>VXAV01011896.1:29296-39559 GCA_013399715.1 Alectura lathami
CTGTGGTTCTGGAAAGTTCAAAGGGTTCTCATTTAGAAAGGGTTCTCAGTTAGGATTGTTGTTTATAGGGTCACGAGATGATTGACTTTTAGTCACTAATTTTCCACAATTGCCCAGAGAGGTGGTGGATGCGCCATCCCTGGAGACATTCAAGGTCTTTTTCCATTTGGTTTTTGGCTATGATTCAGGTTGTGTTTCCCCTTCCCCCTCCCTCTTCCTCTGGTAGCACATAATCATACATTTGTCAGTTAGCCATGCAAGAGGACCTCTGTCTATAGTCAGGGGAGACCTGACTGTCCCATTCCTATAGTGTACAGATGACAGAGGAATGATACATTGTCAGTCTCCACCACACTGTAGATAACAGATCAGTGATGTAGTGATGACTCTTCTTTGAATCATAGACCAGACATATAAATAACAAAGGAATGATGCCATGTCAGGGAAGAGCTGCTTCACCACACCTATGTCTTGGCTTTGGTATGTCAAAATCCTTCTCTAATTTATTATGCAAGCACTTGTGTCAAAACATGTGAAGATTGTGTATTGCCTAACTACTGAAGAGTTTTCATGATTATTATAACCATGTGGAGTAGAAAAAATAGTGTCTGTGGCAAAACACTGCAGCAAATAGCTTGCATGCTTGTTTACCATGGGCACAGTGCAAACAATATTGATGAAGGTGATGATTTTTTGGTTTTGTACAATACATTACAGGCTAAGTAAACTGATTAAAGATGAAGTGTCCTTCAGGTGAAAGATAAATTAGGCACAACTCTAACATATTGATTGCAAGGCTACAGGCACACAAATATACAGTGAGTCATATTCTCAAAACCAGTATCCTATTGATTTTCAGTGAAGTTTTAAATCAACTTTGAAAATACAGTCTGGGGGCCAAATCCAAAATAAGATCCAAAATAGGATTCTGTAAGATTATTAAATTCAAAATAGAGAGGTTTAACTGCCACTGCCACTTGGAAGACTCCCAAGGCACCTCTGTTTTTTCCTGCTGCCTGTTCTTCTGACACTTCTAATTCCATTGTCTGTATACACAAAAGCATGTCCTACTCTAAGCAGATGAGACAGAATGAGGAGAGGGGAAATCTGTTCAGGGCAGGACTCTATTAACACTGAGTATCTTGTAGGCTACTGTGTAGAGCACATGGACATGAACTGGGAAGCAGCAATTGAGTTATTTGCCAGTTAATGGAATTCAAATACCTTCTCTTGGTTATGCCATTTTGGAATCATAGAGTGATTTAGGTTGGAAAAGACCTTAATTCTTCTCAGTCATTTCTAAAATGAGAAAGTCTTACTATGGAATTTAATTTGACTTAACATCTTTGAGTCAAAAATATAGCTATTTATTCCCCTACTTTATATCATGTCTGTTTTAATTTGACACTGTTTTAATTAGACAATTTCCCACACAGTTCTCCTGGAGAAACCAGCTACTCATAGCTTCAGCATGTGTGCAGTTTGCTGGGTGAAGAACTGAATGGATAGCCGGGCTCCAAGAGTCGTAGTAAATGGTGTTCAATCCACTTGGTGTCTGATCACAAGTGGTGTTCCCCAGGGCTCAGTCTTGGAACAAGTTTTGTTCAAAGTTTTTATTAGTAATCTGGATGACAGAATTGAGTGCACCCTCAGTTTATTCTCAGATGATGCCAGGTTAGGTGGGACTATTGATTTGCCTGAGGGTAGGAAGGTTTTGCAGAGGGATCTGGATAGGCTGGATCAATCATACCCTTTAGAAATTTTCACAATACCAAATGAAGTAATGGTAGACTTGTAATTTTCATGCAGTTACAGAACCTCTTAGGAATCTTGTGAAGTAAAACAACTTGGAAATGAGACATGTTGAAAAGTTGACAGTCTGTCTAAATGTTCACATTTCTAGATGACACATCAGTGCTTAAATATCTAATGTTTTGTTTAATTAGGATCAAGTGTATTTGGCATGATAAAAAGGCTGCTGTTTTCAAATACAGAAAATAGCTTCTAAGGCTGCAAGAACAAAAGTGTAAGGAATGTTTTGGTGCTTATTAAATGGTTATTTTTAAAATTTAGAGCTTTATATGTGAGAAATGGAGACTAACGGTGAAATAAATTTTAAAAGGCATCAGTCCTTAGTAATTGGTTCATACTTGACACTTGAAGTTACATCGCATAACCTTTTAAGAAAAACATTAAGGTATTCAAAGATTTGTTGAAAAAAGATGAGATTGGCTTATGCTCATATACTTCAAAGAATTTTGCTTTTTTAACAGATATGCACTATTGATCTACTTTTTGAGCTGTTGTTATCTGTCAAATAGGAAATAACTTCTCTGCGGTCATGACCATGCTTTCCTTACCCTGTGGCCAAGTAAACTGCACTAATATGGATGTCAGCTAAATTGTTAGGGTGGTGCCTGGGGAGTGCTTACACAGTACTCATTAGTAGTAATAGTCATTACTTTAGTTCGTGGATTGATGTTTATAGTTTCCGGTGAAAATGTCCCCCAGTGTCAAAAATCCTGCCATTGTTTTTTACTTAGTTTAGAAAATGAATAATCTCAAGATGTAGAAAGTGTATTGGGAAATCGTGCTTGACCAATCTCGTAGACTTCTATGAAGCCATCACCAGCTGGATGAATGAGGGGAGAGCAGTGGATATTACCTACATTGACTTCAGCAAGACTTTTGACACTGTCTCTCAGGACATCCTTGTAGAAGATAGTTATGGGGTAGATGAGCTCAGAAGGTATGGGATAGATGACTGCACAGTGAGGTGGATTGAGAACTGGCTGACTGGCAGAGCCCAGAGGGCTGTGATGTCTGGCATGGAATTTAGCTGGAGGCCAGTTACCAGTGGTGTTCCTCAGGGGTCGGTGCTGGGTCTGGTCTTGTTCAACTTCTTCATCAGTGACCTTGATGTAGGGGTAGAGTCCACCCTCAGCAAGTTCGCTGATGATACAAAGCTGGAAGGAGTGGGTGACACCCCAGAAGGCTGTGCTGTCATTCAGCAAGAGCTGGACAGGCTGGAGAGCTGGGCCAAAGGAACCTGGTGAGATTCAACAAGGGCAAGTGAAGTCCTGCACCTGGGGAGGAACAACCACATGCACCAGTATAGGCTAGGGGCTGATCTGCTGGAAGGAAGCCCTGAGGAGAAGGACCTGCGTGTCCTGGTGGACAACAGCTTGGACATAAGCTGGCAGTGTGCCTTGTGGCCAAGAAGGCCAATGGGATCCTAGGGTGCATTAGATAGAGCTGGCCAGCAGGTCAAGAGAGGTGATCCTCCCCCTCCACTCTGCCCTTGTGAGGCCACGTGTGGAATACTGTGTGCAGTTTTTGGCTCCTCAATTCAAAAAAGACGGAACTGCTGGAGAGAGTCCAGCAGAGGGCAACAAAGATGATTAGGGGACTGGAACATCTCCCATATGAAGAATGGCTGAGAGAAATGGGGCTCTTTAGCCTGGAGAAGAGGAGACTAAGAGGGGATCTAATCAGTGCTTATAAATATCTGAAATATGGGAGCAGAATGGACGAGGCCAGGTTATTTTTGTTGGTGCCCAGTGACAGCACGAGGGGTAATGGGCAAAAACTGGAACACAGGAGGTTCCATACAAATCTATGAAAAAACTTATTTCCTATGAGGATATTGGAGCATTGGAATAGGCTGCCCAGAGAGGTTTGTGGAGTCTCCTTCTGTGGAGATATTCAAGACCTGCCTGGATGCTTTCCTGTGCAACCTGTCATAGGGAACCTGCTTTTGCAGGGTGGTTGGGCTACATGATCTCCTGAGGTCCCTTCTAACCCCTACAATCTGTGATTCTGTATTATTTTGGAGTGGAAACAAAGTCAAAAATGATGAAAGATAAAATGTTAATTTCTCTATTTGCAGTATGTTAGTTATCATAACACTTGAATTCCGATGTAGGGATGTTTTACAATTTCAGTGGTTTTTCCAAATGGCCACCTATTTGTTAGAGTACAAATAAAACCATATTCTCCTTTTCACCATTTTTGTTTATTTCTCATTTTGCTCATTCTTTTTTTTTTTTCAATCATTCTCCCTCCTGCAAATTTAGAACACAGTTATACATGAGCACATTAAAATCAAGATGGTGGATAATTTAATTACTTTGGACCACCTCAGGTCAATACAAATTAGGGTTTTATTGCAAGTAATTTCCAGTAAGATTTTTATTTTCGTGTCAGAATATTATCAATTGACGATTTTGATTTCAAAAGGCTGAAACCACCAAATCCACATTGATTATTTTGTTTCTGATTTCAAAAATAGAAGAATTTTCCATTTGTGTAACTGAGTATCTATCTACTTTGGTTTTGCAAATGTTCAGTTGCTGTTGCTGTTTCTTGTGGTGGTATATTCTTTTGGCATGAAGGGAAGGAGTAAGTGCAGCCATTACTACAGAAAAAGGACTACCTGCACATTCTTGTCACAAAGGTTGCATTGTGGTGGTAGTAATGAGGCTTTTTTATCTTTCCTTATGGCAGTTTTTGTGTTGTAATGTTTGAAATAAGCTAACAAAATCATTTTAATGAAATAATAATATTTCCTACAATTGAAAAAGAAAAAAAAATAGGGACAAAAAATATAAACAGAACAGGAAGGTCACTAATATACATCATTCATAGGAGGTGTGTTCCTTTTAAAACTGTTTGTGATCTCTAAAAATAAATGAGATTAATTAATTTTATAAAACAACCAAAATAATAAATCCTAATTCTTTCCTAAACAAAATTGATTTAATTTTGAGATGTAAAGCCATTTTAGATGAAGACACCTAAATTTATGTGTCAGTGTCCAAGTATCCACTACATTATGGTCAGTGGAAATGTAGAGCTTGAATCTGTCACCTGCACGCATATTCCTTTCTGGTTTTATTTCATTTTGAGGCTGTTTGTTGGCTCTGGTTTGCAGGTTATTTCTAATAATAAAGATTCTCATTTTGTTCTTATTCCAGCATAAACAGTTCGCAATGATTGTTACAGGATACCAAACCTCACAAAAATGACTACCAAGTCTCAGCAAATTGCACATAAACCATCTTTTTTGTTTGCTTTTCTGTGTATATTGGTTCGTGTTGAAAACAAAGCCTCAGTCTAAATTCAGTTATATGGATACCCTACTACCCTATATTACTGTTGTGTAATGGTCATAGCATTTCATTTTCTACCTTGACTCTATGCTTAAAGAGTGTCAGGGGTGAGAAAAACTCCTGAAAAAGAAAATATAGGTTTTTTTTTTTCAGTTATGTTTAATACTATGTAATGAATTTTGGAAGAGACTTTCCCATCTATTTATAGCAATAGAAACTGATCATGAAGCATAATATAATTATGTTCCTCGTCTTTTTTTTTGACCTGTAATTTGTAGAACTTTCCTATAACCTAAGTGCTGGATATGCTACATATTTCTCCACAGACATAGACACTGCTTTCCCAGAGTGAAATAGAATGTGCAGCTGAATATGATAAGTAATGATAATCTTAGATTATCAATGGAAAATGTAGCAAAAAAAAAAAAAAAAAAAAACAGTTTTAACAATGGCATACATCTTTTTAATAAATTATATCAGTTTTTTTCTTAGTCCTTCTTATTGGTCTGATCATGTTGTACAGACTTCAGAGCAAAATAACATTTTGAAAGGATGGCAAATTTGGAGTTTAGATGGATATGAATTAGTTCAATAATTAATTGATTATCTGATATGTGAGCATGCACGAAAGTATACATAGTTCATATTAGAGAAAAAAGATAATAGATTATTGTTCATATTTCACATTTTTTGAGGATTATCCCCTGTGGGATGAAGGGCGGAGTGGAGCAGATCTTTAAAATGTCTTTGGTCTGGGTTCATGAAGTTTAAACTTGACTGAATGAGGACAGTGAAAATAGTAGAGGGACTTATTAGTAGATGCCCACCGATAGTGATTGTGACACTAGGTTTTTGATTTCTTTTGAAAAGACATGGCTGAGTGGTGGGAAGCAGAGTACAGTTCAGTGATTTAGTGACAACATGTAATGACCTTCCTTCTCTGGGGAGACTACAATGCTTACTGCAGCTCAGGATGCTGAATACCTGAAGCCAGTAGAAGAAACCTGGCCTCTTCTACAAATCCATAGTGGACAGATTTGTGTATGCAATTTTCTGGACAGCGCTTCCTTTAAGTCATACCATAAGGATAGTTCTGCTCAGTTTAACATTGTGCTTTTTTTTTGGTTTTTGGTTTGTTTGTTTGTTTGTTTTTACAAAGCAAAATCTATATCTAAACTCAAGAGACTGAACATATGAAAGATGTTTTGTTTAGGTTCAGTTTGAGCACGGTTTGAGAAAGTTGCTGCTTGTCGCTGAAAAGAGAAATTCATGGCTACATAAACTGCTGTTTGATTCAGCCAGCTGGGCAAACATAGCATTTGCATATTGGAGGATAATAAGACTATAAAACAATGTTGTTTACATTATGTTACTTACCCTATTGTGCAAAAAGGCATCAAAATGCATAAAGAAATTTATTGTGATAACTGGAACATTAAAGTGAGAAAAGGAGTTACTAGCTCTTTTGGTGTATTAAGTGGATGGAAAAAAAAAAAGAAGCTTGTGGTTGCTTCCTCTCAGGCCAAATTTTATGCTAAGGAAGCTGGCAGGAAGCCAACATAATTGTGATGCATCTCAGTGGGCAAATTTTTGTAGGAAAAAAAGAGTCAAAAAGCATTCCCATGTTAGCTAATGAGTAAATACTACTGCCTTATTTGGAATGCTCTTGTAAAATTATTGTGCTTTTAATTATGGATGTTTAGTATCTACATTTTAAAGCTTTTATTTCATGATTCCCTTACAGCTTCTATAGCATCAACCTGTAATGATCCTGGAACACCACAAAATGGCACTAGATACGGAGACAGCAGAGAACCTGGGGATACTACCACCTTTCAATGTGACCCTGGCTATCAGCTTCAAGGACAGGCTAAAATTACATGTGTACAACTGAATAATCGATTCTTCTGGCAACCTGATCCTCCTACATGCATAGGTAACAGATGATGTTATTATCAGTTAAAGATTAATACAAATCATATTTATTGTCTAACTAGTATAAAAAACAGTATGAAAGTGTTTAGTAAACATACCGAGATTATACATGAAATAAAAATCTTTAAATAAAAATAAAAATTAGGAGACATCTGGTGCCTAAATGTATAGAAAATTCATACTCTTCCTCTGAACTGCAATTTCCATTTGTCCATATCTGGTCAAAAAAAAAAAAAAAAAAAAAAAGGAAAAGAAAAAAAANTAAGCCTTCAGAAGCTCAGAAATACTGAAGTGGTTGGAAAAAAAAAAAAAAAAAAAAAGGAAAGAGAGACAAAGTATTTCTGAGCAAAAAGCGTGGACATATATTCACTCTTCCACATAGCTAAGGTGACCTTAAAGTGGAAAGCAGATTAAAATAGTCTTTACTGCAAACATGAAAACAGTAGAAACCTTAAGGGTTTTGTAAAGGCATTATGTATCAGTTAAAAATTTACTCTACAGTCCTTATTTCAGTATGTTGCTAATGATTTAGATTTAATAAGTGTACTTACCTGTGAACATTGTGAGACTTCCATTCCTGATTGTTTAGTGTTTTTTGCTCCATTCATGCTTTGTAACTTTGATCATGGCCTTCTCAGGCTGAATCATTAGAACATATTAGGAGCATGTTAATCTTTTCCTGTAATGGCTATTTATGAATAAAGCCAAAAAGAAATCAATCAATCCAATTAACAAAAAGAACTAGACCAAAAATACCAAAACTGTAGACTCTCCAAAACAAACAAACAAACGAACAAACAAAAAAAAAAGATGAAAAAACAGTTCAAACATTAAAAAGGAGTTTATTTTGTTTTCATAAAATACCAGAAGGAATATTTTCAGTGACGTTATCATTTGAGTTAGGAGTGTGCTTTCAAAGTAAATGTTTTTGCTTACAATTTGCATTTATCTTGCTGATTTTGGATGAATCTAAACCGCTAGATTTGTTCTGTGGATGCATCCAATGTACTCCAACCACAAATGGGCATTTAGTCATAGAATCATAGAATAAATCACATTAGTACAGATGCCCAGTCCTTAGTACCTACAGCTTTGTTCTACAGATGTATTCCTGTCTGTCTGTGTGAGTTGGTAATGTGCATGCAACCATTTAACTACTGTGCTTTTGCATTAGATTTTTATGTGCTCATTACGTTTGAAAGTTGGACTTCTCATGTGCTTAAAAGCAAATCTTAATTTATGGTCAATTAATGTATTTGGTTTTGGGGTGAATCAAACTGTTTTGTGTTATATCTTTGGACAAAAGAGTCTGTGCTGTGAATTCTTTTGTGGGGCAGGATTAAAGTACTTCCAGTACATAAGAAGCACTTCAGTTTGATAGAGGTGGAATTAATAGCAAGAATATTACAGGACTTCCTACCTGACTTGATATTTTTGTTCCTTTAGGAAGAGCTTTTCTTATTCTTCCTTTGAATATGAAGAGAGCTCGTTTTACTTCTGCAAAATACAAAAAGGTTTGCTAGGTGGAAATGGGAAAGATATATTCAATTTTTTTTTATTATTATTAAATGTAGAAGTCAATTTACTCCTACTTAACAGTGAACATGCATTTGTGAATTTAACATGTGACCATATTCCTATTTCTTTTTACATTGTGACAGCTGCATGTGGAGGAAACCTGACAGGCCCAGCAGGGGTTATTTTATCACCTAACTATCCACAGCCGTATCCTCCTGGGAAAGAATGTGACTGGAGAATAAAAGTAAACCCTGACTTTGTCATTGCCTTGATATTCAAAAGGTACCATTTCTAGACGAATGCCTCTGTTTAATAGAATTTTAAATGTCACATCCTGAAACAGCATCATTTATCATTTCTTAAAGCTTCTAATTATATTTCATGGCTGAATCCTGGAGCCTTCACCTAATATATGCTCTATCATTGCTTCAAAACAACTTAAAAGAAAATAACGTAGTTGTATGTCACTTTTGATATCAAATATGTACCTGAGCAACAAAAATTTCTGTGACCTATGAAACAAAAAGCTTTGAAAAACTGTCAACTTATAGAAATGCTTGATTTGCATGTTTGTACCCTGTAGTAGTGACTTGTACTGTACTGGAAACTGCCTATAACTCAGTTCTTAAAGACTTTTATAAATGCAAGTTAAATACACTGCTTCCAATTCAGACATCAGGCAAAAACCTAAAAATGTCGTAATATTCTAGTCTACTTAGTCAATAGATAAAAGATGTTTGGATAATGTTGTCTTATTTGTATAAAAAGTTTTATTTACTCAGCATACCATCATCAACCTGTATTTTGGCATGCATTTTTAACACAAATTGATGTTAGGGCATATAATCAGAATGATGTGTCCTGTTTATCATTTCTATTTGAAACAGGCCTATGTGGTCATCTTGGCTGCTATATCTATGGCTTCAAATGCAAAAATTTTTATTCCTTTGGTTTTGATTTTTAAATAAGGGTAGCATAGCTGTCTGTTTCGGTAGGGTGGAGATCAATTATGATTCTTTTTGAAAAAGATGATACAGCATTGAAAATACAAATGTGCAAAAATTGCCCTCTTTTTTTGAAAAAGTTTTCTTTGTTGGCTGACTAATAAAATACTGATATGCAATAAATGAAGGAATCGAAGAATGAGGGACCTGAAAATTATCTAATCAATGATATGAAAATTCTGTTCTTCAGGAATTTGGTCAAATAGCATTAAGGAATGAGAGTAGTTATTCACTAATTACTCTTTTGAAAATATCTCATGACAGGTATGATAAGCAGCATATGTCTGTGGAATGCCTAAATAATCAGCTCAAATTTTCCATTTGAAGTAAGATGAAAGAAGCTTAGAGTTACTCAGTATAGAGATTTGTTTGTAAATTCTATTTTAGGGAATACAATAATTAGAAATAGAATGGAATTTGTGGTTTATGCTATAGTTCCAGTACAGTGCAGTGGTCACACTGGACAGCCCAAGTCTTTCCTAAATTTAATATTCTGCACTAGAAGAGGTTATGCTATCACTTGCCAGGTTTTTAGCACTACCTTTTACAAAACTATCTGATGTTGCAGAATATCCTGGAAACTTGTCCTGCGTCTGGTGGCTGATGGTGATGGAGGGCATTTTAATCCGTAGACTGTGGCATTGTTAACCTGTAAATATTAAGTTGAATTAAAAAAAAAAAAAAAAAAAAAAAAA
>VXAV01011896.1:39942-54279 GCA_013399715.1 Alectura lathami
CAACATCCCCTCTGATTTATATGAGTTTTCAGTGCTGAAATCTCTCTGCAATCCTTTCAATAACTTTTTTTGATTTCTTTGACATCTGCAAAATCCTCTTTCTTAATATACCACTTTCTCTTCATTTTATGTAACTTTTTTCCATTGCGTTTAATTAATGAAAAATAAGACTTAATTCTCTTTTCCCTTTATTTTCAGTTTCAATATGGAACCCAGTTATGATTTTCTACATATTTATGAAGGGGAAGATTCCAACAGTCCTCTAATTGGCAGTTTTCAAGGCTCACAGGCTCCTGAAAGAATAGAGAGCAGCGGTAACAGTCTGTTTTTGGCTTTTCGCAGTGATGCTTCTGTTGGAATGTCAGGATTTGCTATTGACTATAAAGGTATTTTTCTTACCATAATCTGTGAAACATATAAAAGGAAAGAAATGTTAATTACAATTTATTGAGACTGAAATTTGTTTACTTCTAGATGTATTCCTACTGAACTGCCAAATATCCCTTTACATCAATGTGGATTTTAAAATCTGTTTTCTGTAAATATGTTGAGGAATACAGAAATCCTCTTCATGAAATCTTTCCCATTAGTTATGTGCATTTTTATCTTCCAGAAAGAAAAGTAAAAATAGAAAATACACATACAAAATAGCATTTGCAGAGGAGTTGTCTCACCCAATTAGGATACACAACTGCTGATGCTTCTTTACTGATACATGTCGATACATTTTCCTTCCCACATTGTTGTTGAATCTGCATGCATATTTTTGAATAACTACTTTAGAAGGTCCTTTTTATTTTTGTTTTCAGGGGAGAATAGGGGGAGTGGTAACTACTAGTAGCCAAATAATGGGTTATACTTTCCTTTTATTAAAGACATACACACAAACACGCACGTTAAAAACTGGTTTGTTTCTAGTCCAGGTGCTGTCTGTAGCTTGATTGTCATCTCTGCTCAGATTTATCAAGCTGTTTCTCATCACAATTGTGCTGCCTCAGCTTCTTATTCTTAACAAGGGAAGTGGGATACATAATGTATATGTCAAAAATATAGCAACAAAAAAAAAAAATGAAGATTTTAGAAATATCATGCCAACTAAGCAGAGGGAAGTTAAAAAGAACTGTTACATTATTTTTATAGTTATTCTGCATCTTTCTTCCTGTATCACACATCTACATGTTGGCAAGGCTTTTCTTCCCAAAGCAATTATCTGACAGCCATAGATGAAATCCTAGTCTGTTTGCTCCTATCTAAATTTGAAGCAAAATATATTTTAGAAAATGAGAAAGCAGCTTCTTCAGGAAGTCTTGTTGACCTGCAAAGGAGGAAAATGGGAAGCAAAAGGAATAAGGAGATAAAAGATACTCTCTACAAATGTATATACACTACACTAAGTACTTACATATTTTAGCTCTGTGTGTATTTTCTGTTCTCAGCATAGTCTGATATGTGTGTCTTTATATAACTTAAGTACAAAAAATAAAATAAATGAGCAAAACAGCATATTTTGAAACGTTATGTTCATTATAAAGTTTGTGCCTAATAATTCAGTATAATAATTGGATTATTTAATATTTTTTAAAAAATATTTATTTAAAATATTATTGACATCCAGTTTGGCTTTCTGTTAATATCTCTGAAGTATTTCATTTAAAATACATGCTATATTAACACTTAATAAAGGAAGGAGGCATGGTGTAAATTTTGATTATGAATATCACCCTTGAAATTTTCAATAAAAAATATTTGCATCCCATTCATATAAGGTGCATCCTTCCCTCCTAGAGTTCAAGTATTTAGAAATATTATTTACAGAAGTGATATAACAATTTTTTTTTTTTCACAAGTTTTAAAGTGACAGTTATATTTTAGTCAATTTTTTTAGGAAAATACATGGCATATTTATCAATAGAATAATAATACTGCTATTTTGTTTTCATGTATTTGTTTATAAAGAGTTTTCTACCCTTTAATCCCACCTGTTTGAAGATCATCTCAGTTATACTTTAAACAAAGTCATTTCTAATATACATTTTTTCTCCTTTCCATCTTCTTTGTATTTTAATTTGCTGTGGGTTATGAATGAAATACCACTGTTAAAATCAGTGGCAACACTCACTTTGATTTAAAGGTTTCATAAATACTACCCCATGCCAGAAAATAACTGCCATGCTTATTTTATTAGCCTTCAAGCTCCAGTTATTAGATCTTAAGTATGAAGCATAAAGTAACAACACATGTTTAATTTTGAAGTTATTCCATAGTATGACAGCTTTCTAACCAGATGTTAATGAGTACAGAGAATGATACTTAGTTAAAGAACATCATAGTATTAAGTTGTGGATTCTAGAAGTTATTTTTTTTTCTGCACTGCTAGACTTCATTGAAGTTATTCAACCTTTGGGCAGTTCTGCCAACAAAAGGTAGAAAGAAAATGATGCAGGTTAGGTCTTCTCTGTATGATTTCCTTGACCAGATAGCCAACCTAATGCAAACATCCATCATCATGTTGTAAACATACCGAAACAAGAAAATTGTTGTCTTTTTTTTTTTTTTTTTTTTTTTTTTTACTGTTTTTCGGAAACCCCAAGTTTTTTTTTTTTTTTTTTTTTTTTTTGAGTTGAAAGTCTATAAAGATTTATTTTCATTCATTTTAACAGAAAAGCCACGGGAAGCTTGTTTTGATCCTGGAAACATCATGAATGGGACCAGAGTTGGTACAGACTTCAAGCTTGGTTCAACTATTACTTACCAGTGTGACTCTGGATATAAAATTATTGATCCTTCAACTATAACATGTGTAATTGGTGCAGATGGAAAGCCAGCGTGGAACAGAGCATTGCCATCTTGCAATGGTATGTACTGTTATCTTAACATTTCCCTTGTCACCCCAAGTGGTACCCAAAAGTATATGATTATATGTGTTTTTGGACATGGTATATTGCCATGTGCAGATATTTGGGGGACAGAATTATGAGAGCATTAGTGGCTGTATAGAGCAGAGATAGACAAACCAAGTGTAGGTTCATTCATGGTGTTCTTCTAGCACGGACCTGGAGTGAAATATAGTCAGAATCTAGGCTTTGTCTTCGAGACAGATAGTGATGAGGAGAACACCATATTAAACAATATTTCATCCAATAATTTTTTAAATTACAGTCAGTTTGAGTCTACAAATTTCTCAAAAGCATAATATCTGATACTAATTGTTTTTAAGTTCTTAAGTTCACTTTAGGAGAATTGCCACTATTTTCTACTAAATACAACGTGAGAAAAAGTGAATAAGTTTATTAATTGGAAAGACTTTAGCTGCAATAATCCTACAAGTAGTTCCCTCCTGCCTTATATTTTGAGGAAAATAAAATTGGATTATACATTATTATATATATTATATTATACACACAGAGACATATATAGATATATATATATACACACAAACATACATATATAATCTAAACTCATCTTTTAAGATGTGAGGAGAATATCTACAGAATTATGGATTATGTCAGTTTAAAGATGTGATAGTTTCAGATGGAACAGTGTTAATTTTCTTCATGATAGCTGGTATGGTGCTGTGTTCTAGATTTCATATGAAAATAATGTTGATAACACTGATATTTTAGTTATTGCTAAGCAGTGTTTGCACTAAGTCAATGATTCTTCTACTTTTCATACTGCCTGCCAGCAAGGATTTTGGGGGTGCACAAAAATCTGGGATGGGGCACAACAAGGATGGCTGATCCAAACAGGCCAAAGGGATTTTCCATACTGCATGGAGTCATGTTCAACCATGAAACCTGGGGCAGTTGGCCAAGGGGGCTGCTGTTTCTCAGGGACTGGCTGGGTATTGTTTTGCTTATGGTGAGCAATTGTATTGTGCATCACTTGTTTTGTTTATTCTTCTGTCTTCTTTGCTTTCTTTTTTTTTTCTTTTTTTCTTTTTTTTCTTTTTTTTTTTTTTTATTTCTTGTCTCTTCTTCCATCTCTTCTTCCTTTTTTCCTTTTTTTTTTTTCCTTTTTTTTTTTTTTTCTTTCCATTTTTCTTTCTTAAACTGTCCTTATGGCAATCTATGAGTTCGTACATTCTCTTTTTCAATTTTGTCCACCATCACATTGTTGGAGAGGGGTGGGGAGGGAGCAAACAGTGTGTGCTGCGTAGCTGCCTGCTGAGTTAAACCACAACAAGGGAAAGGCATGGAGACTGTGGAACCACTTTGTAAGTAAGAAACAGAAATGTATCAATGGAACAGAGAACCCGGAATACTGCAGATGTATGCAACTTTATTTTCAAGCCTTTTAGATGAGAGGAACAAGTCTAAAGCTGGAAGCTAAGTAGAATTGCACATAAGAAATTAAATTATTCTAACCAACTCTTTATTATTTATATTACCATTATTATATACCTATCATTAGTATATATATTCCTGGACAGGCTGGAAAAGTGGGCCCACGAGAACCCGATGAGGTTCAACAAGGCCAAGTGCAAGGTGCTGCACTTGGGTCGGGGCAATCGCAGGTGTGTGTACAGACTGGGAGAAGAACTCCCTGACAGCAGCCCTGTGGAGAAGGACTTGGGCATTGTGATTGACGAAAAGCTGGACATGAGCCGGCAGTGTGCTCTTGCAGCCAGGAAGGCCAATGGCATCCTGGGCTGCATCAAGAGAGGGGTGGCCAGCAGGGAGAGGGAGGTGATCGTCCCCCTCTACTCTGCCCTTGTCAGGCCTCACCTGGAGTACTGTGTCCAGGCCTGGGGCCCCCAGTACAGAAGGGATGTGGAGCTGTTGGAGCGGGTCCAGAGGAGGGCCACCAAAATGATCAGAGGGCTGGAGCACCTCTCCTGTGAGGAAAGGTTGAGGGAGTTGGGATTGTTCAGCTTGGAAAAGAGAAGGCTCCAAGGAGACCTCATTGCGGCCTTCCAATACTTGAAAGGAGCTTACAGGCAGGAGGGGGACCGACTTTTTACACAGGTGAATAATGGTGGGACAAGGGGGAATGGGCTAAAGGTGAAAGAGGGGAGGTTTAGGTTGGACATCAGGAAGAAATTCTTCCCTGAGAGAGTGGTGAGGCGCTGGCACAGGCTGCCCAGAGAAGTTGTGGCTGCCCCATCCCTGGCTGTGTTCAAGGCCAGGTTGGATGGGTTCCTGGGCAGTTTGATCCAGTGAGCTAGTGGCTGGCAGCCCTGTCCACGGCAGGGGGTTGGAACTAGATGATCTCTGAGGTCCCTTCCAACCCAAGCCATTCTATGATTCTAGGATTCTATGATATATCTACTATTACTATATATGCTTATTATTGCTATACACACCTATTACTAATTGTTATTATTATGCCTTTGAATTACATAGTATAAGAGTGTGTAGATTTGAAGACCTACAAGTATGGTGCAAATAGTTCTTAGTTGCCTTTACCAGCTCCAGCTGGATCTCCACTCACACTGTCTGACCAAAGGAAGCTTTCACTCCCTGATTGAGCTAGGTTATGTTAAGATCTGTTTCCTACCCTGTCTCCTGGATGATCTTCAACCTAATAGTGTAGTTATCTTCTGGATGAAGCCCGATACGTATTAGCACTGAAGTTGGAAGGGACCTATGGAAGTCATCTACTCCAGCCCCCTTGCCCAAGCAGGGTTGCCTGGAGCAGGTTGCCTAGCACTGTGTCCAGTTAGATTTTGAATATCTCTGTGAATGGAGACTCTGCAGCTTCTCTGGGCAACTTGTGTCAGTGTTTGACTATGCTGAAGGTAAAAAAGCATTTTCTTGTGTTCAGACAAAATCATAGAATCACAGAAATTCATACATTTTAACTTGTACCTATTCCTTCTTGTTGTGGGCACTAATAAGAGTCTGGTTCCTTCCTTTTCATCATTCCCTCTCTTCAGATATTTATACACATTGATAAGAACCTCCCAAGCTTCCTATTTGCTAAGGTAAACAGACGCAGATCTGTCTGCATCTCCTCATATGACAGATGCTCCAGACCATTGATAGTTTTCCAGCTTTTCACTGGAAATGCTTCATTAAATCCATGTGTTTCTTGTACTGAGGAGCCCAGAACTGGACACAGCACTGAAAATACAGCCTCACCAGTGCTGACTAGAAAGGAAGAAGCACTTCTGTTGATCTTCTTGCAAATACTTTTCTAGTGCTCAACCCAAGGGGCTGTAAGCCACCTTTGCCTTGAGTTCAAACCACTGGATCATGTTCAGTTCTTTGTCATTAGATTCCTCTCTGCCCAATTCTCCAGTCTACCCAGGTGCTTTTGGAAGGCAGCACAATCATTTAGTGCATCAGCCACTCCTCCCAATTTTTTATTGTCTCCAAACTTGCATCAGGTGCACAGTGTTTCATTGTTCAGATCATTAATGCAGATATTAAACTGACCTCAGTATTAGTCTCTGGAGGAAGGCAAATATATAAAAAAACACAAAAGCAAACAGTGTATGTGAAAAATTCAAATTCTGAAGTTGTATTAGAAAATCATTTCAGTTGAATAATTAATCAATCTTTGGACTTTATTTCAAAAATATATCTTTAAGACCAAAGTCTTAGCAGAAACAAAAAGTCTTAAAATAACTGTTTAATAAAACAGGCATGACTTAAAAGAAAAAGAAGTTGTACAGAATTACAGACCTTGAACGTTATGAAGTCTGACACATGAAAAGAGGAAAAGAATCTAAAATGAATATTGCATAGTAAGTCCTAAGATCTTCTGAAAATGATACACTTGTTCTTTAAATCCATTACTCTGATTAAGTGAATTAATTCAGTTTATTTCTTCTTCTTCTTCTTCTTCTTTTTGTTTTTAATTAGTAGTTTGCTGGCAGTCATGATGAAAACAAATTTCATACACCTCTAGGTAACAGTAACTGAGAGTAGATGAACTCTGAAACACTAAGGAATTAAAGTCTCAGACATAATTGTTTTTGTTATTTGTTTCATGATCCTTAATGATATCATTAAAAGTTATCCTTTGAAAATACAGTTTTTGTTCACTAAAGAAAACTTGTTCATTACTTGAGAATTTCATCTTGTAATTGCTAGATAGTCTTTTTGGCTTAGTTTCTGGTATTTTCAAAGTAAGAAGAGAAAAAATAAAGACTTTAAATTCATGGCATGAATTGATTCCTTGTGATATTTGAGTTTTACCTCAGACACATAATCCTATTCAGCCTATTAATAGACTAAACTTCCCTTCTTCTTTTTATCATTACACTGGATTTTTGAATAATTCATAGAAGCAGCTAGGAGAAGACACATTTGTAGTATTAATTGCTGCCTGATAGGGATGTTAAACTTGCAGAAATATTTCAAGTGTGATTTTAAAGCCCACTTGCTGTCAGGAAGCAGAAGGAGCAGGTCTGCTCCACAAGGACAGATAAGCTGGGAGCTAAGGGTGAACAAAGGCATACATTGCCCTCACTAGTACAGTGCAAACTGGGTGAGCAGAGCCAGGAGCTAGTAACAGGGTCCATTGGTAGCACCAGGCCAGTGAGCTTGCTGTAAAGCTGGACCTCCAAGTCCTTCTCCTCAGATCTGCTTTCCAGGAAGTTGTTAAAATGTCGTCTGTTACATGGATCAGAAGGGAAGTTAGATTCACAGAAAGAAATAATGTTGTTTGACATTGTTCCTTATAATAGAAAGTATCTGTTTAGATCATCCAATAATCTTTTTCTTGCTTAAAGACAGAAGTAATGTCAGTAGCTTTTTCATCATTTATTTATTTATTTATGAATTTTATTGTTGACTTATTGGGTGAAATAATAGTGTACAATAACCTTTTATTCATGTAGAATTTCTAATTTTTAGTAGTATTTGATAAAATCATTTGACAACAAAAATGTGCTCTGGGTTGCGTATGACTAAAGTAAGGTGCTATTGAGAACATACACTGTAACTATTATAAGATATTTTACTGGAGCTTTTGAAAGAAGTCAGGCCTTTGCATTATTTGTCAAAAATTTGTATGAGTAATAGAAATACCTTATCTTTGGATATAAATATATTTACTCAATATCCAATATAAAGAGATATTTGAACTTAAAAATTACTATGTTTGCTGTTCCTCCAAAAGCACATATCCCTTCCATCTTCTCTCTGCTTTGTCTTTTCCTGAGAAATCCTGGAGAGACAGAGTTCCTATGAAGTATATGCTTTCACTCAAAATTGATAAATCCAGCACTCCTTTACCATGCCACATTTATTACCCAAACACAGAAGGAATAAATCATTCATGCGTTGTTCTTTTTGTTTTTCCTCATGATGAGCACATAACTGCTACTTAGATAATTCTTGCCTAGTCGAGAAACTTAGGGCTCCACTGCTCTTGAATATGTCTTCACACTTCTTTTGCTGTAAAAAGTTTATCTTGCTCTTTCCATTTAGTTTTACAGAGGAAATAACTGAAGATTTTTCATATGTACATCTGTGCTCTTCTGATAATCATCTGGGAAGTTAGAAAAAGCAAGGCAGTTTAAGCATACATGTTCACAAAGCATGGCATTCTGTGCAGGGTACTGTTTACATAAGTATTTCTCTGAGACTCAAGATAACTGCATAACATTACTTCATGAACAGTAGTAATCGCTACCATAATTTTTACTGATTTTTTTTTGCACAGGTATATAGATAGATATATAAAAACCCAACTCTTAAATTTTGTTTACAGCTTCTTTCAACTACGTATTCAAATTCTAAAACAATTTCAATAAAACTTATATCCTTAGATAAGAACTATTTGGTCTGTCTCCATAGGGAAAAAAAAAAAAAAAAAAAAAAGAAAANNNNAAAAAGAAAAAAAAGCAAAAGAGCAAAAGCACTGAACTGTTACTTTGTAATGTAGATTTTCATCCTCAGAGTTAACTAACACAGATAGGAGTGGCAATAATTCATATAACTTTTCTTTCTGTTTTGTTTCCAGCACCATGTGGAGGAGAGTATACAGGATCAGAGGGAGTGGTTCTATCACCAAATTATCCTCATAATTACACTGCTGGACAGACTTGCCATTATTCAATAACAGTACCTAAAGAATTTGGTAAGAATTTGTTTTATTGACTTATTAATCATTAGTCGTTGTTCTAGCATTCAGGTGTCCTTTATGTGGAATAGTGACATTATATGATATGATATGAGATTAGATTAGGATATGTTCACCCTGACATCTGCTGGAAAAGTAGCACGGTGGGCTGTAGGCAATCCAGGAGGCTCCTGGAATGCACTGAGGACAACTTCTTGACCCGAGTAATAGACAGCCCCACCAGGGGGGATGCAACACTAGACTTGTTGCTCACCAGTGCAACTGAAATGATTGGTGACATCAGGACTGGGGGCTGCCTGGGTTCTAGCGATCATGGAATGATAGAGTTCACACTCCTGAGGGATATGGGGCACATAAGGAGCAAAATTAGAATGCTATATTATAAGAAAGCCAAGTTCCAGCTCTTCAGGGACTTAGTTGACAAAACCCCCTGAGAAACTGCACTCAAGGGCAAGAGAGCAGACCAGATCTGGCAGATCTTTAAGGAAGTTTTCTTTAGGGCATAAGAGCTCTCTGTCCCCAGGTGAAGGAAGTCAGGAAAGGAAGGCAGGAGGCCAGCATGGCTGAACCGGGTCCTGCTGATCAAACTGGAGAGCAAGAAGAAAATGCACAGGTAGTGGAGTCAGGGGCAGATATCCTAGAAGGAGTACAGGGATGCCGCTATGCTGTGTAGGGACAAGGTCAGGAAAGCCAAGGCACAGCTGGAAGTGGACTTGGCAAAGGGGGGTAAAGAAGAATGAGAAATGCTTCTACAGGTACATCAACCGGAAAAGGAAGGTCCAAGATGGTGTACCCCCATTAAAAAGTAATATGGGCAGGCTGGTGACAACAGACAAGGAGAAGGCTGAGGTACTCAACAATTTTTTTTGCTTCAGTCTTCACTGACAACTGCTCTTCATGCACCCCTTGAGAGTATGGATCGGAAGGTGGAAACTGGGGAAGCAATGTCCCTTCCATTGTAAGTGAAGATCAGGTTTGTGACCACCTGAAGAACCTGAACATCCATAAGTCTGCCTGATGAGATGCATCCCAGAGTCCTGAGGGAACTGGCTGTTGCAGTCTTCAAGCCACTGTCTGTGATATCTGAGAAGTCATGGCAGTCAGGTGAAGTCCCTGGTGACTGGAAAAAAGGCAGTGTCACACCTGTTTTTAAGAAGAGTGGAATGGATGACCCTGTGAACTAGTGACCTGTCAGCCTCACCTCTGTGCCAGGGAAGCTCATGGAACAGATCCTCCAGGAAGCTGTGCTAAGGCACATGGAAGACAGGGAGGTGATGCGAAACAACCAGCATGATTGACCTGACCAACCTAGTGGCCTTCTATGATGGTGTAATGGCATCAGTGGACAAGGGAAGAGCCACTGATGTCATCTGTCTGGACTTCAGTAAGGCCTTTGACACTGTCTCCCATAACATCCTTCTCTCCAAACTGGAGAGAAATGGATTTGGTGGGTGGACCATACATTGGGTTAAAGACTGGTTGCAAGATTGTACCCAGAGAGTGGTGGTCAATGGCTCAGTGTCTGGATGGAGGTCGGTGACGAGTAGTGTCCCTCAGGGGTCTGTGCTGGGACCGATACTCTTTAACATCTTCATCAATGACATCGACAGCGGGATTGAGTGCTCCCTCAGCAAGTTTGCCAATGACTCCAAGCTGTGTGGTGCAGTCAATATGCCTGAGGGACGGGTTGCCATCCAGAGGGACCTAGACAGGCCCTAGCAGTGGGCCCAGGAGAACCTCATGAGGTCAACAAAGATAAGCATAAAGTCTTGCACCTGGGTTGTGGTAACCCCCACTATCAATACAAGCTGGCAGTCAAAGGGATTGAGAGCAGCTCTGCTGAAAGGGACTTGAGAGTACTGGGGGATGGCACAAGGGACATTAGCCACCAGTGTGCCCTCGCAGGCCAGAAAGCCAACTGCATCCTGGGCCACATCCAAAGAAGCAAGTGGCCAGCAGAGCAAGGGAGGTGATCCTGCCCCTCTGCTCTGCGCTCCTGAGACCCCACCTGGAGAGCTGCATCCAGATGGGGAGTCCTCAGGTCAGGAGAGACATGGAGATGTTGGAGCACGTCCAGAGGAGGGCCACAAAAATTATCTGAGGGATGGAACACCTACATGTGAGGACAGACTGAGAGAGTTGGGGCTGTTCAGAATCATAGAATCATAGAATGGCTTGGGTTGGAAGAAACCTCAGAGATCATCTAGTTCCAACCCCCTGCTGTGGACAGGGCTGCCAGCCACTAGCTCACCAGATCAAACTGCCCAGGAACCCATCTAGCCTGGCCTTCAACACAGCCAGGGATGGGGCATCCACAACTTCTCTGGGCAGCCTGTTCCAGCACCTCACCACTCTCTCAGGGAAGAATTTCTTCCTGATGTCCAACCTAAACCTCCCCTCTTTCACTTTTAGCCCATTCCCCCTTGTCCTACCATTATCCACCTGCGTAAAAAGTTTGTCCCCCTCCTGCCTTTAAGCTCCTTTCAAGCATTGGAAAGCCACAACGAGGTCTCCCCAGGAGCCTTCTCTTCTCCAAGCTGAACAATCCCAACTCCCTCAACCTTTCCTCATAAGCCTTCAGCCTGGAGAAGAGAATGCTCTGGGGAAACCTTATAGCAGCCTTTCAATATCTTAAGGGGGGCTACAAGAAAGAAGGGAGCAGACTCTTTAGCAGGGTCTGTTGTGATAGGACAAGGGGAAACAGTTTCAAACTAAGAGAGGGAAGATTTAGACTGGATGTAAGAAAAAAGTTATTTATAATAAAGGTGGTGAAACACTGCAACAGGTTACCCAGAAAGGTGGTGGAAGCCCCGTTCCCCGAAGACAGTCAAAATTAGGCTGGACAGAGCTCTGAGCAACCTGATCCAGCTGTAAATGTCCCTGTTCACTGCATGGTAGTTGGACTAGGTGACCTTTAAAGGTCCCTTCCAACTCAAATGATTCTATGATTGCAAATTGGTTATCAAAAATAAGTGGTTCTTGACACAGAAATTAGTTCTAGGATTTTTGCTTTTTACTCCTTCCTAGTATGATAGACAGACTTCAGCTAAGCAGCCTGTGTCCACAAATACATTTGCACAGGAGATACTTGGAATAGCTAAGGTTAAACAGTAATCAAATAATATTTAAGTGTTCTATTAAAAAAAAAAAACAAAAAAAAAAAACACTTCATATATCATATAAACGTTTTAGGGGTGGGAGTAACAGAATCTTTCAGATTTATGTTACAGAAATGTTTAAAAATAATCTGTATTCTTTATTATAGTTTTGACTTATCTACAAGAGAATGTGATTTTTTTTTAAAGTATAAATTTTCCTGCTTGAATTGTGTAGTATGCAAGTACATAACCAATAGAACATGAAAGATGCTGGAACATACAAAAGGAATCAATCAAATCATTCAGAGTGATTAGATCTCTGGGACAGCAGTTACCGTGAGATGCTATTAGAGCAGAGAGACAAATTTATCTGATTACAGACTTCATCATATAATGTTCTTCACTGGAATTCCTGATCAACAACATGTGAAATATCTCTAGGCTCATATCAATAACTTTGAACTATTTTAAGTTAGTTACATTGTTTGTTTGTTTTTTTTTTTCATAATTA
The DNA here is from genome assembly GCA_013399715.1 of Alectura lathami. Taxonomy (NCBI): domain Eukaryota; kingdom Metazoa; phylum Chordata; class Aves; order Galliformes; family Megapodiidae; genus Alectura; species Alectura lathami. The sequence continues at coordinate 52,588 of VXAV01011896.1, forward strand.
GTGTATTGACTAATTGAATGTTATCACAATTTAGGTTTTAATAAATAATACTCAGCATTTCATTTTTTCTCGTATGCTATTTTAGTATTACACAACCCTGTCATGAGTTGTCTAAACAAAAAAACCTTTTATTCTTAATTGCTAGAGATGAAATGACACAAGTTGAATCTATAGCTAACATTTTAAATGTTTGTCATGTATCTGATAAACCGGTATCTCTCTGTATATTATGATACAATCTCATAATGTTACTGAATTGAAGAGGTCCTAACTGAAAACTCACTTGAATTTACTGGCCAGAGATACAACTTACAAACAATCCTTTTTCATTTGTGGTAGATTTTTAATTTTTCTTTTCATAAAAGGGTATATTTTACCCATTTTAATAGAATTTGGGGATGAAGAGCACTGTAATAACTTTACTGCTAGTTGATAATAGTTGGCATAAAGGATGGCTTTGCAGCTGTGAAGAATAGCTGCACACTGGGCTCCATTAGCAAGGATGTAGCGTGCAAGTTGAGGGAAAGTGTCTTTTCCTTCAGCCTTCACAAAATAGTATCTAGAAACTACATCTATAGTTTTGTGCCTCCAAATGTGCTAAAATAGAGTAAGTTCAGCAGAAAGCCTGCAAAATGATTAGGGAACTGAAGCAGAGTACTAGGAGAAGTTGGAGGAAGGACATTCAGGTGGAGAAGATAAGTGAAGGAGGAGCCTTCCTTCCAGTGAAAGAAGTGGTAGTAGTCACATGTTGCAGCACAACAAATTCCAACTGCACGTAAGGAAAGCATCCTTCACCATGGTGGTGGTTAAGTACAGGTAGCTAGGAGAAAATTTGAATTCTCAGTTCCTGTGAGTTTTCAAAACTTCCTCAGAAAAATACCTCAGCAAGTTGATCCAACTCCAAAGCTAGTCCTGCTTTTAAAAATTAGGAGGTTGGAATCCACAATTTGTTGTTTGTTTGTTTGTTTTAAAAAAAGTTTAAAAAGTAAGAACTTCACAAAATATTTAAAAATACTGGCTGATAAAAGCAGTACATACAAAGATATATAAGTGCTGCATCAAAGAGCTATGATTCTATGATTTTTGTGAAGAACCTGGTATAGGAATAACTTTAAAACAGATTCCTCCTTTACCAAGAAAATATGGATAGCTTCAGTGAAGAAGTAATATTCTTACTGACTTGATTTTACTGGTTTATTTCTTCATGTTTGTACTGCTAACCAGTGCTTGAATTCAGTGAACCATTTGGTATTTACTAATATGCGATTGTGTAATTAAACGATTTATTTTCAATACACTTTAAATTTGTTATAGCTGAAGTAGAAATTAAGTGTAGCAATATGCTAAAAATAGTAATGCATTGATGTTTTTATTACTTGGTCGGTATTTATATTCTTTGTGATAAAATGACTACTAATTAAAAGGTACAAAAATATACAAGATACAAAAAAGATACAAATAAATGTTTAAAACATCTTCCTCAGACTAAAGCTGATTGAGCAACTAATCACATGTGACAGTAGATGCTCATGAATGTTTGCAAAGGTTGGTAATAAAATTTATGGTAAATAATAAATTAAAATCCTCTGCCTGCCTGAAACTTGGAAACTATTCCTGGAGGAATCCATGGGTAATGAATACAAGCAAAAATATCCAATTACATTTGTTTTTTAAAAATAAATTATTTTATCT
>VXAV01011897.1:0-28448 GCA_013399715.1 Alectura lathami
CTTCCAACCCAAGCCATTCTATGAGTCTATGATTCTATGACCACAGGATGTGATTTTCCCTCTTTACATTGCTCTTGTGAGCCCCCAGCTGCAGCACTGAGTTCAGTTCTGGGGCTTCCAGCACAAGGAGGTCATGGACCTGTTGGAGTGAGTCCAGAGAAGGTCCACATGGATGCTCAGAGGCTGGAGCACCTCTCCTATGGAGAGCTGGGGAGGGACTCTGTCAGGATTTGTAGTGACAGGACAAGAGATAATAGCTTTAAGCTAAAAGTGAATAATAGAATCACATCATATCCCAAGTTGGAAGGGACACACAGGGATCACCAAGTCCAACCCCTGGCCCCACACAACACCCCCCAGACCCAAACCCTGTGTCTGAGAGCGGTGTCCAAACGCTCCTTGAGCTCCGGCAGCTCGGGGCCGTGCCCACTGCCCTGGGCAGCCTGTGCCATGCCCACCGCCCCCTGGTGCAGAACCTTTCCCTAACCCCCCCTGACCCTCCCCTGACACAGCTCCATGCTGTGCCCTCGGGCCCTGTCGCTGTCCCCAGAGAGCAGAGCTCAGCGCCTGCCCCTCCGCTCCCCTGGCAGGGAGCTGTAGGCCGCCATGAGGCCTCCCCTCAGCCTCCTCTGCTCTGGGCCCAACGCACCAAGGGCCCTCAGCCTCTCCTCACACCTCTTGCCCTCTAGACCCTTCCCCATCCTCGTAGCCCTCCTTTGGACACTCTCTAACAGCTTTATGTCCTTCTGACACTGTGGCACCCAAACCTGCCCCCAGTGCTCGAGGTGAGGCCGCACCAGGCAGAGCGGAGTGGGACAATCCCTGCCCTCACCCACCGGCAGTGCTGGGCCTGAGGGACCCCAGGGTACAGGTGGCCCCTTGGGCTGCAGGGCACCCTGTGACTCAGATTCCACTTGGTGCCAACCAGAACCCCCAGATCCCTTTCCTGGGGCAGCTGTCCAGCCTCTGTATCCCAGCCTGTGCACAGAGCCACAGCTGCCTTATCCCAGGTGCAGAATCCGACACTTGCTCTTGTTAAACCTCATGGATGAAGCTCTGGGACATGGATGAGACGACCTGATCTGGTGGAAGATGTCCTTGCCCGTGGCAGGGCGTTGGAACCAGGTGATCTTTAAGGCCCCTTCCAACCCAAACCATTCTATGATCCTGTGACCAGGCTGGAGAAACATCAGCAAGATGAAAGGGAGATAAGGTTACCACAGCAGCTTGTGAGTTCCTTTTTTTTTGTGGGTATTGCTGCCGCTTAATCTAGGGGGATAAAATTCTTAACTGATATAAATCTGGATGTGGCTCGATTGACTTTTGTGGTGCTGCAGCCTTTTGCAGCAGCCTATGTGGGGTTTGCCTTAGCACCCACTCGAACAGTCGCTAAGCTGTTGTCTGCAGGCTGCTGGAGCCACCACCACAGGTATGTGGCCCTCAGCTGTTTGCAATCACCTCCAGAACAACTTCATTTGAAGACTCAGCAAGACTGCTTCATATTCCACAATAAATTTCGTGTGTTGACAGCGGTCTGTGGTCCTAAAACTACAGATGCCACTTCTCTAAGCACTGCTCACTAATTCATTAGCTTTTAATTCATGTGAATTTGTGTACTTGTCGCTTGTGGGACTGGGGAAGATCTTTGCCAGTGCTGGCAGCTTTGCCCAGAGATTTGCTTCTTCGGATAATAAATCTTGGGGCCGGCAGCTGAGCCAGGACACGCTGCTATTTTAATGAACTGTTAATTCAGAGCATCTTATCACACTTTGAAAAAACATAAATCAGAAGTTACTTCTGATTTCTTTTTTTTTTGTGTGTGTGTTTCATAAATGCACAAGCAGCCAACCATTAGGTTTCTTTCAACTGTGCAGGCTAATTGCTTCAAAATGGGGCCGCATCACTGGTGATCCCTGCGATGCAGGATCAGCCCAAACATCTGTTCCATGGAGGAGCATCACCTCCAAGCAGAGATAAGCCCCTCCGAACAGGGTGCGAGGGAACTTTGCAAAGCTGAGAAAATTGCTGTCATGGCAGCTGTGAAACCCAAACCTCTTGGAGCTGCAGGCCGTGTTAAACAGGATCAGAGAGAGATGGAGCTGGGTTCCTGTGCAGGACGGTAGGGAAGCATGGCCCTCTTGCAAAACCGTTGCCTAGAACGCAAATTTCTAATGGGATAATGAGCTGGATATTCAGATCATTTTCAGCAAATGTGAGACAATTGTCACAGATTTTTTTTTTTCTTGCTGTGGGCATCTGCTGGTGGCCACCACCAGAAGCACAGCACATAGCTCAGTGGATGCAGCACAGCTGTTACGCTTTTCCAGTGTTATTTTTATAGCTATTTCTGTGTCTTAGGTGTCTTTGGCAGGGAAAAGGATTTTGTTCTTTCCCTCCTCCTTGTTTTTCCAATATGTGTTTAGTGTAACCAGGGATTTTTAGCTGTGATACTTAGCTTTTGCATGCCTAATGAAACATCTGAAAAAAAGCAGTGCTCTGAAACTGAATAGTTAAAAGTGTGCAAAGCTGAGATCTTGCAGCAAGGAATAAAGAAGAATAACGTTGGTGCAGGCATTTATGTCACAATCCAAGAACCTGATCGGATGCTGCTTTTCCCTGACTTTGTTCCTGGGAGTATTTGAGTTGTTGGGGCTTCTGCTGCTGCTCGTAAAACTGGCACAGTATCCGCACAAAATGGAAAATTTTAATGTGCAAAGATTTTGAGCAACTTGAAAGAAGCTTGAAAGGAGCAGCTCAGAACAAGCTCAGAAATGTGAAAGTATTTTGTATTACTGTGCCCAAGCCTCAAATTTACAAAATATTTAAACCACATGCCTACATTTAGGCATATGCATACTTGCACTGACTTCAATGAGATCCTTCGGTAGGGAAAATTTAGGTGTAGCCCCACTTCTCTCATTGAGTGTAGAAGGAATCCACGTGCTTCCTCCCTGGGTCCCAAAAAGTAACAATGCAAAATCAGAGTAGATCCCAGCCGAGTACACTGAGCAGACGAGCGCAAAAACTCTGTGATGAATCCTACACCAGGTCTTAAATCTCGGTGACCGCTAACCTGATAACTTTTTCTCCTTCAGACAGGCTGATACTCCTAGGATTTTGGCTGGTGCATGTGCAGCATTTCTCCCCATCCTGTTGCTGGGGCAGCATGGTCTCATTTCAATCCCAAATATCCTCGCTTTCGAGGCTGATGTGTGCACGGACAGCAATGTTGGGGCGGTGTGGTGAAGTCAGCTGTGCTATGGCCACTGCTGTGCTATGGTCACTCTTACTGCTGAGCACTGGCCGCAATGCCCCAAGGTCTGTATGTACTAAAATTTAAATGCATTTCTTTTTTATTACCTGGCCTTGATGCTCCCATCATAAGCAGGTTTCTTGCGAGCTGCTGGAGGAAAACGAGTGGGGAGCCCTGGCGGGTGCAGCAGCAGCAGAGGCTGTTCCCAGCGCCCTGTTTTCACAAGGAGGGTTTCAGAAGTGCTGTGCCTCAAGTCCCACATTGCAGCTGGGCACCCGCTCTTTCCAGAGCTCTCGCTAACCAGCTGGGCTGGGAGCTGCTCACGGATCCGTATTGATCCGCGCATGTGTCCAGCGGGGTTCGTTTGGCTGCGCTGGCCATTTCATCGATACCCACATTAATCTCCCTGCAGACTCCTCTCTCAGCCACTTTGCAGCTTTGCCCTTAGGGCACGAACCTATTTCTCATTTTCTCATTTTCCTGCTGAATTCGCAGAGCTGCAGATACCTGTTCACTTCCCTGGCTGCAGCTGCGGTGTTGCTTCCTTTAGGTGAGAGCCCAAGGCTGAATTACTTTCTCTTGTTTCTCTGATGGGCTCAGCACTAGGCTTGGTGTTTACTGATCTAATGTCAGTCCTTAATGTCTCTGTCACATTCCCACACAATGCTGGCACATCACGTTCTTGGTGCACACCAGCTACTCAGGAAGGGGCAAGTTTAACCAAGGAGATTTCCCACCTTTGGGAGCATGGGAAGCACCAGCCTGTTGCGCAAATCGTATTTATTGTGTTTATTTCACCAAACAGAGCCAGCGAAAGAGGCGTCTGCCTCCGTCTTGCTACAGACCCAGGCACTTTGCCTCATACACAGGGAGCCATTGGGAGGGGTTGTCCTTGCCTCGTGCTCTGCCATGAAGTGCCTTGCTCTTGAACTAAGAAATCCCTGCTTCTCCAAAAGAAATGTCTTTGAGCAGTGATGAGGCTATAGTAAAAAATGGAAGAAAAATGCCAGGAGAAATTTTGCAGAACCTCCAGCAACTGGTGGTGGAAAAATGCACTCGGGCCGCTCTGCTGCAGCCTTCAGCAGCGAGTGATGCTGGCACAGCCACCTGACCCATGTCAGGTACCAGCAGCAGTGCAGCTGCACCTGCACACAGATCTCTGCCCCTTTTGCAGAATGGGAACAAGAAGTTTCCATTATTTTTCTTTGTTCTCATCCAATTTGCTCTTTTGCAAATGCAGGCTGACAAAAGAGGGAAACCGCTGGGCACACAGCCGCAGATGCCAGCGTGATATTTTCCGTGCGTGCTGCTAAATCGAGGGGTTTTGAGTTGTCGTGCAGCAGGTCCTTGGTGAGTTAGGGGCTGCAGGGCCACAGCAGAGGTGTGTTGAGGATTTTTGGGTGGATGGAGGCTGAGCAGGACGAGCACAGCGCCAGCACTGGGACCCCATTGCAGCATCTCCCCCGGCTCAGCTGCTCTGAGTGTCAGCAGGGAGTGGGGCAGCGTCACCTTCCGCGCCCGCCTGGTTCCTCCCCCTGTGCTAAAGCAAGGGCTTTTTCCGCAAGGCACAGCTGTAAAAAGTCTGGTTTAACAGCAGACCCTTTATAACATTTTACACAGCCACATTCTGATTAACAAAGAAAACTGGCCAGAAATTTCTTTCCAAGGGACCAACCCCAAGTGGGGACTGAGGGCGTTTGCCGTACAAGAGCTAAAACTTTTTAAAATGTTGCTTTGGAGTGCAGCAATTTCAGCTCATGAAATTGGCCATTCCCTGCCTGAGAGCCTGAAACGGTGCTTTGCTGAGGGCAAAAAAAACAGTCTTAAACAAGTGAAAAAATCCCCTTCAGCTCAAGGGTTCAGTGTGTGGTCATGCTGGGAAAGTGAGACGTCAGCAGGGAAAGGAGCTCCTTGATGCTTTGGCTGGGTGTCAGCGTTCAGGAGACACAGCCACCCTGTAGTCCCCATCCTGACGAATCCTAAAGGTGTTAGGGCCCTCGCTCCTTGGTGGACTTGCAGACCTCTCATAAAGCAAGCAAAGAACAGAATTTCACCTCAGAAACCAAAAATATACATAAAGCTGAGAAGAAAAAATCCTGCATCAGGACTCTCGTGCTCGTTAGTTCCTGGCATTGCAGGTCACGGGGCCAATCTGCTTCCAGTGTTTTTCACCGTACAGTCCTGAGAGCAAAGCCTTGCTGTGTTTTGTCGGCAGGAGCTGGCGTGAGGTGCTCTGAGGCTCTGCAGTGCTCTGCAGCTGCACTAGCACAGTGCCGCAGTGCCGTGATGGGATGTGGTGACAAGGTGGTCCTGGGTCAGGACACGTTGTTAACTGCATGGTGGCACCTTGGTTCTGAAGCCACTCAGTTTTGAAGGGTTTTGTGAAGGTCTTGAGCCCTTTACTCCAGCACTGTCCCAGTGGTGTAGAAGTAATTCTGGATTTTCAAAATGTTCTTGGCAGGATATGTAGGAGGGATGCTGTTAGCTGAAAAATACCATTTTTAACACAGTGCAGTGCCTCTCTAAGCATTTTCCCAAGCTGAATTCATGCATCTGCATTGAGAACTTCCCCTTCCCAGGACAGACATGCTGGGTTCTGGTTCACCACCCCTCATACAGCAGCTCCAAATGCCACTGGGGCTCCTTGCAGCCCTGCTCCCAGGCAGGTCACCACGCTGTCCCCTGCAAAGCACCTGCAGTAAAACCCTGCTTTGGGGCTTGCAGATGGCAGGGCTTTGGCCCAAGCAGGGGATGTGGTGGAGAAATTTAAGGGCTTAAACCTGAATTTCACAAATGGTTTCTGATCTGGGGCAGGGGAGGGTATGGGTTTGACGTGGGAGTGATGTGGGACTATGGTCTTAGGGAGTTGTAAGGCCAAACACATACATGCACATACATACCTGTGTGTTATGCATTGCAAATAGCCTGCTCGCAGTCACTTCCAGAAATGGGCCGTCCATCTCTCCCTTTGGGGGAAAAAACTGAGCCAGGGTCTGCTGAGGAAAGAGAGAGGAATATTGATGTCAATTAAGAAAATTAAGAAAAGGAAGAAAAGGATTGATCCACAGATCAATCAAGCTGGGGATGTGGAGGTACGAATTGCTTTGCTTGTGCCTGTGCCTCCTCCCTGCCCATGCTCCCTCCTGGCTCACCCCACCATGGCCCCTTCCCACGTGCCTGGTTCCCCTCTTGCAGCCCCCTTCTTGCTGGTCCCGCGCTTTTCTGCAGCCTCCTGCGCTTCCCAGGTGCTGGAGAACCCCTTGCAAAGCCTCTGCACGGCCATAGCAGGAGCACAGTGGGTTGGATGTGGCTGCTGGTGGCCAGCGAAGCAACTTTGGAAGTCAGGGAGCTGGTATAGAAAAATCCAGTTGCAGATTTTCTTGAGCCCCGCAAGCCCTCCTTTCCCTCCCACAATTGTTTCCGTAAATCTTGCCTCCTGCTTACAGAGCCCCTGCCAGTACAGAAAGGCAAAGAGCATCAGCAATGAGCACCTGCAAAATCAGCCCTGGAGATGTTGGGTGCTCATCTGGGCAGGCCTTGGACATGCTCCAAGCTCCTTAAAACTGGACCCCAAGATGGGACAGGGAAAGGCAGCACCCAGGCTTTCGGATCAGAGTCCACTTCCTGGAGGCTTGAACTAAAATTTTTGCCTGAAACTTGTGTTTTGCTTGCAGCAGAGGCATTATTGCTTAAGATAAATAAATAAATAAGTAAATAAATGATCTGTAAACTACATTTTATTTTCTGTTCCTGGTCTAGACTGGAAAAAATTAGAGCAATTCAATTTAAAACATGAAACTGTGGGGAAACCATGTGGCTATGGGCATGGTTCCAGTGCTCTGTGGGTTTGCTCTGTGAGCCCCCGGCCCGCCTCGCTCTGCCTGCAGGCAGCCCAGCCCAGCACGCTGCATGTGGCCGCCCTCAGCTCGCCCCAGGATTTCAGCCCAGAGGCTGGCAAACACCTTTCCCTTTTTAAAATCCAAGTCTGTGCTTTGGTGATGGCAGCACTTCTCCTGGTGAGTTCATTTTCGAACCAGGACCAGGCAGGGACATGGCTGAATCAGCAGGGACCTCGTCCTACCGTGGAAATATTCATTTTCTTTCATAACTATTCATTATCTTCCCTGTTTTTAGGGCATTTTCACCAGTGCTATGGGCATCATCAGGCCTGCTGGTGCTACTGGCACCACATTTTTCTTCCCATCACCGAAATTTCATCTTGGGCTCGGAGGGAGCCACCTGTGCAGGCACACACACTGCTCGCTCTGTTGCGGTGCAGAGGGAAATGCCTCTGTGCTGCTGGGCTGTGTGCTTCCCCCGTCTGATCTATTATTAACGACGCTCCTGCCACCGAGCTCATTAAGAAACACGTTCCCCAGCTCCTTCTCGCCTGGCCCTGCCTCTTTTAAAATTGAACCTTTTAATTTGAATGAATCTTTAATTCGACTCTGGCTCCTTTCATGCCCTCCCTATGAAGAGCTGTTCCCCTGGTTCCTTAGGATGAGGAGTTATTTGATCAGGTTGAAATGGGGATGTGTAGCTGTGGGATTGATCTGATTTTGTTGATGTGGCTGCAGGATTTCACTGCCTGCTCATAGCAGGGGTGTGTTGTCATAAAAGAGCAGGAGGGAAGTCCTGGGGTTTCTGGGTCTGCTCGGCTCATCTCCGATGCATTTAGCACATGGAGGAGCACAGGGAAGGGCTCACTACTGCCTTGGTTTCCTTGGTTTCTCTGGGGGATGCTTCATGTTCAGCTGTGCCTTTTTGTGTGCTAGAGGTCTCTGTGCAACAGGATGCTGGGAGGAAGGGGAGAGGGTTTAGGAAAGTGGATCACTAGGGACTGTTTTTTTTGAGAGGTGGGGTTAATTGTCATTTGTAGGTCCTGATCCTAGTTCTGTGAAGTAAACAGCCACAGGACTTGAGACTTTTGCCTCTGGAGGAGTGAATAGAGCTGGGGAACAGAGCCAAACTGAAGCATGGCTGAAGTGTGGGCTTTGAGAGCCATGAACGAGTTGTGGGGTTTTGCCTTGCATTCCTCCTGCCCTCCAGGAGCAACGTTAGCCCTGACTGCCCAAGCCCTGGCATTTGCAACTGGACCAGTGGCATTTGCACTGCTCTGGGAGGATGGGGGGCCACAGACCTGCTGCCCTGAATCCTTCAAAAACCCTCATCTGCCAAAAAGCTTGTTTTCCATTTAGGGTGGACAGCACAGGGGGAAAAATACAGTTTTTGTGCTGCCAGATCCCAGTTGCCATGGGTGTTTAGGAGCCCAGTACTCCAAACGCGGGCAGTGAGACCTGCTTAACATGTTCCTGGGGTACCCAGAGCGCTGGCACCCCAACATGCACGCAGTGGTGCCAGTGATGCGTCTGGGTGCTGGGAGATGGAGGTGCTCAGCACTCATGTGAGATGCCAGTGATACAGATAATGCCGCAGTTTGGGGCTGGTTTAGCTGAAATTGGACCAGCGACACCACTCCCAGCCTGGATTCATACCTCCTTTCCCCTCCCCCTTCAAAAGTTTTATGGATTATGCAGCTCCTGCCAAAGGGTTTAAGCCTGAAACCATACCATATAGCTTGGCCCATAAAGATGTTGAATGAACAATTTAAAACTCTGAGTCATTAAAACTGTCCAGGAGAACTTAATGAATGTTATTTACTGTGCTTCCCAGCTCAGCTAAAATCTAGCTTTTCTTCTCCTGCTTTCTATACTTTCCTTTTAAAAACAGCAGCCAAGATTGTCTGGAAAGCATTCCTTGCGAGAGACAAACTGGATCAGTAAGTGGAAATGTCAGTTTTTAAGAATCTCAGCTGCTGCTTTGAAGTAACTTCATTTTTTGTTTGATTGCTCTGACTCAAAAAGCTTTATCTTCTAGGCTATCTCTTAAAAAAAGGAAATTTAGTGGCTGCAACCAGTATTAAAATAAAAAATAAAAAGCAGCCAAATTGTGATCTTTTGATGGTTGCTCTTCAGAGGGCTGCCTAGGTGGGCTGGCTCCTGGGCTCCGCGCTCTGCAGGCAGCGCCGCTGGTTTGAGCGCTGCTCCCCCGGCTCCTGCCATGCCGTGGAGGTGGGGATAGGGCCCCCCGCTTTAATTTCTGTTTGTGTTGCCGAGCTTAGCCTTGGAAATGGAAATCTGACTTGAAAAGGAACTACTTGCGATTAGAGGCTGTGAAAAAAAAATAATCTAATGAGTTGCTGCTTTTAATTCCACATCTGAAAGGCAATCTATTACTGTCTTTTATCACTTCTGTCTCCTATTAGAGAAGTAATCTCATGCTGGGACTCTTTCAACACCCAGGCAGTTAATATACATTATAATTATTGCCTAACGTATGAATAGCCTGGTGAGCTGGGGTTCTCTGTTCGTTTTCACTTGGCTCACGGGAAGATCGCGCACTACGTAAGCAGGGCTGGGGTAAGGATCTCGTAAGATTGATGAGGGCTTGATTTAAATTTTTTTTTTTTTTTTTTTTTTTTTCAGTGAGCTGTCATCTCAGAGGCTCTGTTTGAGAGCAAATGCAGAATGCACACAGAGCAAGAAACTGTTCCTGCGCTGGAGAGGCCGCAAAGACGTGGGCAGAGGAGGGAAAGGATGGGGAGAAGTCACAGGGAGTTGGCATGGGTGGCACTGAGGACATCCTCAGCTGTGAGCTCAGAGGCCTGGGTTTATGGGGGCATCTCTCTGCTGTTACAAAGTAAAAAAAAAAAAAAGAAAAAAAAAAAAGTATATATGATGAAATTTAGAAAAGGAAAACATCCCCAAATTTCACTTCAACCTAATCAAAAATACTTTGTTTTGTCCCTGGATGATAAATCTGTGCTCATTTTCAGGCCATTTAGCCAGATCTAGAGCAAGAAGCAGACGAGTACTTCCCAAGCCACATGCTCTGCCTGCAGATCAAAGCAAAACCTCCCCCCTCCTCCCCAGGGGGCTGATTCGACCTGCCGCTGGGGCTGCGAGCTTGCTGTTGAGCGGTGCTCAGGGCCAGAGCGGGGCTGCGTTCAGTGCCCAGCCGATGGGCGATGTGGCTGCTAAACCCCAGCCCCACCGGGACCCCGTGCGCGGGCGTTCAGACAGGGCAGAAGCTCACAGCAGGTGGTGGGCATCCTCCATCCCTCACCCTGTGCTGAGGATGGCATGCAGCCACACCAGTATGCTGGACCAGTATACCAACGAGTACTCCGGGCCAGCTGCTCTGTTGCACTCAGCCTGCCTCATGGGCAACATCTCTGTAACCCATCGGTAGCCCAAATAGCTTTATCCCTTGGGCACTTGTCTGAACCCTCTCCCAAGGCTATTTGCAAACTCCTGCTTCTTCCTTTGCCCCACAACAGTTTCCCTGGGGACCATCCACCCCCAAGGACAATGTCAGCCCCAGGCCTGGTCACTAAACTGCCCAAAAAATCACCATCACCAGGGGACTGAGAGCTGGGCTCTTCCTTCAGAGGGCAGGAGGGGCGCTCAGCCCATCTCTGCCAGCAGCCTGCACTGGTCACAGCACCTGGGCCAGCTGGAGTGGCCTGAACCCACTTGATAACTCATCTACCCCTTCCTAAAATTACTCTCAGAGCACAGTTAATTACTTATAAGCCTTGACACTTCCAGCCACGTGGACACAAGGATGGAAGGGCATTAAAATTCCACTTGATGCTCACCAGGCCTGACTAATAAAATAATGTCCAACAAGGACATCAATTAGCAGCCGATTCACTAACACTTTGCGGGGCTAATGACAGCTGGAGCGAGGAATTTGAAACCCGAGTCATTTCTCCAGCCTGCACCAGGGTGCCAAGGATAAAAGGTTAGTCATGTGTACCAAATGCAGCGTGATCTCCTCCATTATTTATGTGTGTCAAACAGACAAGGAGGGTTTCAATGCCTGCAGTCGCTCTCTGGTAATTTGTATTATATAAACAGATATAATCTGGTCATTAATACACATAACTCTGAGGGAGCTGACAGTAACAAATCTGGAGTCTATGATTGCCTTGACTCTTTCCCTTGCAAAATAACAGTCCGTATTAACGAGGACGCACCCAGGAGTTTCATGGTGGACTCAAGGTTTGCTTTGCTTTTTGCTTCTTGCCCTTAGGTTTTTGGCCAGCCCATGTGATAAGATGACGGGATTTAGGATCCTCTCTCATCGGGCCAGGTCTCTGCTCTTTCCTGGCTCGGGACTGATCGTGTTGCATCAATCACAGCTTGGCACTGCGCTCCCTGCATCTCTGGCTCTGGTGAGTTGGGCTGGGCTCATAGCTCTCCTGTTCTCTCCCACCTCTTGGGAGAATGTTTTTGTTCATCATTAATAATTGAGGGTTTATTTCTGTAGTGGTGTAACAGGCGTTTTCTGGGAAAGTGGAGGTGGGTGTGTGTGGGCATTTCTTGGAGACTTATCTCACCACAAGTACGTCAGACGAGTGCCATAGTTTTGCTTCCCTCATGGGGCACTGGAAGCTGAAGGTATCGACTGGTGAACGCCCCTGCACATGCACCATGGGGGAGCGGGACAGCTCGGCTGTTGACCCTTGAGCCAAAAGCGACCCATGGAATATGTTTACAGGGGGTGATTTCCACGCGGCTGCAGGGGAAACAGGGACAGCATTTGGGGTCGGTAGCAGGATGGCCACCAGAACCCAGCAGTGCCATGGAACATCGGTCTGCCCACCCTTTAATGGGATCTGGCTGCTCCTTTGGGCACATGGTCAGCATGGGCTCGGCTGGGGAGGTGGATACCAGAGGGCTGGAAGAGAGCCCAGCTGCGTGCTCATCAAGTTGCCCTGCTCTCACCCTTCCTCTGGATCTGTCTCCGAAGGTTTAGGAGACTAACTCTGTCTTTCCAGGCAGTTCTGAGGATGTTTGGGGAGATCCCAGGAGGGCTGGATTTCTGCTAAACAGCAGGGAGGAGGCTGAGGATTATGGAGTTTCTAAACCAGCTTTGCAATAAGTAATTGTGGTTAACAAACCCGGATGAGGTGTGTCTGGGTGTGTCCAGCTGGAAAGGCGAGCACTAGATTCCACAGAGACCCCAAGCCCAGGACCCATAGGGGTGTGCTGGCCAGATCCTTCCCCACCCAGCGCCTGGACCTGCGCTGCTCCGAGGGGCTGTGGCTCTCACATCCCGCAGCCAGCAGGGGCAGGGGCTCCACGTCAGATTTAATCTGCAGGATCCGGGAAGCAAACCCCACCGCTTCATGAGGGCTGCTCCCAGTGCTTTAGAAGTTGCACGATCCGTTCTTACCCAACAAACTTCTTGGCTATACCTTTGCATGAAAACTCACAGTGTTGCTTGCGTCAACAAAGCAGCAATGGGAAATTTCAAGGTAAAAGCCCAGTACAGGCAATTCTGCCTAGCTGCAGGTTGGACGAACCCGTTTATTTTAAAATAACAAGCCTCTCTCTAATGATCACCTTAGCTACCACTGGAGTGAAAAGTATGTCATCAGCCCCACATGATGTCTCTGTGCCACCTGGCCACCCTCAAAAGACCCATACTGAAAACGGTGCCTTTTCTGCAGGGTTATTTTGCCCCCCTGCACAGAAAACAAGAAGTTCCCCTGTAATTAAAAACAAAAAAATCTGCAATTGCCCTCATTCTTTTGTCTGTCTCCTGCCTCTTGTGCCCTTTTGTTTCCCGTATCTTTGGGTCCTACCTTCTGATTTGTGTTCACTGCTGTTGATTCCCCTTTCCCCGTTTGTTTCCTAAAGGATACTTGGATTCTCTGCTTGATGAAGAAGGGCTTGTTGGCTGAACCAATGTGATAGTGTCTCTCAGTTGTGAGACTGTAGTTCCTGGTGAGTATAGAGAAATGTTCATAAATACGCTTCAATTTTCATTCCTGTGGGATTTTTTTTTTTTTTTTTTTCTGTTTGAATTCCTTCTCTGATGTGATTTGGCTCTTGAATATTTTCAGGTTTGCAACAGCAGCCTGGGAGAGCAGCAAGGCAATATCTTCCTGGGTTTGATTTTAGTCTGTCTGCACGTAACAAATGTTTTCAAGTGGCAATCACTTCCTACCTAAGCTCCTGTGCATTTTCAGTCCTGTGATCAAATTCTCTGTATCTGCCAAGAAAAAGGTCTAATATACAACCCCCCCCCACCCCCCCCCCAGTTGGATGTGAGAGTTCTTTTGAGGTAGGGAACAATCACCTTCATCTTTGCGAACAGGGAGCCTGTTTCAGCACTGGAGGCAGCTTTCCTGCAGAATTCACTCTGTGTGAAGTTTCCCTGTGACAATCTGTCCCTTCTCCCCTCCTTGCCTTTGGCAGACACTCAGGAGGCATGGAGACATTCAGCCAGTTCACAGGTTTGATTTTGTGCTCCGCTGCAGATACCGATCAGTCTGTTTTGTACTTTCTATTTTAGACAATTGAGCCATCAATTTTCAGATTAATTTACTACTGAGTCCAATGACCTGGATGCTCACAATCCAATTTCTAACTCTTCCCCTTGTTTTTCCCTCGTCAGCCTTCCTAAAAGCCCTGCTTGTAACACTCCAATCAGCTTCCCACCAGGTTTCCGCCGTTCCAGCTACGGCAGATTTATCCCTGTACAAAAGCAATTCCCTCTGTTTATTAGCCAGGACCTACCTTTGGTGGATAGGTGATGAAAGAATTTCTCTCCACTTCCTCCAGAGCTTTGATTAATTTTGTTCTCAGCACCTTCATTATGTGCTAAATGAGTTTCCATTTGTTCCCTCTTTGCACCTTTCCCTTTTGTTGTTTGTCTAACACCTCCCTGCCGGAGGCAGCCTGTCTTTCCCTCAGAAAATCGGATTCCAATTTGGGAAGGAAGCTTCCAAAATCCTCCCAACCCTCTCACGGAGAGGCAAGGCAAGTGCTTTGCAAAAGTCACTTATCTTGCCACTTCCACGGTCAGCTTTTCCACCAAAAAAATTCTGTTTTTATTTCTCTTGCAAGAGAGGCAGAATCTTTTAAAGCCCTTTGGGGCACTTTTTCATCATCATTTGAAGTGATGAAAACACTAGAAAACAAGAGAGGGGCTGTGATTTAGGGGCATCAGAGCTGGTGTCCAGCTGCAGCTGGGCTCCTGGCTTCCCACCTCAGTGGTGTACCTGCCCGGAGCCACCTCAGGGATGCAATGATGGCTCTCTTTTTGAATGGGTCTGATGCCTTGGAAAGCTGGTTCAGCTTGTTAAAATAGCAGAAAACCAACCCAGAGAGAGAAAGGCAATAAATAAATAAATAAAGGAAGCCCAGTCAGAGCCCAGTGGGTGCCCCAGCCCTCCTGCAGCACCCAGACGTCTTTTTGGGACTGCTCTCTTTGCTGGCATTACTTCAGTTTATATTTGAAATGCAATTAATTTCACTGGATTTGTCTCACTGATTTTAACTGCCATTCAGAAAAACACTTCCTCTCCCTCCCAGACCATAAGCATCTGCAAGCATCCTATTCATCACCAAACACTCCAGCAGATGCAAAGCATCCCTTGGAAACCACAGCGAGAGCTCCACACATGGTTAGGTGTTCTGCAGAACCGGGGCCTCTCTCTATGTGAAGAGGCCGTTAGTTTTGGTTCATTAACTTAACCGAGATGACTATTAAATCCCACTCCTCCCGCCACTTTCCGTAAAATAAACTTAGAAATGAGCCATCTTTGCAGCTGTGACTGGTAATAAATCCAATTAATTTCCATGTCTTTAGTGTTAATATATGCATTAGACGTGTCAGCTCTGCCTTCTTGTCTCCTTCGTGGAAAAACTTGTCTCAGAGATTTCCTTTTAATTAGAGTGGGAATTTGCTGCTTTCTGGATATGTTCTTCCAGGAAGCCACATGCTGAGATGCAGCATCTTCAGTCCCAGGGAGTGTGTTCCTGTTTAAAAAAAATAAAGTGCCTATGACAGGTACTATCACTACAAATTCTTACTTCCCCTGCTAACTTAAGGGTTAAGGAAAAAGCTCCACTTTGTCCTGTGAAGGTGTGAGCAAACAAAGCAGAACCCAAACACACAGATGCACTTCTCTTTGAAATCTGCATAGTAATTAGTGTTTACAGTCCTTCCCCTTCATTGATGACTCCAGTACAAAGGGTACAGTAAACAGCTGGGTGGGATTCATGGTCAGATCCATTAGCAGAATCACCTGTTTCACTGAGGGCAAGTCTCACGCTGGTTGTTTGAGACTGGATAACAAGCAGAGAGAACGCCACACGGGTCACCACTCTGTAGCAGAGTCTTTTAGGAAGGGATACTGGCAGCGCTTTTCATGATTACCAGGAGATCGGAGCCTCAGAGCCGGCGAAGGGGCCAAGTGCACAGGCTTTCGATATTTGTTAGCCCTTGTGCTCCAAACACCTGTGCTCCGTGGGTGCCTTCTAGCTCTGTGTCCATGCGCATAGTCCAAGCCTGCTGCTCCTCAAGGCACTGTGTGCTCTGTAGCTTGAGGCTGGAACTTGAGTCCTGTGCGGAAAGAACTGTTAATTGTAGCGTACCCAAGAGAGAATCAGCCCAGAAGCCAAATTTACAAACAGAGCTGGAACCTCCTTTCCTCGTCCTGCTGCCCCACCACTAACCTTTCTTCCCCACCCTTACAAACAACACAAGAGCCCAGCTCCACTCTGAGATTCCCCAGAGCACCGTGGATGCTTTCTTTTCTGCCTGTCTCCCGTGTTGCACCCAGGAGTGGCTATTTCTCCTCCCAGGGGTTATCTGTACTCAGATCCTCCTCCCCTTGGATGGAATCACAAGGCCTCTGATGAGGAACAGCAGGTCTTTGCCCCCGATGCGCTGGGCTGTAAATCCTCCGACGGCAACCAGGGAAACCAAAGAGCTTGCTGTCCTCGTAAATCAACCAGGCGTTGCGTGCTCGCTGAGGCCTGCAGGTTTCTGATGGTCTTTGCAACTGTAGGGCGGAAAATAAGCCAGCAGACATGCAAGGAGACAGGAGAGAATGAAGTTGTGGGTCAGTTTTGGGAAAAAGTCCCCTAGATGATCTGCTGGGGATGGCTGGGAAAGACAAGGGAGTGTGACATCCTTCGGAGCCTCTCCCCTGCTTCTTGGCTAAGCCAGTGTTGATGATCTCTGCTCCTCATGGCCCTGCCTACATTAAGCTGGAAGTGCTGGCAGAACACCTGCTGTGGTGAACTTGGGAACTGCACACACATTTGGGATTGGAGCACACATTGGGCACGGCTTGTGAGCCGCAGAGAGGTGGGGAAGGCCGGGGTGGGTCAGGGGGCACCCTGTGCTCTGGAAGCGGCCCATGGGCTAGGCCCACCTGCTCCCTGACGTTTATCTTGGCTTTGGAGTGGGGCAAGAGAGGACAGGGAATGGTCCTTAGGGCAGCCTGGGACCTTGACAATTGGGATTGCACCAACACGTGGCAGCCGGCACGCTGTGGCCCTCTCAGACATGCCGTGGTTAGTGCCTGCACCCACCTGGCCCCACGAGATAAAACTCTTGCCTCACTGCAGCCCTGCGGCATTTGTCTCTTGTGATTCAGTGGGATAATTTCGAAAGCTGGTTGCACCAGGGCATCACTTGTTTGCAAAGGCTGGGAAATCAGCTGTTGGGCTGATGGCCTTGCATCTGCTAGCGCAGAGGTGACAGCTCCGTGTCCCTGCTGAGCCCAGCCGAGCAGGACAGGCTCCAAGAGCACTGCTGTGCTGAAGAGTTTGCTGTCAGCTTTTATTTTCCTTAGAGCTTTCCAAGTCTGATTCCAGAAGGAATCTCTGTCCGACTGTGTCATCCAGAGGTGTGAAGAAGCCTGCCCTGGTGGCACAAGCACCAGATGGTGACAAGTAAGAGGCGTGCGCAAGTGCCAGCTCTGTCCTCACGGCCATGATGTAGCTGGGGAGGACGACTTGTCTTCCTGCCTCTGCTTGCTGCTCGGTAAGATGGGGCATTTGCTGCAGTCTCTGTCTGCTCTAATGCAGGATGTTGCCAGAGCACGTGCTTTATTTCAGGACAGGCACAGCACAAAGCCAGCTGACAGGGCGGGTTTAGGGCTTTGTCCTTCCGATAGTGCCCGCAAGGCTGTTGTCATGCCAGTCTCTCCTCATAACTGTTCTCATGCTGAATCTTCATTCCAGCCTCCCCTTGAATCTAGCTGCCTGGGAAAGACAAGTGAGCCTGAGTGAGCCAGTCCCTGCTCTGACTCTCCTGGTGTTCCTGAGTCCAGGAAAGCTCTGAGCCTTTTGTTGCTCAGTGTGGTAGCCTCCTATCACCCTTGGCTGGATGCTCCTTCCCATCCTTCTGGCAGCCATTTAATAACCAGACCCTCCAGTGATGCTCTTCCTGGCAGGTCCATGATGCAGCTAGTCCAGCTCTGCCTTTTCTTTTAATCCAGGTTTGTTTCCTTCCTCCTCCAGGCACTTGGTGATGTCTATGGGAGGGCTCAGATCCTCCTGCTGCTTCAGATGGCTGAGTACCACTTCCCCTGGTCCCCCAGACAACTGGCAGTCTATTTGTTTTCAGCCTCCCTGGAACGAAGCTGGCCTTTTATTCTGGAGCTTTATCCTGCCCTGCCAGCAGCCCTGCAGCTCCCTTGCCAAAGCAAAAGCAAGGAGCTGAGCTCCAAGTGCTGAGATGCAACTGGCACTGGGTGGAATGGGAAGCAGGCTCAGATTTGGCCACGTGGCCAGATGTTTTTATTTGGGTTTCTTTGTTTGTTTGCTACTTTTCTCAGTGCCTGCTGCTTCGCTCTGGAGGATGTACACTTTTGTTATAAACAAACAACATGAAAAAAAAAAAGGCAGGAAAAGAAGGTGTTGAGGAAGCAGTGACATTTGGAAATGTGCTCAAAGCGATGTGGTGACGCTTTCTTCAGTCTGCTGAAAGCTTGAAACAGCAGCTGGGAGGGTCTTGCTGCTGGGCTGGGTGCTTGCTCTTGGCTGCCAGCTCCCAGCCTTGGCTGCATCCCCCGGGCATGCAGTGCGCATTGTCGCTCCCACTGTGCTTTCCCTCTGCAACCACTGAGTGAATGCTGTATGGAATTTTATTAATAACCAAAGTCTAAGGATTTCACATGACTCTGGGAGTTGGGCTACAGAGCTGTGCTGTGGTGGGATTAAGTTTTAGAAAGAGCAGCCATACTTGGGGAGCTCTGCAAATCCTAGGCTGAGCATCTGCACAGTACACACTGAGGTTCAGGTTTGCATCTCAGTTAGGAGGAGTGGGGGAAAGTCTCATCAATCTCATCATTGTAAACCTTGCACAGAAAAACAGTTCAACAGCTCCCTGCCTGCAGTTCAATCTCTGTAATGAACATGAGCATCAGTGAGGCGCAAGCTGAAAAATTCGGATCCCAATCCAAAGCATGAATGTGCCAGCCTTTGGGTGTGTAGGTCTGGAGCGGGAGTCTGACTCACTTGCAAATGGGGAACCTTTGCAAAACATGGATCAAGGTTCAAATTCCTGTCCCTCCTCCAAAATTCAATAAAAGTTGAAGAAATTCTGAGAACTTCGTGTTTTGGTTCTGGGCCATCTAAGAGGGGCAAAGTATGTGCTTAAATGCTTTGTTGAATAGGAAGAGACTTGAGCATGTGCTTAATGTTATTAAGTGCTTAGCTGTTTTTGTTGAATCAGGGCCCCTGGCTTTTAAAGTCAATACTAAACCCTTAGGCTGCATCTGAAAGGATTTGGAAAAGAAGTGGCATCCAGATACTGCTGGATGTTTGACTGCTGAGCTGCATTCCTGCTTTGAAGGCTTGTTCCCCTAAATCTGCTCTCATTGCTATTCCAAGTCATCTGAATGACTTGTCCCTGGCCACCAGGTGATTATGCAAGAGAGCCCAGGAACTTATGGATAGTTAACCCATGCCCCAGCACAGCTCCTGGAGAAGTCCAGCTTCCCTGCAGTTTGCATCGGTTACCTCAGAGCAGCATGGTAACAGTGGGGTGTGGATGTGTGATGCTGTTTTCTGGCCCAGTGAAGGAGGCACACTGCAGGCATCCTGAGGTCCTCTTCTGGTGGCCACCTTCTGCCCCTGAGAACCATCATTTCATTGTGAGGTGGCCCCTGAATCGTTTGCTGAAGAGGAGCGGGTGAGTTAAACTGGCTCCCCGTGGGTGATAGGGTTGGAAGTGATCACCCAAACTCAGCTGGCTGGTTGACTGATATCCCCAAAAATCTGCAACAAGAGGGTCAATATGAACCTCATCCTGGAAGAAGTTTTTAGTGGCACAGGAGCTGGAACTGGTGAGCAGTGCTTGCAAGCAGGGAGAGCGCAGGAGGAAGTGGGAAAAAGCAACTTCTGGTGCTGTACTGGTAGATGAGTGGCTGAGACAGGGTGGAAATAGATGGAAAACTTATGCACAGATGAAAGGCTTGAAATGAAATACATTATGCATGAGCCTAACAGCTGGAATCTGAGAGCCACTTGGAGGTAATCATCGGAAAAGCGGGAATGGTTCTGGGCAGCAATTTCAGCCTATTGCAGAGGCACCAAAATGGTTACCAGAAACGAGATTTCCTTCTAAAAGGAAGTCAAAGTTACAGTGGCAGCGCTGGAGCAGTGTTCTACAGCCACGCCAGGTCCAGCTCTCCCTGCCTTCAGTGCTCTCAGAGGCGCAGGGGACAGGAGGGCTGCTGCTGGCCCACAACAGGGCTGGCATTGTGGAGGGCCTGGCGGGGCTGTCCCACCACTGCGGGTGCCATTTGAGAGAAGGGATTTGATTTGCAATGCTTGGAATGAAATTACTTCCCAGTGCTGCCTCGCTATTGCAAGCTATTTTCCTAAAAATTGGTCTTGTCTGCACATCTGATGGTTATACAGCAAATCATAATGCACAGAAGCAGCATGCCCTGAGTCAACAGTTTAGCTCTAAGATTCAGATTAAAGTTTTGGGCCAATAATTTCAGGAAATAGAACTGCCATTCTTTTCTATTGCATGTTTGCAGATACCTGGGTTAACAGAAAATGTGTTCTTCCAGGGCAAAGCCTTCATTGAAGAAGATTAAAAATAACATTTCCTCTTCAGCCAACATTGATAACAGGATTAATACTCAAAAAAATGATAGAACAATGAAAACAACAGAGATTCAGGTTGTGCAGCAGGTCAGCTTGCACCTGAATTCAAAGCTGGCCTTTTGTGTGTGGCAGCTTCTCAGCTCAGGTTTACTGCAAGGATCAGAGACTGGTAACAATTCCTTCCCGAGCGCTGTCTGTTCCGATTCAGATCACGCCGTGCGTGTGTGGCAGGCTCCGTGACTGCACACCTGACCTTCCAAGTTTTATGGGACTCACTGATGCAAAGCTGAAGGCAGTGACACCTCCCTTCCTCCAGGCACGTGCCTCAAGCAGCAGCAAGAGGCCTGTGTTTGTTCTCTCCAGCACAGTGGAAAGGAGATTATTTCAAGCGTAGAGATTTATGTGGTTTTTTTTAAGTGGTTCCTTGACCTGTTTTTGTTGTACACTAAACGAGACTCACTCCTGTTAACCCATGGAGCATGGAAAATCAGCAGGGAGACAATGTGTGGAGATGAAGCTGAGAATTTTAGAGTAAGTCTTCAATGCACAGTGAAGCTCCTAGATGAAAAGAAGGGGAGGGTGAAACAGTGGGAGTGATGTACTCAGGACCACCTAGCAGAGATATTGCCACTCTGCCTTTACACCTGTGACATCTCCTGATTTAAAGGGAGATCCCAGATGATGGGGGATGCTACACCTGATCTCTTCTGCCTGTGACATTCGAGTCTGGTGGCCTTGGTTGACTTATTTAGCCCACTTCAGCTTACCCATATACAAAGGGAGGTTACAGGTAGTGGCCACCCCACAAAGCGCGCTGCTTGGTGCAAAGCAGATGCAGGCAGGTTGCCCCTGATTCCTGCTCAGTGGCCACTGTATGCTGAAAGCAGAGTGGATATGATGGGGCCTTTGCCCAAGTGAGCATCAGCTGAGGCTGAATGGGCTCCTTTAAAGGCTTTAGGGTTGGAGTTCACCAAGATCAAAACAAAACAAAACAAAACAAAAAGCAAAATATATGTATGAACTACATGTGTTGCAGGCGCAGTTTGATTTCACCCAGCTTCACACAGCGTGCAGGCAGGCTTCATTGGAAAGCCTTCCCCCAGCATTTCTGCCTGACTTCAGGCTCCCATCACATGTCTGGCTTCAGTGTCCTGAGGTCTTCCCAAAAGCATGACTGCAACCAGCTCTGCCTTCCTCAGAGGCAACCTGAATGCAAACTGTGCTGCAGATTATCTCCTTCTGGGAAGCGCTTACTGCTCCAGCATTAACCTCTGGTGCTTGGGTTGACTGCTGAGCTGTGGCTGTTACAGAAGCACAGTGAGGCAAGTGAAGTGATGCAGGCAGCAAGGAAAGCACAAACTGCGCAGGCTTGCTTGGGACAAAACGTTTGGGCCATGCTGCTGTCACTACTGCTGTAGCTTCTCCACTTCATGCATTAGCTGGGTAGGTTGGCCCCTGTGGGGACCTCTCCTGCCCTGCTGTGCTTTGGCCCTGATGTGGGCTGAGAGGGGCAGGCAGATGGGTTTTGCCAGGGGAGTGAAGGCTCTTAGCTATGTGAAGGAGTCAGGAGGGCTCAGCAGAGCTGGCAGTGCCTTGCTCAGCCACCAGGCTTTCCTGAAGGCTGGGTCAGGGGTACCGGTGATGGCAAGGTCTCTGTGAGGCCAGAGACAGGTGGTACCTAAAGAGTATGAGCTCATGCTTGGTGTGCTGTTGTCCCTTGATGAGTCGTTATCAATCCTGATAAATCCATGTTTAACCTTTTGTCCGAGACACCCCATGATGTAGAAGTTTTCTCCTCCTCAGGTTGTTCCAGTTCCTTCTGTTGGGAAGTTTTCCTGGACTCTCTAAACCCTAAGCTGTAATTTAAGCCCGTCGTTTCTCTTCTTCCACTCCTGGTGGTGGATTATTCACAGTTTAACAGATATTCCTGCACAAAGGCCATGCTGGTGAGGGCTGTGCTGAGATGAACACTGGCAGAATAGGAACAAGAAGGCATTAAACTCCCAGGTGTCTGTGTCACCAGAGGGTAGGCATTTTCAAATGTGCATATGAAACCCAGGCCAGGAGAGGAAGAGGAATCAAAGCATAAGAACAACAAAAAGGGCGTTGTGAAGGATGAATCAACAGCCATTGTGGCAGAAATCAACTGACATCGCCTGCTTGGTGATGAGGGAGAAAGGTAAAAAAAGTGAGAAGGAGTGGCTGAGCTCTGACTTCATCTGAGCAGTGAGCATTAGCCTGGGGAGAGAATGCAGCCCCTCTGCTTAGCACCGGCCCGTGACGTATTCAGTGCTTTGCTAAAACGCTGGGTAAGTTTCTCTACAGTGAACAACAAGGGGGTGGCTTCAAGCTCTGCGTCTTGTCAGTTGCGAACATCATGAGTGATCCTGGTTTGTTTAACTCCACGTTCCTCCTTCCTGTGCTGTTCTTTTCAGTCTCTCTCTTATCCTCAAAAATAGGGATGTAAGAATGGAGCTGATCTCGCCTCTCTTTCCACCCTTTCCATCCAGCTCTCTTGCATGTCCTTCCTAACGTGGGGACCAGAGCTGCTGCTGGAGCAGCACGCGGCACCTCGCTGGGCTCGGGGCTCAGCCGCTCGCCAGGTTCTGCACTGCTCGGGCTCCTTTGCTAAACACAAGCAGGTCCTTCATCACCTTGGGAAGCACCACAGCATTAGACGCAGCAACGGGTGGCTCAAAGTCAGCCCCCTTCCTGGCTAAACAGATGGGCTGCTGCCTGGGAAAAGGAAATGAATGTCTTCACAAGGCCCACAGCTTGACAGGAATGTCTGGAAAAGCTCTGATGTCGCTTCCCCACAAGCAACTGTCTTCTGCATCCTCTTCCACGGCCTCCTGG
Organism: Alectura lathami; assembly: GCA_013399715.1. Taxonomy (NCBI): domain Eukaryota; kingdom Metazoa; phylum Chordata; class Aves; order Galliformes; family Megapodiidae; genus Alectura; species Alectura lathami. The sequence goes on from VXAV01011897.1 coordinate 23,044, forward strand.
GTGACTGTTTTGCAAACAGCCCAGCCTTCCTTCCACATTCCCTCTGGATGGAGTTTTTTGCCAAAGGGTTTTCTGCTCCTTTCCTTTCATTCTCGCAGAGCTCTGCCTTCTCAGACACACCAGTGCAATTGTTCACTCTGAAAACTGCTTTGTTGAAATAGAAGGGTTTAAAAAAAGGAAAGAAGAGGCTATTTTTTTAACCCATATGAGAGCAATGATCTATTTTCCAGCCACAGTCCCTGCACAGCTGGTGGCACAACGATCTGCAGCAGAGGAATAGGCAAGTGTAGGAAATGCCCTGTGGAAGGGATGGTGTCACTGCCCTGTGGTTCCAGCACGTGTTCCCTCCCTCTCTTGCAGCACCTCAGGGAGTCAGACTGTTGTGGTGACCCCACGGGAAGTGTCTGTCCCTTCACCTGATGCATGGATAGTGGCACTGGTGTGAGAGGAAGCAGGACTGTGTCTTCTCATGGGATTCCAAAGTCAGATCAGGTTTGAGTAAGGGGAAACTAGACCCTCAGGGGATCTAACTGAGTTGTCTGTGGCTCCTAATGTGGCAGTCATTAGCACATTTTGCCATAACAATACAGATGTGGCAATGTTTTGACAGGCTGGGGTAGTGTTATCATCCGAATATTGCAACTTCTGCATTAAAGATCCTAATCCATGTTTAAGAAATTGGCCCTGTGCTTCTTGTTGACAGCATGACAATGTTTCAGTGGTGCACAAATGCAAGGAAATAAATGCAGGCTGAAGAAGCCTGAAAAGAGTAGAATGCATCACAAGCGTGCTGCAGTTACCTATCACCCAGGGAAACTGGTTTTGTTTGACAAAAAATGGAAACACTGCCAGGATATTTTGCTTCAGTTTAGGTTATTTGCTAGAATTGTTTGTGGTTAGTAACGAGTGCAAGGTTCACTTGTAATAATAATGTAACCATGGTAATATGTAACACAAGCTGATGTCAGTCTGATTTGCTGATAAGATTTATACCCTATTATATTATCCAATGCAATTAAGAAATGATTACAAAATTAACATTAGAATAGATTAAAATAAAGTATTAGAGGCCTAGTGGCAGCTGTGGGTCTTAAGCACAGTCCCCAAGTGGGTGTTTCTGGATAATGTATCACCCTGCCTGAGATGCGCTGTGCTACAACAAGCAGGGAAAGCAATTGCTTTCATTTCACAGGCAGGGAATTGTAATGTTCCTCTAATTTCTGCAATTTCCTGCACTTGTTTTAGTGTGGCTGGTCAGAAATTAACCTAGGAAAAGTAACAAGTGTAAAGCGGGCTCATGTCATCTAAAATGAATGTAGGAGTAGAAGATGGAAAGACAACTGTGTGCATCGGGGTGTAGGGCTCTGCTCCCGCTGAGTGGCGAGGTGAGTGTCCGAACCTCTTCGCCCCTTGGTGCCTCGGTTGCTCTGTTGGCACCATGCAGTGATGCAGCTTTGCTGCTCAGGGTTTCTGCAGTACCCAGAGACTTCGGATGTAAAATTATCCTCCTACCAAACCTGTACCAACAGCACACACAAACTCAGTTCTTTAGCCCCCTTCATCTCTCTCTGCAAGATTTTACTGTGATAGCTCTGACAAACATCCCTGGAGCTGAACCTGTGTGTTTTGGATTCACTGCCCACCACGCAACCACTACTTTCTCAGGGCTCCTTTTATACGACCAGTTGCAGCTGTCTGCTCTTTCTTGTACGCTCTGTGGGGCAGAGAGCTTTTCTTTATTCCTTAGATACAAAATACCTGGTGCTAAGCGAACACATTGCTGCCACCCAGTAATACAGTCATACGAGGTGAGCCAGGATAATCAGAGAAGATGAGCCATTTTATAACCGCCTCTGTACCAGGCAGAATCACACCTCTCTTAACACCCTAGCAACAGAGCTCCTCAAACATACCTTCTTCTCCTTCCTCGCAGATAACTCACTGGCTGCCTCCTTGCAGTTTCCATGTTCAAATTTAGGATGGAGAATTTGGGAGGATTGTTTGCTTTTGGAGATTTTCAGCTGATTAATCTGGTGAAGGAACAGCAGCTTGACAAAGGAATGTACGAGTAAGTCCGTCAGGTGTTGCTGCAGGCTGGGAGAGGAATGGAGGACACTTCCAGACTTGGAGATACTTTTCATGTGTGAGTCCTACTACTTAGCCCTTACCAGGAGTTTTGGGATGTTCGGTTTGCTCACAGAGGCCTCCAAAGGTCTTCCAGTTGGAGCTAATTTGGCAATTGTGGCCTCCCTCTTATCTCACGCTGGTTTTCCACTGGGACAAATGACTGCAGTGTAACCCGCAGGGGAGGAGCCAGTGTTCTCAGTCGCCGTGTTCCTACTTTGACTAAAAGAACTGCTTTACATGAGGACAATACCTAGCAATGACATCCTTTTCTCCAGCCTCTCACCCCATTGCCCTCCTCTGGTTCTGTTTTTCATCTAAATTCCACCACCTGTGGCTGGACATTTTGTCCTGCTGCTTATGGACTCCTTATTTAGTTCTTTCTGAACAGTATCTCCCTTAACGAATTAGAGTCCTATGAATTAGAATTATTTCATGCTCATTCTCTTTGGTCTTTCTGCTGCCTTCAGACTCTGCCTTTCTGGGCTCTCATCTCCAGCCTTCTCTATGACCTACTCTCCACTGAGCTCCATCCACGTTCTTGCACCATCTTCTGTGGCCCTTCCCTCACTCCTGGTGTCTCAGGTCACATTGTGCTTTCTGTCTGGAATTCACATCTCGGTGACATTTCTTGCTGGCTGCTCACTCACACATCTCCTATGCTGTCCAGCCTCCTCATTCCCACTGCTTCTCTGACACTATTATTCCTCTGTCCATGAGATGAATCCCGAGCATCTCTGCTTCAAGTTCCCTTCCCTTCCTCCGTGCAGTTCCCAGCCATGCAGTGAGTTTGGTTCAGTCAAGCCAAGCTGCATTCTCCTCTCCACGTGATGCATGCAGCTGACAGTTTTGGCAGTTCTCATGTTCCTTTTCCTTCCTGCAACTGATGCACTGTGAAGGATGAACACGGAAATGTGAACAGGGAGTACAGGAGACTGGCAGCATCTTAGACTCTTTGGAGTGGAAGAAGTGCCTTGGGAGGGAAGAGTCAGACAGAAGTCCTCAATAAGTGGCAAAATAAATAAATCTGAACACTAAGACAGGAGTTACCTAGCACTGTATTTTATATTTTGAAGCTATGTCTACATTGCACAGTGCACAATAGCATAGAAACAGTTGAAATAGCTCTGCGTAAGTATTGCATGAAGTCTTGTGTCCAAACGCATATGAAGCACAGAGCTACCTGCAAAATCTGGCTAAAAAGTATGAAGGAAAATGTCGGTGCTCTGTGTTCCCATATCTGGAGAGCTTCTGGTACCCGCTTGGGAAGGCAACCAGCTTTGCAACACAGCTTTCAGTATAAACATGCTCAGAGGGTGCTGTGTGCCAAGATCCATGCAGGAGATGAAGCCATGGAGCAGGTTTTTAGGGCAGCAGCAGGGCTCTATAGGTTGTGGGGCTGGGACAGAATCTGCTTCTGTGCCTTTTGTGGGCAGAGAGAGATAAAATAAGCAGAAGGGCAGTGGTCCAGTATGGAACTTGGCTTTCATCTCTAGTTTTGCTTAGCAACCTCAGCCAATCCTTTGCCCTTGGGGTATCCCGTGTCCTTTCAGTGTTTTTCAGTTCTCTCTGTGGCGGCAATTTCATGGTCTCTTGAATCTGGCAGGAGTGACACTGCTCCCCAAAGACGTGACCCTTTCTCCTCTGGCTGCTTACTCCTGCTCGTGCTTTTGCTGGCACATGCAGCTACATCTATATTAGCAGCAGGACAGGATTTACCAAGCAGCATTGCTGTGCTGAAGACTTGCCGTCCACTCCATATTTCAAGGGCGTTTCTTTGGGCTAGTTGTGCTCTCATCCTCCAGACTGAATGTCCACTAATGAACATCCATTAGTGGTTGGAGCACTTTAGGTGTGCTCCCTCCTCCTGCTTCTGTTTTACCCCAAACCAGCCCTGTGCATTGGTTCTCAGGTCACCCTGCGATGTGAATTGAAGCAGGGCAAGCTGAAACGACCTAGAGGGTTGGTCTGAAAGGCACTCCTAACCCAAACTAAAACATCAGCGTAGATGCACTCTGTTGACACTGCTGTGTGGTGAACCAGACATGAGAACAGATCAAAAGCAAAAAGAGTGGAGCTGGCTCTAGCTTCAACCATCCTCTGATCTGATGTGTACAGCCTTCAATATCTGGGAGGGACCGAGGGCTGGTTATGAATGTCCTTTCTAGAAAGCACTTTACTTTGGTTCGAAATGACTGTGAAATAACGATCTGGATCTGCCTCAGGCTCCCTGGGACAAGGACCAACACCTATAATGGACAGAGCAGGCGTCTCGCACCCCGCAACACAACGTCTGCTGCAGACAGCATGGGAGTGGGGATGCTAACCTCGTCTGAGACCTCTCAGTGCCAGCATACCACAAACAGTCATAGTCTGGGGAGCAGAGGGAGAGCAGGAAAGAGCATTTTGTTATGCCCACAATGTCTGAGAACTGCCGTACAGCAGACTCGCATGCTTCCAAACAAACCCCGTATTGTGAAGGGCTCCCTGGATGTTTTCTTCTCTCCTCTTCCATTCTCTCCCCTCAGAACATGCCTGCAACTCAGTTTTTGTGCTATTTGCCCTTCTAACATTTTCCTTTTTTTTTTTTTTTTTTTCTTCAGTGTCCACATTTTTCCTGTTCCCTCTTTCCACTGCCTGCCCATTGAAAACCTAATTGCACATCCTGGGCTGCAATTAGTTTACATGCTGTATGAAATTCACTTCATTATGGCTTTTTGGGCTTTGCAGCAACACCTTGCTGCTGTTTCAATCCTTGTGCCTACGCTGCGGCCAGCACCCTGGCTGACATTTTCTCCTTTGCTACCCTCTCCGTGGCCCCTCACCCTTTCGAGCGGGATATTTTCCCCCTATTTCTATTTCAGACGTGCTTTGCAGCACCAGAACGTGCTGCATGCAGCTGGGCCGTGCAGGGCACCAGAACTGGAGTTTTTGGGGAGCTCAGCGAGCAGCAGAGCTGGACTTTTTGGAGGAGCAGGCACTGTGCAGAGGGCCACCCGCCTTCCTCCTGCATCCCAGCCCGGCTCCTTCCACTGGGGCACGACGGGCACCACCGACCCCGGCGGGGGCGCGGGCCGGGAGGCGGAGCGCTGCCGGCTGCAGGAGGAGGAGGAGGAGGAGGAGGAGGAGGAGGAGGAAGGCATTGGCATGCGGAGCACAAGTGCGTGCGGGGCACTCGTCTGCCTAATCCGGCGGGTTCAAAGCGCCGGGAGCAGCTGCGGCCGTCTGAGCTGCAACAGGTGACGGCTCAGCTGTGCTCCCCGCAGGGCTCTCCGCAAGCC
>VXAV01011897.1:28750-39762 GCA_013399715.1 Alectura lathami
CCACGTCCCGCGACCACCGAGCCGGCCCCGTCCTGTCTCAGCGAGCCGGACCCCGGGATGCTCCGGCGTTCCCCGGACGGTAACGCGCCGGGCACCGTTACCTCGCTGCCTGCCTGCCCCAGCCGTGTCCTCTGCCCGCCGGCATCCCTCGGGCGGTGGCAGCCGGGAGGAGGTGACCGTCAGGACGGGACCGCCGGCGCCCGAGCGGCTCCCGGCGGAGAGCAGCGGCTGCCCCGGGTCTGGCGGTGGTTTTCGCTGCTCGCTCCGGTTTGGTTTCCAGAGCCGGGCCGTTGGCAGCCGGCTGTCTGGCCCGTCTTCCATTCANCTGGCCCGGCTTCCATTCAAGGCAAAAGATGCGCTGCCATTGCCTTGAATGGAAGTTGGAAGCGAGCTCCTGGGTTGTAACCCCAAGAGGAGGTAACGAGCGCTCGGGCTCGGAAAGGATTCGGCGCCTTAAAATAAGGGATGCTTTTGTTGGAAACGTGCTTTGTAGCTTGTGTGGGAAGAGATGGAAGGCGGCACGAAGCGGCAGATCATTTTTCAATGAAAATAGCGTACAGCTGTGCCTGGCCTTCTTTGTGCGCAGCTCAGCATTTGCTTTCACCGAGGGAGAAGCCGGACTGCGTGATTTATTTGCTTGATACCCCTCCTCCCCGCTTTTTTTTTTTTTTTTTCCCGGCTTCTTAGCCTTTTGGCACAGTTTACCGTGAATGATTTCCTTCTTTACCTTCAAATAAAATGATCTCGCTGCTCGGCAAGGGCTGCCGTACTGGAGTACAAGGGGGTCATTGCTCAAAAAAGGGGGACCCGTGGCAGCACTTCCATTCGTGCACTTGACATTGCAGTGGGACCAGCCGCGCTGCCGGCTGGGGGGACGCTGGTGGCAGTAGGTGGCGCAGAGTCACCGCTGGAACCCCTCGCTCTGCCAGCCCGGCTCAGCTCGGAAAGGTGGGCGAAGTCTTTGGGTCGCCCCCTTGGTTTGCCAAGGGTGGTGTCTGATGCCAGCACAGCTTCAAACGGCCTCGTTAATGCTGGTGGTGTTTGCTTTCTCTTTGCCCGAGGACTGATCCCCCCCCCACGGGAAAAGGTTGTCCTTGATTTAGAAGGAGCCCAGTTATGAGCATCAAAACTCTTCATTGAGCGTGTCAGAGCACCGCTGGGCGCAGATCAAATGATGCGCTTAGGAAAAAAAAAGAGAAACCTTCCTCCTGATTCCCCTACTTTCCCCAAAGCCTGGACAGTTAGAGTACGAAGCAGAACAGATGATGGATAAGCAACATTGTAATACACACAGGGAAACTGATTGCATTGACCGTGGGTTAATGAGTGCCTAACAAAATCATTTCTTATTGCTCATTTTATGCCATCAAATTGCCTTCATAAATAGCCTCAAAATTCATCTCACAACAATTTTGTACAATTATAATGGGAGAAGAGGAAGAATTACTCTTCCTTCCTGTTGCACTGCTAAACTAATAACAGGGCTATGATCCCAGCTCTGGGAATCTTGCTGCCTATATGGCAGAATATGGGCTTACACTGTGCAGCAGAACAAGGCGGTTCCCGCACATCAGACACTTGTTGGCAGAGCTGTTCCATCCCATTGTGTGAGCAGATGTGATCTCTGACTAGCATCATCGCTGTGGTGGTGAACATGCCCTGTTGCTTTGGCAAAGCTGTATTTTCACTGAAGTAACCCATTTCATATGCGCAGGTCTGGTTTCACCATGTCATACAAAACAGCTTTGTTATTACAGCTGTGTGTATTGTGGGGCATGCTCCTTATGTAGAACTGGCTGGAAGAGGCTGGAATGAAGTGCCTGCATAGTTCTTCAGTTAAGTATTTACCCAGAGCATGTATCTTGAATTTCAGGACTTTCTCCTGTTTTTATTATTGTTCTTCTTCTTATTATTTTTTAAAGAACGTTGACAAGCTATTTACGTGATGCTCAGAAGCAGAATGCTGATTGCCCTTGGAACCTCTTCATGCCTGCACCACTGAAGGAGCTGACATTTGTCTTCTTGTTTTCCAGAACTGCTTGAGGAGGAGGGATGCTGGCCTGTTAAATCAGTTGCAAGAGCTAGATAAGCAAATAAGTGACCTCCGTCTGGACGTGGAAAAAACGACAGATGAACACCTTGAGACAGACAGTCGTCCAAGTTCAGGTGAGGACAATGTTCAGCAGGAAGGAGCCTCCCGTGGTACCTGGAATTAAGCTGCCTGCAGTTTTCAGTACTACTGCAGTAAATGTCTGTAGCACATTTGCTCTGATAATTAGTGCCAACTAGGAAAGTTCACTTACTACCGGAAAGGCTGCTGTTTGTAGGCAATATATTCAGAGAAGTGTTTCAATGTTGATTAGATTTTAGTGTTTGGGTCACCTTTTTTCTCAAAGGCACTCACAAAGCTTCTAATCCTCCTGCGTATTAGCAAGGAGGTTGTGGGAAAAATGGGAAACGGAAGCACCAGCAGCAGAGAAAAGATGTCAGAGTTGATCTTGCAGCCAGATGGAACAGTGAATCTAATAATTTGATCCCTGATGTACTGAATTTCCTTCAGTTCTAAGTGTGTTTAAGACAGTAAATGATATTTAACTGTGGGGGACCTTTCATAGCAGCATCTAGACTTGTTCTGACAGCACAAAAAGTGGAGAATCACCAACCAGTCACTTGCACTGTTAAAAGCATTGCTTAGTTCTAATTTGAGTTTGTCTTGTTCCCATACTCATTTTTCGAATGGTTTTCTCGCATAGACTAAGGTCTTTTTCTAGTGCCCAGTTTTTTCTCCTCTTGGAGGTGCTATGCATTTTAATTCCTGTTTTTTTTTGATGAGCTAAACAGGTCAAGTTCAGTAAGTCATTTGTTTCAAGGCATTTTTCCAAGCTCTTAAATAGCTTTATGGCCCTTTTCCAGTTTTTCAGCTTTGTTGTAAGTGTGCTGGATTTGAGGACTAGGCACATCATTCCAATGTCTTTCTTAGCAGTGCCATACAGACTGGTGAAGTCATTTCTCACCTGCTATTCATTAGTCTCTTTGTACATCCAACAATCTCATTAGCGTTTCTTGCCATATCATTAAGCTTGATTGAGCTGCTTTTCCATGCTGACTAAGTCCTTTTCAGGAGTATTGTTTTCTAGGATGCATCCTCATTCTGTAGACATGCCCAGAATTCCTTTTTCCTAAATGTACAATATAAATCTTGTATATAGTGTGTTGTATTTTTCTTGAGTAGACCCAGTTTACCAGGAAATGTTTCTGTCTGCGCATTATTTACCATTCATGTCATCCTAAATATTACTTACATGTCCAGAACTTTTATGAAAATAATGGGTAGCATAGGGCCCAACAATTGGCCAAATTTTTGTAGTCAAGTGATAGCTGAGGAGTTTTTCTTGGAAGGTGTAATACATTATTAAATGAGTGGGCTGGCAAACATAGCCTTGAGCATTCTTCCTGAAATCTGTAAAGCTCTGTGAAGGTTAAAACTCCAACCCTTGTAAAAAAAATAAAATAAAAAAAAAATAAGGTTTCGTGTGCTGAGTAAAGTTGCGCTCTTTTGCTTTTAAGTGTTTTACTAATAAACTGAATGCTTCATAGCAGTAAGGATATTACTAAATTGTGCACTGTTTTTTTGGATGACTGAATGAAATCCTATAACGAATTGCAATAGAGTAAGCCAACATAAACATAAGCCTGACTGCCTTTTTAGAGGCACAAATGGTAACTTTGTGTAGACATAACTAATATAAATCCAAATTCTTATTTTTAAAGGGTTTTATGAGCTGAGTGATGGAGCTTCTGGATCGCTCTCCAATTCATCTAACTCTGTCTTCAGTGAGTGTTTATCCAGTTGCCATTCTAGCACTTGCTTTTGCAGCCCTTTGGAGGCAACACTGAATATCTCAGATGGACGCCCTAAATCTGCAGGTATAGTAAAAGCAGGTCGAATACATCATGCTCCAGGAGGTGGCTTTGGCTTTGGAAATACTGCCTCAGGAGTATGGGGGTTGGATTAACCCTTCTTCTTTTCATTTGATGTGCTGTGCTCTGAAAAGATTCCAGTGCCTTCACGTACATGTGTCATAAAGCAGGACCATTTCCTCTCCACTACTCCAGACTTATATGAGAACCTGCCACCCTAAACACATGAAAATAACACAGGAAAATATGACAGCTGCTCTACCCAGCAGAGGGCAGTGGTACATATGCACATAAACACATTAGTTGGCTAATTTCTCATGATTTCTTTTAGAAAAGCATTTTTACTAAACAGCAGTAATTAGAGGTACCTCTGCAGCCATGCAATATAGACACACTCATGTCCTTAGTAAAAGTGACAGCGGAAGGAGCTGGCTGCAGGTTGCAAGTCGTTCTGTTTTGTCAGTTCTGATGGTCCTCAGCACTCAGGTGACCATGCTGAGGTGTGTTCTCCATTTATAAATCATAGACAAATGGGCATCATGAACAGAGAAAAAATATGTTGTCTCTTTGGCAGAGAGCTGTTGCATTTCCTCTGACACTAGGCTGAAGCTGCAATCTTTAATGTGTATGATGGTAAAATAGGAAGGCCATCTCTGTCTGTTGTCCAGAAAGAACACTTCAGTAGGACTTTTAAGCGTTACTGGTTGAAGGTGCAGCCATGCTCATTCAAAAGCCTTAGTCCATTCTGGTTTGTGGAGGATGCTCCTAACCATAGCATTTCCAATTTCCATTCTGCTCTTAAAGGTTAACTTATAGTGAATTTTTGTGAATCGAGGACAAAATAATTCAAGCTCTTCTGACCCAGAAGTGAGAAAATTCAGCCTGGGATACATTCATTCTGAGATGCTGAGAACTCCTCTAAGTTTTCCTTTGAGCAGCTTGAGGTAATTTAATGTTCCCTGTTGAAAGGTGTATGTGGTCTTCATCAGCCAAACATGAAAAGAAAAACACAGGCAAGGCTTTCCAGCAGGTTGCTCTGCTGTTTTTCTCTGTATGCAACATGAAAATCTAAAACTCATTGTTAATCATGCCATCTCACTTACAGGGATGCTATTTCTCAAACTGGCATGTTTCAAAGAAGTATTTTTGGCAACATTTCCTGATTCTGACATAGAATTTAGGAAATGTGGGAAAACCGGGAGGTAATCTGAAGGAAGTTCCTGTTCCTAACTTCCCTATTCTTTCTCTCCTGCCCACACAGGAACATCATCGCTATCAGCTAATTTCATCTAAGTATGTGAGACCTCTTTTGAAATAAGCCTAAGATAAGTAGCAAGCACTGAGCATTCAAATTTGAGAACCCTGGCTGAAGTTTCTAGCCCAGGGGTAGAAAACAGGACTGACAGTGATCTGCAGGGATCATTTAGATTGTACCCCCTACCCAAGAAGACCAAACGAACTAAACCTTAAGAAAACAATAATCTTAGGAGCTTGGATTAAAGCCTTACTCCTAAGGTTGCTTGTCTCCTACATAAGTGCCTTAACTATTAAATCTGACTCATGCATCTTGAAACGCACTGGATTTCTCTTAAAGAACTCTCTTTGCAGAGCCAAGGCTAGGATATCATCTGTATTGACCTGCACTCCTTGTACTTGTGTGGAAAGATGAGCCCATTTCCCATTCTTTAACTCTTTATCGCTCACAATGAACACCTGTTATTATTATTAAAATTACTACAACTATAAAATAGTTATGGTGGTAATGATAATAGTAATTATAATAATAACAATAAGATTAAATTTGGATTTTCTTTTTTGACCCAAGATATCCTTGGAAAAATATGGAAGGGGAATTTGTCTATAATCTAGAAGAAATTCATTGATCTCTTGTCTATGTTTTTATGTTTCCCTTTGCATTTAGCAAAGTCAAATATAAAATTCATACATACTGAGGCCCACAGTGAGTTATACAGGTGACTGTGTAACACAGAAACTTGAAAGACCCTTACAGACTTCTGGGTGCCTTGGGTATAAAGCAGGAAGCTCTCAGCAGACTGGGCACAGTTTTGAAGTCAATAGAAATGTTCTCATTAGGGCTGTGGGTTTTATTTTTCCAGTGATGCAGTCATGTTGGTGCAAACCCTCCATAGATGCAGTTAGGAAGAGACCCTCAGAACAATAGTGATGCTTTCACAGCAGTTGAGCAGCATCCCTGAGAATGAGGTTTCCCCTCTTTGAACACCATTGCTGTAGTGAAAACGTTACACACCTTGTGTAGATGAGACCGGAGTCCCTGACAGCATGTGAAAAACAGCAGAACTGTCACCTGCAGGCTCTAAACTCTTCTAAAATGCCTTTCAGATCTCATAGGCTGGATGGATTATAATAAGGAAGGCCAACATGAGGACCAGCCCGCAGGCTCTGTCTGTCGCTCTTTGTCCACACCGCACTCAAATTCCCTCGATGTCGTTGCAGATGTCCACCCAAAGTACCAGTGTGATCTGGTGTCTAAAAACGGGAGTGACGTCTACCGGTACCCCAGCCCTCTCCATGCGGTCGCTGTGCAGAGTCCCATGTTCCTCCTCCCCGTGACTGAGAACCCCCAGCGAGAAGAGGAGAGGCTTGGCTGCGATATTACCGATGTTTGCGCCGGATCTGAAACAGACTCAGGAAAAGCAGCTGATGCCTTTCTCCCGCCGGGCTCCTGGCCTGCGTCGTGCCCGTCTGCCAGCAAGAGGATAGATGGCTACATCTTAAGCCTGGTTCAGAGAAAGACTCACTCTGTAAGGACTAACAAACCAAGGACAAGTCTCAACACTGATCCCACCAAGGGGATCTTGCGACATGGCAGCATGTGCGTCAGGCAGGCTGCTGGGGCGGTTTCACACAGCAACGTTGTGAACCTGAAGAGCACGAAGCAAGCATGCTTGACGCCCAGTGGGACGACCGCTTCGGACAACACAGCTCCCTCCCCCCTCAAGCAGAGGTCGAGGGAAGCAAGTGGCGAGCAGGTGGAGAGCAGAAAGATGCCTTTGCCAGCGGCTTTTCCACCCAATGAACTCCAGAGCAAGCATCTGCCACGGGGTGCCAAGGCAGGGCCTCCAGAGCTCAACCGGCATGCGGTGGCTGCCACGGGGGATGTCCCCAAGGAAAGCAGCCAGCACTCCGCTGCATCTCCCAAAGAGAGCCCAGGGAAGCCAGTGGTGCTGCAGCCAGAGACCAGAGTCAGCCAACCTCCCAAAAAGATCCTGCTGAAGAGCGGCTTGCAGGTTGCTCACTCGTCATCACCTCCTGTGGAGGAGAGGCCCGCACTGGATTTCAAAAGCGAGGGCTCTTCCTCTCAGAGCCTTGATGACGGCTTGCTGGTGAACGCCCAGTATATCCCAGCCCAGCAGCAAAGCATTAAGCTCCATAAAGGCACCAGAAACGTCAAGATTTTGAAAAGCTCTGCGCTGAAACACAGGCCGCACCTTGCCAGCGGGCTCGAAAATGGCGCGCAGGCCTTGCGGGAGAAAGGCAAGCCGGTCGGCAAGAAGTGCCGGTTTCCCGATGAGTTGGATACAAATAAGAAACTGAAAAAGCCCTCCTCAAGGGGGAAGAGGGGCAGTGGCTCACAGCCAGAGTCAGGCCTCCAGGGCCGGCCAACCGGCCTACATAAATCTGTCATCAGATCCCACGGACATGGCCGGGAGGTGGTGGTGGCCAAACCGAAACACAAGCGGGCCGACTACCGCCGGTGGAAGTCGTCAGCGGAGATCTCCTACGAGGAGGCCCTGCGGAGGGCAAGGAGGAACCGGCGGGATGGCGTAGGAGTCTACTCTCAGGTTCCTCTGCCTTACGTCAGCCCCTACGCCTACGTGGCCAGCGACTCGGAGTACTCAGCGGAGTGCGAGTCTTTGTTCCACTCCACCGTGGTGGACACGAGCGAGGACGAGCAGAGCAACTACACCACGAACTGCTTCGGAGACAGTGAGTCCAGCCTGAGCGAGGTGGAGTTCGTCGGGGAGAGCACCACCACCAGCGACTCTGACGAGAGCGGGGGTCTCATTTGGTCTCAGTTTGTCCAGACGCTCCCCATCCAGACCGTCACGGCTCCAGAGCTGCATGAAAATGCAGCAAAGGCCTTTGTCAAAATCAAAGCCTCTCATAACCTCAAGAAGAAAATCCTGCGCTTTCGGTCAGGCTCCCTGAAGCTCATGACAACTGTCTAGTGAAGTGACTTGATGGAATGTATCTGTTTCTGCTTTTGGAAGCAAGGTGCTCTTGTGTACATATTTCCACAGATTTTTTTTTAATACAAATATTTAAAACTTAAGGTAAATTATGTCACTTGTCTTCAGAACTTGAGTGGATACTAGTGCCTTTAAGTGGAAATAAAAGACCATTACACTCGTTTAAAAAAGCATAGCACTGCCATTTCAGTGGCGAACAGCCTCCAGTGCATAGTATCAGAAGGCTTTGAAAAAAAAGGCTGATGTTTCCAGGAATGGATCTTCCTTGCCTAGATTTTTCCAGTTCTGGGCCTTATACAGGATATCAACAGCTTAAGGTCATAAGTTTTCAGGGGGTAAGGGAGAGGGAGTGCGGGTGGTCTTCATGTTTTTGCTTGTCCTTTTCTGCTGCTCCTGTTGCCACATCTTGAACTTGTTCCTCCTGATAGTCCAGCCTGTTTTTTTGTTTTCTTTTTTCTTGTTGATTCTCTTCTTGAAGGTGGCCCTGTCCTCTCCCAGCCTTCTCCCATGAGCAAAGGGCTCCTGTCAAACATCTCCAAGGTTAAGTTGCCTTCTCTGGAGTGCACTCTGCTCTGATTTCCTGGGAGTCCTGGTGCAGACTGTGATGGTGTTCAGAATAAACTGTTGGAGCAGCTGACCAAGGCTTAGTAACTTCAGTATATTGTGTAAAACTGCTTTTGGAAAAAAAAAAAACAAAAACAACAAAAAAAAATGCATGTCACGTGCATGAGTATCAGTAGTTTTAATATTCCTATTGATGTCCGATTTACTGTACATCACCAATGGCTGTTTTTATATATATATCATTGTGTAAATTAATATAACACATCATATGCTGTAATAAACAGTCTGTTTTAATACTTTTTTAATGTTTGTTACGTTGGGGCAGACCCAATCTATGGTTTTGTATTGGTGTTATCACCACCTTTGCGTCTCTTTAATGTGGCCTGTTAACATTCCCTGGAATTCGGTCATACAGGAAATGGAGCAAGTTTAAAATGTTGCTGTGTATGTGATTTGTGCTTTGAGGGAGCTGGATTGTCATGGCTCCTCTTGTTCTTCCAGTAACTTGCATTTTTTAAGGGCAAGATGGGATTGAGGAGCTCGGAGTCTTTGTCAGGTTGTTGCTTACGGGCAGCTCACACTGTGGAGCAGACGGAGATGTAATATTAATCCTCCTCACTTCAGGGTCTTTTCAGACCATCGCTGGTACAACTGAGGGGCAGATGGTAGGTTTCTGTAACCAAATAGATCTGTGTAAGGTAACGTGTCTCTCTGAAGTGACCAGTAAGCAAATTTCCACAGGTTGTGTGTTCAGGCTGCTGGGCTGGGTCAAGCAGAGTGTAGACTTGTTGTCCCTCTCTAGGCATAGAATCTGACTGTTACAGCCATCACAAGGTTATGAGAAAGAAGCGATGGTTGTGTCTCCCAATGGAGTCTAAGTTTCTTTGTTCCCATAGGATTGGAGGTGAATCTCTGCCAGCAGAGGAAGGCACTAACCATACGCAGCACTGCTTCTCTTTGCAGCAACAGCTCTGCTGGTTGCCTCTGGAACAACTGGAGATCTATGGCAGGTGTGTCTGATGGAGCAGGAACACAGAATGGGCTGGTTTCTACAGGTTCATCTTCTGCTCTAGGGTCTGTGAAGCAGTGGGCATACAACTGGTGTGGGTGTGTAGGAATTTCAAGGATATGTGCAGCCTGTTTGGTCCACAGCAAGATCAGCTGAGCAGGCACCTTGTCTCATGGTTCCTCTGCATCCTTCCTGCTGTCACCCACCTTCAAGGCAGAATAGTACTTTCTGAGGTTTCCTTGCATTGCAAATGTGGGAAGGAGAGATCCACCAAGAATTACATATCTCTGGGAACAGCTTCTGAGATAGTGATAACACTGTCTAAGTGGTGGATTTAATATTTTTAATTTCCAGGGTGTAGTGAATCCTTAACTATTAGATGTCTCATATCGTTATTTTCCATCACCTTCTGTATGGGGTCATGCAGTGAGGGTATGCAGGATGGGATCACAAGTTTCTGGATACAGTGACCTCAAAAGTCCTTTCCTTTCCATCTCCCATGATATGGGAGAAGCTGTAACTCACCTTAGCTGGTCTTAACCCTCCTGTTGCGTTACACATGGAAGGGCAGCTTGAGTGTNTAAAAATTGCTGGACAATGGCTGCCACTACAGAGAGGGAAGAAATGTTTGTTATTAAACACAGCATTGCCGAAGCTGATCAGCAGCTCAATACATCCCCCTTAATAACTGATGAGTGTTATATCAAACAAAGGGAATGTCAAGAAGCTTGTCAAAGCTAGTGGTTTCTTTCCTCGAATATCTCTTAATCATGCCACATAATCTCTCTTCAAGCGAGAAAACTGTGTGCAAATCCCTGTAAATCTCCTCAAAGTTGCAGCAGAGAGGATCTGCAGGCATGCACTCTGGCTGTGAAGGAGCTGCAGGTGGGAAGGCAACCTGACCAGTGCCTTTGGAAAGATGAGTTTTGAATGGCAGTGCTATAGCATATTGTCTCAGGTGAAGGAGGCTGGTTTACAAAAGCAAGCGGCTGAACAGTTTCTGTTTAGATAACTGAGTAAAAAAAAGAAAAGAAAGTAGCCACGTAAATATCACTAAGACTGTATCAGCTGCAACCACTGCATTCTGCTGCACTCTCATGGAATAGCTTAATACCAGATGGAGAAATGCGCTGATGCTATCTCTGTTTTAATTACATCTGAGTCATTTCAGTTTGGGAAAGGAATTTTCCTTTTCCTACATGATTTAGGTAAGCATCCAGAATTATTCAAACAGCCCTACATTTTTCTCTCCCTCTACCACCCCACTCTCCTTCCCCTCCTTTTTT
>VXAV01011897.1:39823-78152 GCA_013399715.1 Alectura lathami
TTAAATAAAAGGTCTTACTGTGCTGGAAAA
Organism: Alectura lathami; assembly: GCA_013399715.1. Classification (NCBI taxonomy): domain Eukaryota; kingdom Metazoa; phylum Chordata; class Aves; order Galliformes; family Megapodiidae; genus Alectura; species Alectura lathami. Next base: position 39,854 of record VXAV01011897.1, read on the forward strand.
GTACTTGATATTGTCCCAAAACACAGCACACATTCTCTTCTCTGGTTTTGATTTAGGAAACACATCTATGTTAGTAACGTTTTGCAACTTTAGGTTGAAAAACATCTGCAAATCTTGGAGACCAGTGGAATATCTGGCACTTCTTTAAGCTACCTGGCTTTCCAGCTCCACAGCCTTGAGTCCTTGCCAATGTCTTTTTAATAATGTTCATGTTTTAATTATCCCCAGTGTTTACGGCAGTCCTTGGAATTTGGAAGCCGTGAGTTTTGTCTTCAGTGCACTGGGGCCTGTTTCAAGGTGGGGGCAAGTTGTGGTGGGGAGGTTTGGGTTTATACTGCTGTGCTGCGTGTATAACTGAGCACAGCAAAGTGCAGAAGTGTACACAACATACAGAACAAGAGCAGACCCCTGCAGCTGGATTCCTTGTGGTTTAGGTTATATAGTGTTGCTGTACATCTCTGAGGCACCATCTCCTTTAGTGCAGAGTTCAGCATCATGTAAGGTTCAGGGTGCTGCAGTTTGCAACGGGTATGAGAGTGTCACAGCAGGCTTTTTGGGTCTGTCTTGTGCTCTGTCAACCCAGTCACAGCTGTGAGTCAATGGATCACGAAGTGAGCAGGGTCTGGTATGTGTGGGATCACAGAGAGGCCCTGTGACTTCAGGGGGAATGTGTCCATCACTTACAAGCTTTCTAGTTTTTTTCCTGGCATGGGGTTCATCCTGGATAAGGACTGACAACAGATTCCCCACCACAGAGTCCTATACCTTTGCTAATCCCAAATCTATCTCTTTATTGGCTCTGAGAATGGTCAGACCTCTACAGGTGGCAGCCAGCAAAGCCATCCCTGAGGACCCAAATCCTTTTTTCACAAAGAGCAAGAAGGTTCTTGTTAGCTGCAATGGCCACTTGGCAGATGATTCACCACACTGGGCATGGCTCTCCCTCAGCATGTGATTTTTCTTGCAGGAGGGAACAGGGACATGAAAATTGTGAGGAAGCAGAAATGGCTGAAGACATTTTTAATAGCTAAAGCCAACATCTGGTCTGTACCTTTGGAGCAACGAACAGTCATACGTACAACTGAGCTGCTGGTGTGAAAAAATGAGCCATTCTCAACTCTTCGTGATGTAATGCTGGCATTTACAGTTCCTGTGCACAGTACAGAGAGGACAAAGAAACTGCAGACCAATGGAAACAATTTGTAAAGCCCAAACCTATCTTTCAAATCTGCTTTTCCCATGAATATCTCTGAACCTCCAAGGAACTGCGTTGAGGCTCCTTCCATGGCATGATGTTTTATTTCTACGGCAAAATAGAATAGACAGATCACTGCGGTGAGAAACAATTGCTCTGGGGCTTAAAAATCCCACAAAGCTGGAATGAGGGGAGACATACGGAAACAAGTGGGAGATTTGTTAGAAGGGGTAGTAAAAAGTGCTTTTTTTGCACAGCTGGGAATTTGCTGCCACAGGCAACAGCAGCACAGATATAATGTCAGCAAGTTCAAAGGGGATAGACAAGGTATTGCAGGAAGGAGGGAAGGATGTTTGCTCTATCATCCCCAGTTAATGACTGTGGAAGCTGGGAGGACTGTGAGGTAAATGGACTGCAGAATGGCCAGGCTTGCATGCTCTCCCTGAAGGCTCTTGCAACTGTTGAAGCACCGTTAGCTGAGAAGACTGTGATCTTGGTTTAATTGATGGGAGTTGTCTATGCAGCTGAATTCCCTCAGTCTTTATCATTCTTTTGTGTTCACAGCTGCTGCTGCTGAAGACGAGGTTTGCGTTGCTGTGCAAGGAAGTTTACTTTGCATACTGATGGTGGCAGGTATTTCTTCAAGCAATGGACATCTGTTTCTGGCCACTCATGTCCTATGGCAAAATAATTTCATTCCACCCTTTCATGTCGGCAGTCTGTGCTGAAGTCCTGTATGACAATACCAAGCTAGGCAGGACTGTTATCTCCTTGAGGGTAGGAAGGCTGTGCAGAGGGTTCTGGATAGCTTAGGTCGATGAGCTGAGTCCAGCTGCATGACATTTAATAAGGCTGAATGCTGAGTGTTGCACTGGGGTCACAACAACCCCATGAAGCTGTGTAGGCTTGGGGAAGAGTGGCTGGAAAGGACCTGGGGAGCTGGTTGGCAGTGGCTGAACACGAGCCAGCAGTGTGCCCAGGTGGCCAAGAAGGCCGATGTCATCCTGGCCTGGATCAGAAGTTGTCTGTCCAGCAGGACTATGGAAGTGACTGTCCTGTTGTATGTGGCACTTGGTACCTCAAATATTGTGCTCAGTTCTGCGCACCCGACTACAAGAAGGGTATGGAGTTACTCAAGCATGTGCAGAGAAGAGAAATGAGCTGATGAAGAGAGCAGAAAAAAAGACAGATGAGGAGTGGCTGAGGGAACTGGGGCAGTTCAGGCTGGAGGAGGCTGAGGGGACATCTCATCACTCCCTACAACTACCTGAAAGGAAGCTGTGGAGAAGAGGGTGTCAGTGTGTTTGTTCATGTGAATGTGAGGAAATGGCCTTGAGTTACATGAGGGGAGGTTCTAATGGTATATTAGAAAGAACTTTTTCCTGGAGAGAGTGGCCAAGCTTTGAAGTGGGCTTCCCAGGAGAGTGGTGGAGTCCCCATCCCTGTAGGTATTTAAGAGACATGTGGATGTGGCACTAAGGGGCATGAGTAGGTCAGGTTGGTAGCTGGACTTGATGATCTTGAAGGTCTTTTCCAACCTAGATGATTCTATGATTCTATTATGCAGAACATCCTCTGCCTGTAATGCGAGCACAGTTATGAACATAGTCCATACACGAGCCTACTGTGGGAATCACTGTTGGACAGCAGTTTTACATCCTTTTACAGTTGCTTCTCAACTGTAGATAAAGTTGATGCCCTCCAACCCAAACAAACTGTCCTAGTGGCAGAGCACTGGACATTCCAACTTGGATGATTCTATGACTCTATGATTTACTGCACCTTGCCTTGAGATTTTTCTCTCCTTTGAGAATTTTTTTCTTTCTCTGATTCTGTCTATATCCATGCCTTTTTTTGAGAGTAACAGTCTGGAAGCTCAATAATCCCCACTTACCACTTGTTGGTTTGTATAGCAGAGCAGTTTTGGTGCCTTTGAGACCCTAACCTAGACACTTCACTCCAGTGACACAGCAAATGTACTCCTATCTGGACAAGAACATGGGTTCTGAACCAGTAATGGCTCCCTAGAACAGCTTCCAGTCCAAAACTATGGACAAATTTAGTCCAAATGACATTGGGGACCAGACTAAATCTAGGCTAAATAAACACCTGAAATGTGTATATTGTACTTGTGGGGACCTCAGTTTGCATCTGCTCCTTTTGTGCGGAATGACTTATTAATGTAAACAGAACCTCTTTCTCAGTTAATGGCCTTTGTTTCCATGCTGTATTCCTTTAAGATCAATAAAGTTTATTAACAGTAATAACTTGATTTCACTGAGCCAAGCTCAGAAAATCTGGCTTTTGTTCTTTTTAAAGGAGTTGCAGTTGAAAGTCCTGAGAACTAAGATCTTCATGACAATCCTGAAGGAAAATATATATGTTTTGGACTCTGTCCTCATGATGTAATGGCTTTGCAAGGAAATTAAGTGTTTACCCCCTAAAAAGAGGTTCTTCTGTGGCCAAGGGCAGGATACTGGAAAACTTGCAACCTGTTGAAAAATACATTCCCTGTATCTCCTTGTACTCTGTTCCTTAGGAAACTGGCTTTTCTGGAGGCTAAGCTTGAGGTACTAGGAGAAGGATGTAATCAATCTTCATCTCTAAAGTACTCATGCAGTAAGTGTTTAAGCATGTGATTAAGCTCATTCTTCCTCAGCGAAGCATTTCAGCACATGCTCTGTGTACTTCATGGTTAGGAGTGAGCTAAGCACATGCTCGGGGGTGCTGGTAGATCAAGGTCTTTGCAGCTTTCTGTGAAACACGTTTGCTTGTGCAAGTTGTCCTGGTGGCTTCTCTTGGCTAATGTTGGAAGGACTCTCTGGTGCCTCCTTGCTCTCCCTTCAGTGCCAGACCCTGTACAGTGAAACATGTTTCAAACTGTTCACCTGAACTTGGGAGTAGTGATATCCTGAGTCTGTCCTTTAACTGATAATGGAAAGAAGTACTTTTAAAGGAAGAGAGACACTTGTTTGTTGTATTTGAGGTGACTGAGCTAAAACACCGAGATGTATGTAAGAGTGGATGTGCTCATGCTCTGTATTGATAGCAGGACTTTCTGTAAACCCAGGGAGTGGCACTCAGGGGCAGAGGCAGAATGACCCTTTCTACATGTGCTGACTTCTGTCCAGTGTCTGGGTGGAGCTGGGGATTAATGCAGGCAGAGAGGGCCAGGCACACTCAAAAAAGGCTTCTGAGATCCACCACCCATGTGTGTGCCTGGCTAATCATACCTGAGTCTCAGTTTTGGGTGGTGGAATTAGCAAAACAGTAGGGTCTTGGGGTTAACCCATCTGGAGAACAGAGCCATGAAGCATAGAGTCATTAACTCTGCTGCGCTTCAAGGAAAGCTGCACTGTGACAGAACAATGGTAGGGGCAAGGGAAGGGTTAAAAGTTTGTCTTCTCTTCCCAGACACATTATTTACAGCAGGCTGGTTTCCTTTTGGAAGGGCCCAGTGTAAAAGGAGACCTTCCCAGTGTTTCAGTGGGTTAGAACTGTATCACGTTACAGTTTTCTTTCCTGGACTCTTGACTGACACCGTTTCCTGAGGTTGCTCTTCTCTCGGGAAGGAAAACTCAGGAAAGAGTAGGAGTTTGCTGAAAATCCAGAGCCTTGGAAGGCAGAAATGCAGTGATGTCCTTTTCTTTCTAGACATAAGGTCAGTCCTCTGTGCTGTGTCATGCTCTGCATCTCCTAGTGCAGGGCAAGGTCTGGGAAAGGAGTGGGAGAGGAAATCCATCAGATGTGATAAGAGAGTAGTCTGTAAATCCAGTTGGAGCAGCTTGCAGAGGCCATAGCACCAGGCACAGAAGCAGCACCTGACTGCATCACGCGAGCAGCTGTCTCACCATGGGGCAGTGCTGGCTGTTGACCTGGGTATCCAAATCACCGCTATTGCTTAAGCCATCCTCATGCCTCCAGGCCGCTGCAGACACCATGTTCATCCTACTGAGTGTTTTCCCTACTGTTTTTCCTTTCTTCTTAATGATATAAACTTTGGCTTGGTGTTAAAGCACAAACACTGTGTGAAACTGAATTTCTGGTTTGTTTCTCCTGTCAGACAGCTCATGGTATTATTTTCCTAGATGTTCGGTTGCTCAGAAGAAAAGGAAACCATCCCCTTCTCATTTGCAACATCCATTTTTTCTGAGACCAGAGTATGGAGCAACACAGCTAGTCAACACATCACTGTCTTATGGCACTGTGCAGAACGCCCCACAGCAACCCTGGAGCTGCAAAATCCACTGATACCCCCAGATATTTTTCTGACAGGGATATCAGGACTGGCGGAGCTGGATCTGACTCGTCCCACTCAGCCTGTCAGTGCTTAGGGTGAAGATCATAGAATCATAGAAAATGCAAGGAGGTTTGGTGGCCATGGCTGAGTCTGGCTGAGAGGAGCACAAATGCTGTTGAAAGGCTACCTCCCTGTGGCCAATAAATTATGGGGGCTGGCAGCTGGTGCTTCCAAGCACCCTGGATGGCTCCTGTCTTGTCTTTGTCTCTTCATCCTAATTATCAGTTCCATTTTGGTTCTGTCTGAGCTCTGTGATTTGTTCCTTGCCGCTGTGGAGGCCCTGGGTGCTGCCCAAGGAGAGAAGGTGCTGGGGGAAGGAAGCTCACAGGCAGAGAGAGACAGAAGTGAGAGGGTCAGGAAGGGATCTACTGGAGAAAGTGGAGCCAAGCTGTTCCCTGCCTCCTCCCTCCAGAATCTGTACCCTCAGCTATGGGATTTGGGGGTTACATCCTTGCACACATATTGTGCAAGCAAGGAGGAGGAGGGCCAGAAGGATGTTCAGAGGGCTGGAGCGCCTCTCCTATGGAGAAGGCTGAGAGCTGGGTTTGTTCAGCCTGGAGGAGAGAAGCCTCTGGGGAGGCCTCACCGTGGCCTTACAGTACCTAAAGGGGCCTACAGGAGAGATGGGAGGGGACGCTTTGTTGAGGAGTGTAGTGATAGGACAAAGAGTAATGGCTTTAATGTCTTTAAGCTAACAGGTTTAGACGAGTTATAAGGATGAAATTCTCCACAATGAGGGCAATGATGTCCTGGCACAGGCTGCCCAGAGAAGATGTGGATGCCCCATCCCTGGCTGGATGGGGCTTTGGGCAGCCTGATCTGGTGGGAGCTGTCCTTGCCCATGGCAGGGGTTGTAACTCGGTGGGCTTTAAGGACACTTGAAACCCAAAGTGTTCTACTGTTCTGAGATTCTGGGACTGATTTGTCAAGGCCCAAACCTGCTGCTCTGCTGAGGCTCTGTTTGTCTGAGACCAAGTGCCACAGGAGCCCTGGGGGGAAGCACACCCAGAAATGTTTATTATTGCTGTTGAATGATAAGTTCCCTTTCTTTCTTTTTTTTTTTTTTTTTCCCCCCTCTCTTTGCCTTTAGTTCTGCCATGGAGATAGTGATCTCTGCTGTGGTCCTCAAATTTTCTTTCTCCTGTATTAATCACTGACACACCTCTTGAAAGACAGTCTTAGCCACGAAAGAGGTTTTCATTGCTGAGCCACTGATGCTTCGTTCCAAGAACGTGTCTCCTCCCTGGGCCTGTTACAGAGGCCCACTATCACCCTAGGTGGATTGTTCAGGCTTGGATACATGGTGCTGTGGGTGCCCTGAGCCTTCCTCTCTTCCCTCCTCTCTGCCAGTTAAGCAGGATTGTTCAACTTTCCTCCTCTGCCCTCTCACTCTTGTTTGAAGTCACTCAGCTGTGAAAGTATTTTGTCTTTGATCTAAGTATACTTTGTGGATCCATTACAAATCTATGAAATAAGCAATGGATTTTGTATTTGGAAAACAGTGAGCAGAAAGCTGAGGATTTTTTTTTTTTTCTGGTGTTTTCCCTTCCCTTTTTTAATTTCTTAAAAAAAAAAAAAACATCATAATACGGACAGGAAAGATGAAATAATAAATAACCATCCCTACAGTATGGGACAGAGTGAATGTTTTAGCATGGGGGAAGAAAACAAAAGGCCTTTTTTGCTCCCAAAGAACGCTTATTGATATTAAACTAAAACCCCAAATAATTGACTGATAGGCAGTTACTGGGGGTAGCAAAATGTACAAATAGGAGCTGTGAAGCTGGGCAAAATGTAGCTGGTCCTTATACTAGAAACCAGTTCCTCCCTGCTGGCTCCACTCTTGTTCTTGTTCACTGATTCCGTGAGACCATTTTCTTGGTCGTCAGGGCCACATTAAGGAACCACTTATGGTGCACCAATGAAAAGGCCAATTTTGTGAGTAAATATCCTAATAAGTAGGTCTTGACAGATGGTTTGTTGTTCAAGCCCCACATAACCCTACAGTGGTGTCAGTGTCTCCCACAGAAGTTTCCCTGGAGAACTTCCTCTCAGCACGCTCAGGAACTCTCAGCTTTCACAGCACGCCTGGCTGCATCCTGAGGAGGAGCCCTGACGCTTGCTTGACTCGTTGCAGGGATATCTTTGGGAACAACAGATTTCAGAAATGTGTTTCTTGTGGTGTTGACAAAATAAGGTTCCCAGTGGAGCCTATTGGTGACTGAGCAGGGTAAGCAAAGGAGCCTGTGCATGGCCATGGCAGCTGCTGCTATCTCCTGGTCCAGGACCAGACCAGGGAGTTCTCTTTTCCCTATGCTTTCTAGCAAATCATAGGAAAAAAAAAAAAAAAAAACAAAAAAAAACACCTTAGCCAGTGATTTTTCTCAGTGAATCTCTTCCTTTTTCCCCATTTCGTCTGTTTGTGAGTCTGATGAGCTGGTGTACAGTAACTCGCAACATCAGATGTGTGCTCCTCCACAGATCAAATATTTCCATTAGGTGCTGATGGAGAAATTTCAGAGATTTCACAGCGTTCTGCTGCCCTGAGGAGCTTGTGGGGCTGTAGGACAGTTTGTGCCACCTGCCCTTCAGATCAGGCAGTTTAGGTGTGGCTGATTTGTACGTCTCTGCAGTGTTTCTGTTGGGCTGGGGAGGGGCTCACAGCTCCTTGCCTCTGACACCTTCCCCAAGAGCAGCTGAAATGGGACTGAGGTAGAGAGGCTGTTGTTGAGGGGAACATGGCAACACCTGCCCTGCTGGGGCTGGCTGTTAGGAATGGGCTTAAAATGATGGTTCAGATGAAATTAGGCTGATTGCCTTCCAATGTGGAGCAAAACACAACCAGGTAGAAACTCTGCAGAAGGAAATTGTGCACCATCCTGCATTCTCTCTCAGAAGTGCCAGTCTCTGGATCACTGAGCCCCTCGCCTTGGCTTCATGGACTTTCCGTCTGTGGATGCCTTAAGATGGTCTAACACCTGAGACACCCCAAACTCAGAGGTGTGGGAGCACTGAAGTCCCCTCTTGCAAAGCAGCTTGTTTGGCAGCAGGCTGCCCTAGGGCCCTGGAAACATGAACGGTGGAGGAACCAGATGGGTGACCAGGCAGGAAACTCAGCAGGTTTCTGACGTTTGGAGCCCTGTTTGAGTTTCATGGGAACCTAGGCAAAATTGACTCACCTTGTTGAGATTTTGCTGAATTGGTGAATTCCTCTGAAATGCTGTTTTGCCCGAAACCTTCTGAGCAGGTGCAGTATCTTCAGCTATCTTTTGGAGATGAAGACAGCGCATTCCCCTGCGCTTTTCTGCATGGGTCTCCTGGGAGTCAAACAAGTACTTGTCTTTGCTGCTGAGCCCTCTGCCAGCATTCACACTCTTGAAGTGGTATTGGGGGAGGAGGATACAGGAAATTGGCAGAGATGAGTGAAGGATGCTGGCAGGTTATTCTGCCATTATTATTTTCCTTAGAAAATCCTTGTATTCTCCTCACTACACTACACCTCATCCACCTACTCTGTCTTGTCTTATAGACTATAAATTGTCCATATTAAATTAATTCCCCAAGTTCTCTATTTGTTTTCACAGCCTCTAGCTGAATTTCCTATGTGCTGCCCTAAAATAAACAATAATAAAGACAGCTCTGTCCGGCTGCAAACCACTTCTGAGGATGTTCCCTCTAATTCTCTTCCTTGTTTAGCGTTGTATCATTAAAAGGCATGAGGTGGTTAATTGGAGGCTTACAGCTTTTGTGACTGATGCAAACCAGTGTGCGCGTAATTGCTTGCTGCAAACGCTCAGGTGAATGCTTTAAAAGAAAATGCTTTAAAAGACGCAGATGGCCACGAGCAGAAGGCACCCAGCAAAAGGTCAGGGGAAAAGGTTAGTGATAGGGCTGCCCCGAAGCTGGGAAAAAGAACCTAATACCTGGCCAACTGGTGAAGAGCCTGGCTAGACTGCGGCTTTGTTCCCAAAGGGGGCTGCCGCTGCGGCGGAGGCTCCTACATCAAAGCTCTCATAACAAAACACAGCAGAGATCCGTATCACCCAGCCTGTGGCACTGGCGAGAAATGGATTGGTTGACAAGTCAGAGGCTCTTTCTGGGCAGATGGCTGGGTAGGAGTCACTGGCTGCTTGCAAAATCTCCGAATGAGCCTTTAATCTGCGCGTGATACAGTACATTTTAGCGAGCATCGAGATGTTTATCTCAGCTGCATTAGTCACCAGGAGAGCTTGCTCTCAGCCTTTACTCTTCTGCACCTTAGCTGCAGGCTTCTTCTCCCAGTTTTTGGGGCAGCTGTGGGCTAAACACTGTAGGATTCATTGGGCTTTTTGTAATTCTGATGGGGAGGTATACAGGGACAAGTTGTCTTGGTAGTACTCTATGGAGCACATGTATTGCTGTGACTTTGAGTGTGTCCTCGTAGACTTTCAGAGCCTTGCCTGGGGAGCCATTGATTTGAAAACTCTTATCATGCTCCTAAACAAATAGCCCTGTCTTGAAGCCCATTAGAATAACAACTACAAAGCTGTGATTCTCCCAACCTGATGTTAAGTGCTTTGTGGTGCCAAAGGTAAACAGGATCAATCAGTCATCCTCCCCCATGGCAGTCCATGAATCAAGCCTGGCTTTTGAGGTCACTTTTATCTGCCTTGAGTTGTACAAGCTGACCAAATTGGGGTCTTGCTCTGCATATGCAGGCTGAAGAGCGCAAGGTTGGGTCTGGCAGGGGGCATTAATTAGGTGGAGACAGTGTAAATGTATCTGTTTTGGTGGGCTCTGCAAGATGATGAAGCATGAGCATGCAGGCTCTGGCCATCTCTGCTCTCCTACAAAGCCCCTGTTGCCATACTGCATCTGCTGGCTAGGCCAAACAACATCTCAATGCTGCTTTTATTTCTGTGCTTTTGTGCCTATGGTGTATTGTTGTCTTCTTTTTACTATGACAAAAAAAAAAGAACTTAGCTTAGTGGGGAAACAAAACTCCTAGCAATGCCTGTAGAATACAGACGATTTAGTAGTCTGAAGTTTTGCTAATCCAGACAGTAACATGAGCTCAGGGTGTTCAGGCGAGGTCCCACTATAACTGTACATCATCCAGTGAGATTTAGAGCCTACAAGGTCACGGGCTGTGCACGCAATCAGAAAGCCCCTTTCCCTAAGGGGTTCACAACACAGAGACAGCGTATTATCCTCCCAATTAGTTTATTGCAGCAGACTGGGGCACAGAAGTCAGATTATCCAGGGGCACGCTAAGACCATTCATGTGCCGTTGAACTTGGGAAAGGCATTTTTTGCGACATCTGTATTCAATCAATTTGTCGTAAATTCAGAGTGCCAGACCCATTTTCGGGGGCCATTAAAGCGCACAGAGCTCATGCGAGGCTGTAGCTGTAATCCAAACATGGGTATCCGCAGTAAGAGTCCTGACTGTGTAGAGAATGAGGGCCTGGTGGCCTTAGTCTTCTGAATACAGCTCCTCTTCCAGCTCGAGCCAGCTGCAAACTGATCTGTCACCTCAAGCTGTGCCACATGCAGCTTGGCCATACAAGTGATGCCTGGACAGACCTTGGCAAGGAGGATATTCAGTGCCAGGCATTACAGAAGTCTTTGCAAAGCCTCTCTGTGAGGCAGGCTCCTTTCCCAGCCTACCTCTGCATTTTGCTTTTAGGTCTCCAACCTCTGTCTTGTGCAAACAGCTCGCTGCGGCTGCGGTTCTGCCAACACGGAACGTGCTGAGAGGAACCTGGTTCATCCAAATGTGTGCAACCACAGCTCATGCTTTTACAGCATGTATTCAGTGAAGCAATGCCTTTATCTGCAACACTTAGTCTTTATCTACCATCTTTTCAGTCTAAAGCTTTTTTTGAAACGCAGATTAAGTAATAACAACGTAGGATAATTGAGTGCATTTTTTCACAGTGACATAATGATACTTATCTATAGCTACTGAAAAGCAAGGATAACATACTGTGTGAGTGCCGTATTATCTTGCTTCTGAAACAGACCAAGTCTGGCATTAGGGCTTAAGTAATTGAAATACAGCTCCTTGTACCAAAGCTTGTTTGTTTATAATAAAGCCTAATATGTCTTTCTAATGGACATTACAATGTCAGAAGCACTGACATGATTGCTGACTCTGCAGCCTGTGAGGTTCATAGTGTATTGAGTGTGGAGGTCACACCATGTCAGAGCTACATTGGCTGCATCTCCTGCTAGGTGAGAACAAAACCCATCTTGTCACTGGAGGAGCTGTCCTTGGGGGCCAGTGCTTGTAATGTGTGTTAGTTTTTTTGATGGCAGGTGAGTTCTGAACCTGCTCTGCTTAGCATCATCTTGGCTTTTGGGGGTAATTAGTTATAACAGTCTTGTGAGCAGACCTTACGAACACACTGGTTGAATTTATTTGCACAGGAGTCCTGGTGGAATAAAGCGATGGGCTAACATGGGGAATGAAGCTGGACTCCCTTTCAATCCTACCAAGACAGGAAGAAAATGTAAATTACAGAACCCCCTATATCCTCAGACATGCAAGCCCCTTCCACAGCAGGACAGCCTGCACATCTTCCCCAAAAAACTGGAGGATCAATGGGAAAGCCGTTAGATCTAAAGTAGCTTTCCACCCAGCATGGTGTTAGTCCCTCTTGCATTGGTTCAGGCTGAACATGGAGCGTCTCTGAATAATTCTCCACCTGCCTGTTTTGAATATCAGATGGAAACATTTAGCTGGTGGATTGGAATGGTGCCAGATTTTGCAGGAGCCTTTTCTCTTGAGTTCTGCTGTTTTTGTAAGTACTTAGACGGAATTATCCAAGCATGCTCTGGGTTGGCACAGGGTAAACGCTGAGAAAAACAATGCGAGTCGGCTCTTCGTATGTCAACACAATTCTGTAGTTAATGTCAAGGAACAAGCTACTGGAGCTTATTTAACTGTAATTCACAGGTTCTCAAAGGGCCAGAAGGGTACTGATGTTGTATGAACCTGCACAATGCCCCTGACCCATCAACAAAGTCATTTCAGAAACTGAAAAAAATTGTTCACAACATTTTGTTTCTGGGTTGAATTGCAGTGTGCATGAACGTGCGTGCAAACTGTATTGTTGAGCATGACTGAAAGCTGCTTACTCTCTTAAGCATCCTCTAATAGGATGGAAGTAGGATAATTCAGCCAGGTAATGCGGAGTTTTGAAGTAAATGACTCTATTAGGTGTTTATCATAGAATCGTGGGATCGTCCAAGTTGGAAGGGACCTTGAGAGGCCATCTAGTGCAACTCCCCTCCTGTGCCCAGGGACACTTACAGCTGGGTCAGGGTGATCAGAGCCCTGTCCAACCTGACCTTGAAGGTCTCCAGGGAGAGGGCAGCCACCACCTCTCTGGACCACATGTGCCACTGCTTCACCACCCTTATTGTAAAAAACTTGTTCCTTCTATCCAGTCTAAATCCCCCTCTCTCAATTTGAAACCATTTCCCCTAGTCCTATCACAACAGACCCTGCTGAAGAGTGTGTCCCCTTCTGTCTTGTAGCCTCCCTTTAGATACTGAAAGGCCGCTATCAGGTCTCCCCGGAGCCTTCTCTTCTTGCTTAGCTGTGTATATCCATATTCACACTGGATACACTGGGTAACTGGAATACTGGCATTAGGATTCCTAATGACTCACCTTTTCCTTCCTTGTGTTCTTTGACTGGGGCCAGTCAAGAGGGAAGAGGCAGCGGTGCCAGCTGCTGTTTTCCCTAGCGGAAGATGAGCCTACCCATCCCTATTCTCACATGTGGTTGGTATCTCCACTGTGCAGGAATTTGTTAGCTTAAAGCTTCTCTCTAAATGGGTGACAACTCTTCTCTGATAAGCTGTGGCTGCCCTGCATGTGAGACCTCAGACACCAAATAAACAGTGCTGGCATCAGATAATTCTGTTTAGAATGCTGAAGCCTTAGAAGTACCCTATCTTTTGAAATGCAAGGTTTTTTTCGTGGGTTGTTTACATCTTCCTGCAGTGACTTCATGTCATCTCGTAGTTCTTCGGTGTCTATGAAAGTTTAAACCACTGATCCTAGAAAGTATGTGCGGGATTGTGTTTCTTTCTCTTGGTCTTTTGGGGAATGATTTATCTACAATTCTTCCCTCTGCTCCTAAATTCTGCTAGAGTGCTGATGGGCAAAACAAAGCTTGCAATCATTACAGATGTAGCATTGGTGGTGAGCTCCAAGGGGAAATGTTGATGATGATGAGATAGCGTTGGGAAAAGACACAGATGTTCTCCTGCTCACAGTGCAAAGCTATAGATCCACTGGCCTCAAAGCATTCTGTAGATTTCTGCTTTCTCCCTTTAGAACATAGGGTGCAAATTGCTGTTGTAAAGATCACAACCTTTTGCAGTTTGAGAGAAGACCTGTTATTTGGGCTGAGAACCTCTAATACTTAGGAAGCTGCGAGCAAACAAGACCAAAGCTGGCTGTGTGAAGTCGCTGAGTATGTCAAGTGCAGAAGAGAAACCACCAAAAAGCTGAGGGTTCTGGAACTGTTTATCTGTTTCTCACATGGGCCTCTCTAATCACAGCATCGCAGCACCTCCCTGATGGTAAGACGTTTATCTTCTTGCCAACACCCTCACAGGGTTCCTATCCCTATTTCACAGTCAGGAGACCCAAGTGCAGGCGCTGAGTGATGCCCTCAGTGGCACTTGGGGTTTCTGTGGCAGATTAAGGAACGAAGCTCAACTTTCCCATGCCCCAGGCTAATTCCTTAACCGCATGGGATCCTCCTAGAAATGAGCAGAATGGCTTAGCAGAACATGGCTCCGTGTGGAAATAATGCTCCAGTGCAGTACGAGAGAGCCCATCCTCGACTCCAGTATTGGCATTCAAGTCTTGGCCTTTGGGAGCAAGTTGATGCCATTTGGTGAGGACTGTGGGATGAACAGAATATATCTGCATGGGGAAAAATTTATTGGCATGGGTAGTAGCAATGAGCTGGCCAGGCTGTGCTGCTCTGGGGGCTAACTCTGCACGATGCTGGGTGTGTGGATCTTGCTGCCCGTGAGAGCAAATGGGATTTCAGGCTCTTTTATCACTGTGGGTCAAAGGTGGATCTTCTCGTGCTGCCAGGCCGGTAGAGTCGCCAGTGCTGTTTGCCCTTGTAAAGGTGCTATCCTGGGATGCTGTTTTGCAATATTTCCCTTCCAAAATGAGTCTGGCAGTTTCAGCCTGTGAGCAGCTAGTTGCCGATGAGTTACCCCAAGCTCTTACTCCCCCCTTCCTACCACCTCCTCCACCTGCTGATCATTGTTCTTTTCATTACTACAGCTGCAGGATACTCCCACTCTAAGAAAGAGCTCTAGAATCACAAAATGATGGGGTGAGGAATGAATAGCAGGAGAGAGTGAATATTTACTGGGCCCAGGTTATTACCTAATAATTGCCTGCTTCATTCATTGATAACGTTTAAACTATTCGAAACTGAAGCACCTAATAAATGCTACTAAATAGTGCCATGCCCATAACTTGATTGCAGTAATCCATCAGAGACATGTTTCATAATGTTAACATTTCTCAGCAGTTAGCTGGAAAACTAGTTCTTAGCGTGAGCGTTGGGAAAATCTGGTGTTTCAGATGCTGCTGGGTGTGGTAGACGCCAATTCTGAAATGGTGTCTGCACATTTTTTCTTACCTGCATCCAAAGCCCCCTTTAGGAAGACAGAGTAATAATGCACTGACAGAAAGGTGGACCCAACCCGCAGCTTTATTAGAAGGGTACGTGGGGTGGCAGGACAAAGGGTAGGTGAAGGCAAACACAGAAGGCAGCTGTCTCTTCTGGCTGCCTGCCTGCTCCGTGCTGCTGTTCCTGGTGGTTTTGCTGAACGGGCGAACTGGTGTGCTGTCAGTTGGGAACACTGTCAGCTCCTCGAAACCTTGGTTTCTGAGGGCTTCCTGGCCTATGCACACTCAGCAAGTCTCCAATATGAGAGAAAAACCTCTTCCGTTGTCACTGTAAGACAGGCAACACATCATGAAGTCCTCATCTAAGGAGATCCTAGATGAGTCTCTCATTTGCATGTCTAACAAAGCCTTGGGTAATCACCAAGAGGACGCTGGACGCAGTTAAAAGACCGGGTATTTGGAAAGAGGCATCTGTGCTCAGCGATTCCTTGATCTGCCTCAGATTTGAGTTTGTGCACTCATCTTGCAAAAGGATGCTGCAGCAGCTTCACAGCGCATCTGGAAATTCCAGATTTTTGTGGAAGGCATAGGATCCAGAGCTGGGAGGTCTGCAATACACTACTGCTTTTTTTTTCAAGCACTCTTCTGTAGCAAAAATAATACCAGGAGTGGAAGACCTTCTCTGGGCAGCCAGCAGAGGGGAGGAATAACTCGGGGGCTGCTCACACAGCAAAGCTCACCAGGGGAGATCCCGAGTCCAGATCTGGCTGGTTGCGGCAGTTATGACATTATGCAAAGTCCTTTGAAGATTTCCTCTTGGCAGAGCCTGCTGCATCATCACAGAGGTAAAGCAGGGAACGATCTAAATCTTGTTAGGCATCATGAAGTAGTCAGAACAGCTGGCTGTAAAATTAGCCCCTTTCTAGAAGGAAGTGAGGGGTTTGCAGGCTTGGAAGAAGGGGGAATGAGGCTGTTAGCAATCCAGGGAATGGTGCAGCAGAGGGCTGGGGCAGGTTGGCTCCAGTCTGAGATGAAAATTAAAGCAAGTGAAGATGAGTTCAGGTGTCTGGAGAAAGGGGAGATGAGCACAGTGAAGTCATTTTACAGATAGACCACTTCTTCTGAAGTTCCATGAAGCCTACCACCACCCGATGCACAACAATCTACATGTCCTCCTAATTCTCTTTCCTTTTAATCTCAGAAGTCACAGGGATGGCTTTGCTTTTACCTGCTGTGGTATATCACTGGTAACGCAAGACATTATCCCAGGGTGACTGTCCACACCTGGGTCTGGCTGTGCTCTGCCTGTGGAGGTGACAGCGATATGGCCAGGACACTTTCTGTGCTTGGTTTCCTGCCATTTCCCCTCACTCAGGGGTGTCACATCCTCAGGCTGATCAATGGGTACCAGCACAGAAGTCCTTAGCTTCACAGAGCTTTCACACCTTCCCCACCTGCTTCCCTTCTCCTTCTCCACCTTCTCCTGCTTCCCTTTCCTCCCAAAGTATGTCCCCAATTTCTCTGTCCACATTTGCTCCCCCTTTGTCTCTGCTGAAACAAATTTTAAAGCTCAGGAAAAGAAACCTGTTGAACTCTGGAGATGGAAGGAGAAACCACCCTGGTGGGAGAAACCCCATCGGTGGCTGAAAATATTCCAGCATTTCTCTTTTAAATTTTGATTTACATCTGCGCAGAATGGGTAGTGTTCTTTGGAAACTGCAACAATCCTCCCTCAGCATCCCAGCCCTTTTGAAACAAAATCAGAAGACTGAAAAGCTTTGGGCATCTCTTTGTTTGTAAACAGTGTGTATTGCATTTTCTTTCTGCCGTCTACTAACATATTAACATTTTCTGTATTGATATTTTATGACCACATCTTTCTGATGCTGCAATGTTGTGCTGGGAGCTCCAGTTGAGCTTGCTGTTTGTGCTTAGTTCATCTCCTTGCAGGCTAGAAAGGCTTCCATGGAGCAACGATGCTGACAGCACTGGGAACCCCCTTCTGCTCAAAAAACTCCTGCACTTTCATCAACACACAGGGTGATTTCCAAGGGATCACACTGACTTGAGCTATGCCCTCCCAGCAGTGGGAGTCCTCCATTTTCATAATGGGCAAAATGACCATTTCTGAGGGGAATGGCCTGAAACAGGCACTGAATCATCCTCTTTCCTGAACCAGCTCTAATAAAGAGCAGGGTGCAAACACAAATTGCTTGGTGCTTGCAAAAAAAAACTGAACAAAGGACTTTAACAATCAAGCCTCCAGCATGGGCTCTGGTTGTGCTCCTGGTGGTCCCATTGGGTAGGGCTGGCAGCTTAGAGGAGAGTGGGTGCTGCTTTGTTACAAGGTGATTTGCCTGGGAGACGCTTCAAAATCATTGAAGCTAAGTTACCCTGCTGATGAATGAGCTGAGCTGCCAGTGTGCGTGCTTGGTGTGGCTGGATGGAGCAAAAGGCACCCACAGGCACCTCTCCTCTCACACTCAGCCTGCTGAGGGGAGAAATTCATCTTTCATCCTGTGTTTCCTCTCTTCCTAAGCACGCAGCTTAGAGGAAACATGCCATAGCCTTGGCAGTTCAGGACCTTTATAATTCTTGTCAAGCACTAGTGTAACACGTCCTTTTGTGATCAAACCTTGGGCTGCTCTTTGTTAGCATTCACTGAGAATAATCATAGGCCAGGATTTAAACGGTACGAATTTGGTTCTGGGCTTGTGCCTCATCCTGAGCTATTGCTGATTCTGTGGATTTGCTGCATACACCACAGGGGTGTAATAGGCAGCTCTTTGTGGCAGGCTGGCAGCGCTCGTTTGTGCCAGGTGCTCTGTTTTTAACAAGAGTGTGTTTTTTAAAAAAGAAGAATGACTAAATTAGCTCATAACCTGTAATCGGTATTAATTCCTTTGAATGCTCTTGAGTGAGTTATAGATGATTATTGTTGTCTGGCCCTAGCTAACGCCATTTCTAGAAAACGCTTTGTGTGACTTTGTGTGTATAGCTGAAAGGAATGCAGCTTTCCCCTAATTATATACTGGTAATGCAAGAGGAGACATTTCTAGTTCTGCTTCTGAAACTATTTCCTTTGAGTGCTGATGAGGCAGTGACAGCAGTAACCTCTGAGACCGTTCTGAAAAGGAGACACAAGACAGAAACAAATACAGTTTCATCACTTGAAGCCCCACGTAAATTGTAGCAGCAACTGAGCCATCAGTAAGTCACCAGGGATAATATATTGAAACTGCTCTGTATTTTAACAAGATTAAATTGATTCAGATCTTTGCCAGTCTTTTCAAAGCCAGTGCTGCATGGTGGTCAGTAGCTTAGCCATGTCTTTGTAGGGAAACAAAGAACTGAAATTTCATGTGTTCAAACTGAAGCATGCCCTCTGTTATTTTTATGTGTAGTATGCTGCCTTAGATGTATACAAAAATTATCCCAGTATATGCAAGTCACATTTCCCAATCAGCCATGCCAATCTGATTTTCCTGCAGCCTTTGTTCTCAGTTCTTTAATTTTATTTAGATCTCCTGTCAGGAGTGCAAAAGCATTTCTTACTGTCGGTGCTGCAAATACAATGAATTTCTTACAGAAGTCAGTTCAATTGTCAATACCATTTATTACAGTATTAGTTAAGGCGCTGTGAATAAATCCAAAGGATTAACATTATCTCTTGGGTAGAATAGAGGAACAGAACATTATATTGCTCATGTATCACTGATGTTCAATATTTTTTTCAATCTTTCATTTGCAGAAATGTAAGTGGCCTCCCTGAAGTGTTTATTTTGCTGTGAGTTTGAACTGGTAACACAATTTTTACCATTTAATCATTAAAAATTGAGTTTAAATAGCCATTATATTTTCTTATAGAAAAGTATTGCTCTGTTTAAATGTATATGGGCTGCTGTGCCAATGCATTTAACACATCTAGAGCTGAATGTTTCATTCATGAGTCATTGTATCCAAAACAGAAAAAAATGAAAGAAAACGTATGATTTTATTGCTGTTGCTGAGCTGTGTTACAGGTACAAGATCCTGCACTAGGTGAAGGGCGTTCATGTGGACATTTACTGGACCTCAGCTGACCTGTGGCAACTGCTGCTCATTAGAGAGCAGCAGCAGCACTGCGCGTGCCAACCTTCGATGGCGAATACAGGATGAAACGGTAACCCTCCTGATCAGAGAGGGCAGGAGATGAGCTGACTGCGGTCTTGGAGCACCTGTGTATGGGAGACATGTCGAACAGGAGGCCATGCTTCATTCTAGCAGAAAAGGTTACGATGGAAATGAGAGTAAGCTTAATTAGAGCACAAGAACTGAACAAGGGAAGCAGCTAACCTTGCAGCAGTGTTTCAAGGACAAGTTGGATTTTTCATCCTCTATGTGTTGAGTCTGCATATTTCCCGGAGGATGGGTCATATCTCAGTCAGGAGTTATGGGCTGGAGGCAGGGATTGGGTTGTGTACTGTGCAGAAGGTCAGGAGAGACAGTGGTTCAGGTCCCTCAGACCCCTAAAATCTGTGAATTCCAGTGAGAATTATTGCACATTCGCCATGGTTGGCCTTGAACTTGGGGCAAACATTAATTGCCAAATAATGAATGTCAAAAATGCCTTATAAATGAAAAAAGAAGACAGCAGTGTTGCCCTATGGGTCATTTATCATGTGGCTTGTGATGCCGAAGGCTTGTTCATTAGTCTCTATCAAGTTAGAGCACAGCTCTGGGTTTCAGTGATGGTTGGACTCACAAGATGCTTCCACCTTTGCTCCATGTGGGTGTTTATTTTCCCAGTATCCAATATGAAATACTCCAGTGTCTTGTGACAGATACCAACTGGCTGTGGACCACAGTTCAAATCCTTCATAATTTTCACGTCCCCAGAACTCCTGCAGTTTCCCAGACATGTATTTTCAGTGCTTCTGATTTCAAGCAGCACAGAAGCTGGGCAGTTTGTACAGAATCTGGCTTTAATTTGCATAACCCCCACAGTACAATTCAGTGATATTTCAGTCCCTACAAGAGTGACATGAATGGCACACAAAATGTGGTTACTTCTTTAGACTGCCATTTAAAAATAACTTGTCGTTAGGACTGTGTCCAAAACACACAGGATTTAAAAATAACTCTCTGCTAATGAGAGCGGATTGGCAGTAGCAGTGCTATAGGTTAGAGCCTGCACATGTGTCTCTGTGCCCTCTCCAGTGGCCAGCCCTCGCTTTCTGCAGCAGAGACATGGTGCTGCCCATCCCAGGTTGTTTTCCCTGTGGCTTGGAAACTCTGAAGTCTTTGGTGAAATGTTTGTAAAAGGGCCTGAAAACCTACACCCCAGCAAAATCTCCCAAGCAGGGGCTCTCTGAACCAAAGACTCACGTTGCATTCATGGAGAAGGCTCTTTCTTCCTAAGGGGTTCCTGCTGTGTGTGGAAATACGAAAGATGCCCTCGAAAAAATCAACCCTTCAGGTTACAGTATAGACAGAGCAAGGCTGAAAATGATTTTCAGCTTTCAAGTGACTTTACCCTGTCTCCTTGATTGACTTGCCAGTTTTAATACTGCAAATAGAGGGATTGCGTGTAATGCATTCATGCCGCTCTTGTCTGGAATGAAGCAGGAACATAATTTATGGGGATATTCATCTCAGCCTTTGAGGAATTAGCTTCAATTAACTCTGTTGGGAATTGCATGTGTCGGGTGTCAGAAAGCCATCAAGTTTCCTTTAGAAATGCCTGCTGCTGTGCGCATTTCATTCTTTGGCTGTCTGAAGGGTTTTAGCAGTGGATAACGATTCAAAGCTTGGGAAACGCAGATCTGGGTGACCAAGTTTCACAGGGTTAATATCGCACATGGATGATGGACAGGGCTGTAGCTGAGTGCATTGCGGGCCGTTATAATTTATAGCCCTCCAGCATGCTTGGGAGAGCGTTTGGGAAGGGTCGAGCAGCTTGTGAACCCTGAGTGCAGAAAGAGCAAACACACCAGAAGACAGGCTGTAAAATAAGATCTCTATGGATAAATCTTTCTGACATCCATGAGAATTAGAAAGGACATCGATTTCGGGCAGAGACCGGCCAGTGCTCCCGGCTTTGACATCCTTCAGCTGCACACCCTAGAGCAAGCAGGGTGACGGGGCTGTGGGAGTGGGGTCCCAGTAGGGTGCAGTGCTGGGGTGAAGCTGCAAACATCGTGGCATGCCGGGAGCGTTCCCCCATCAAGAGTTGTGGAATCAGGTGAGAACATCTCGATGCATTGAACCCCTGAGCCCCTGAGCCAGTGCCTCTCAGCTTCACGAGACGGAAGGGGTGTGTGCCCTGCCAGACTCCATTAGGATGCTGTATCAAAATACAGCATGGGAGAGCTGCAGGCTTCAGACAGCTGGAGCAATGCTCCCTGTGTCTCAGCTTGCCAGTGATGACTCTGTGATTACTCTATCAAGCACCACTTTGAATCTGAGAATTCTTCAGCAATTTCTTAATTTCTGTGCAAGCAGGGATAGAATCAAGTAAAGATGTCTGATGTTTCTTTGCAGCCTGCTCCAGGGAACCTGCTTTAGCAGGGGGTTTGGACTAGATGATCTCCAGATGCCCCCTCCAGCCTCTACGATTCTGTGATTCTTGAATGCCAAAAAGCCCCTCTGCCCCTTGATTAGCACTTTGTTATCAGCCGCCACCCGCCAGGTCAGGCACTGGAGTCATTCTGCAGCGGGTGCTGGCTAACTGAATCCCAAAGATGCATTCACACCCAAATGGCCAGTTCTCTATCCCCAGCTTATCCTGAGGATTAAAAACCCAACCAAGATCCATCTGGGCAAATCCAAGCCAGGAATCCTAATCAGTTCTGTTGCTAAAAGTGCATTAATATGGCACAAGAGAGAGCATGGCTTTCTTCCAGCAGATCCAACAATCACAGCTCATTTGGGCGGGGAATTTTTCTGCTGCTGTGTATTGACACAAAGGAGCACTTAGCTTGATAATGCCTCCTGGCTGCTGCCATGATGCGAATATTAAGAACAAATTAAGGTGTAAGATTAAACTCTGGAAGTTGTACCTGTTCACAGTGAGGCAGCAGTTGCTTCTTTAGCCTTTTCACACCGAAATATTGGCTGTCAGCACTTGGGAGTTTAAAAAAAAAAAAAAAAAGCTCCTACCTATTACAGGAAACAATTAGGATCTGAAGTCTCTTTTAATATTCCTGCTATGGCATTTTTAATCAGCAGTTAAATCTGTCATGGTCTGCAGTATGACTGGCTGCAATCCCCACCAACGCCAGCTCGTCAGGGTGGCTTGCTCACGAAGCTGGTTCAAAAAGGCGTGGACGCAGCAGCTCTCACAAATTCAAAGCCAGCTTGAAATTTGTCATGGCCACAAAAGTCCCAAGGCTGGCGGGGCTGAGGCTGGTGTCAGGGTGGGGGTTTACAAGCACCAGGGCTCTGCTGCCCAGGATGGTCCCCAGGGTGGCTGAAGCATGCAGAATCCCACTGGCATGGCAAATGGGAAAGGTGGCTGCAGCTGCCCAGATTCCCCAAAATCAAACTGTATTGAGGCTGAGTTAGGAGTAAAGTTTGTTTGCCTGCATGTACCCTTGACATCAGTATTGATAATTGCAGGAGGATGTGTGGCTGGGGTGAAAGAGTGTCTCCTGGATTACACAGTGCTGGTGGCAAAGCTGGCTGAACACGCTGCCTCCATAAACCATCTCAGTGCTGAGTGCAGCGTAGTCAAACCCATGGAACTGGGAGGAACTGGGAGAAATGAGCAACAGGGGAAAGCAAGGCTTGCTTAAGCTGAGTAAACACAGCTGAAAATAACTTACTCTTTAGTGAGATGAGGAAGCTGGAAAAAGCATGGAGAAGCTTTGGTGGAGGATCAGGTGCAGGATGAGCTCTAGGAGATGGCAGCAAAACCACTGGGTGATGGGATGCCCAGTGCTGGGGAGAACATGAGCTGCAAGCCCATCAGCTTGTCTGACCCTTCCCAATGGCACCCTGTCCCCTTCTTGGCACCCACCTACAGAGCGGTGGTGACGAGTGGCAGGAATTCGGAGAACAGCAGCGGCAGCGTGCTGGGCTGGAGAGGCTGATTTATGCGGCGATGCTGACAGCCAGCTATGTGCATAGCTCAGCTAAGCACCAGTCTCGACATCAACATGGGGTGAGAGGAGGGGAGAGATTAGGTAAGAGCACACAGTCATTTGAAAGCCCCAAGTGCTGGTGAGGAAAGAGGGATACTTTAGATAGTGAGAAAGATAGGGAAGGAAACAATGGCCTGGCAACCAAAAATGAAAACTGTAATTAGGGCATATTTAATGCCTTAATATTCCCTAACGTTTTAACTTAATAGCTTTCCAGAGGGAAAGACTAAAGTCCCTTAGCATGAAATCTGGACATTACACTGCAAATGTAGGATCAGGAATTGTCCCGTGATGAGGATGGGGAGAAATTCAGAAGTTTCTTCCACACTGCTTTGAAAATTGCCCTGCACCATCCTGCCCTACCCAGCAGTACCGGGGGACTGCGTGTTCTTAGCAGCCCTCTGATAATGTTGAGCGAAACATCTTCCTTCCAAAGACACAGAGGTGACTTGGGAAGAGATCTCCTCTTGAGCGACAGAGTTAATGTCTCAATTCCACGAGTGTTTCTAGGCTGAGCTGGAGCACCCGTGACTTTAACTTCCCGACTGACACAATACCAGACGAAATGAACTTTCTTCCCGAAGTCTGTCTGGAAACTTGAACATTTTGCTCAATAATGGGCAGACGTCGGTGCAAATGCCACCGTCCCATGGTAGCTCTGCGATTCTCCTGATTCACCCCTAGATACGGATTTGCTGAGGCTACTGGAAACGAGCAACTCGATTGGGAAATGCAGGAAATGTATTAGCATGTGGCTAGGCAGCAGCTTAGGAAATCTTGCCAAAATCTCTCTGGCCGCCTGCACTTTTCCTCTGCTTTTACTCTTCTTTCATCTTCATTAACTTTTTATAGCTCTGTCTGATTGCTGCAGCTTTCCCACCATTTCCTACCAAAATGTCACTCTAATAGCTTTGTTATGGGCAGCCAATATCGATGCTGGTCTTTGCAGGGTTGTTAACATCTAAGAGAGTGATTGAGGTGGGATGGAGCTGTTTGTGAGCAATGCCGAAGGTCGGATGCAGGCTGTGAGGAATGCATGTAAGAGAGGAGCAGGAGCATGTTAGTGGCAATCACCCTGCAAAATGCACCTTGGTGGCTCTTCCAGATGACTGATTATGTTGTGAGAATTTCAGCAGGTTCTGCAGCTCGTGGACCCACTGAATAAATAGCCAGCTTTGCTCTTTTGCAGCTGGTTTTTGGGGCCAAGTTTAAAATGACAGCAACTACCAAAAAAAAAAAAAAAAAACCCTCCAAAAATGTTCCTTTTTAAGAGTTTGGAAAAGATGCTTGTCAGCTGCTGCAGTCTTTGTGAGCCTGGGTGTGGCTTTTTTTGGGTATAGCTCAGAGATTTCCATTGTCTAGAAGCTAGCTGGGGCATTAAATTGTCACGGATCACATCTTTTTCATCACACATGCACAATCCTGGAAGATTAATTATGCTCCCTTTTGTAAAACGCAGTATCCCAAGTGATTAGGGAAGAAATGAATCAAGAATATGAATTTAAGTACCTAAAAGCAGCGCAGCCGTAGCTTGACTTGAAAGAAAACAGCTGCCAAAGAAAATAGTAAGGCAAAAATGTGGAGCAGTGTCTCTGAGGCTGGGGGAGGGAAAAGGGCTTGGATGCTCCCAGAAGTGTTTACACTGACCTGGGGCCCTGACACCTTGAGGTGGGATTGCATCAGCTCTCTTATACCAAGCTGAGCAAAACTCATGCACAGCTTTTTCAAGAGACAGGCAGGATGATCTGTGGGTTTTCTGGTAGATGGTATTTTCTTTCCAGTTAGGGCTCAAGAAATTCCTGCATGATGATAATTTCAGCTTTACAGCTAAGGCTCAATTTGTCCTTGCTGGTGTTAAAGCTAAAGGAGATATCAGAGTGCTACATTCAGGAATTTAAGCAGCATATTTTTCCTTCTGCCACCCCTGCTGCATGGCTTCCTGCATACTTTTGTTCTTCTCTTGCATTTTAGGGGCTCTGAGAGGGGAGATGCAGCAAGGATGGGAACATGAGTAAACTGGTGCACGATGCTGGTGCATTACTGCTGACGGGGCACGTTTGTGCTGCAAGGCAGACGCATGCTCCTGTCCGCAGGTGCCTTGGTGACCTATGTGGGTGGAAAAGTACTTTTCTCGGTGGAGGTGAGTCACGCCACAAGGTGCTGCCATGTGCAGAGGCCACGCTCTGTGCTGGAGATGGGAGAGTTGGTTGGGTCCATATAAAACCAGCTGTATCTTCAGGCTGATGTTACAGTGTGTGGGTTTGGCCCAGCACGTTCTCCACCTGTTCTTATATCTGTCCTTCTGACCTCAAGAAGAAATCTTTGAGAGAGCATTAACGTGAAAAAATGCTGCAAAACATGGTCTTGCAGAAGTGTTGGAAAAACCATGCTGTGGCTGTGAGCAGCAGGCAGGTTGTGCTGTGAAATGTCGCTGCGGTCTGACTGCGTGTGGCCCCGGTGTCTCTGCTGAGACTGCCCAGTGTCCACGCTGCTGCCCGCTCACCAGCACGTGAGCCACATCCTTCTCCCTCCAGCACCATCCCCAGCTCTGCTTTGTGCATTTTCCAGCCACTGTCTCTCTCTCTTTTTTTTTTTTTTTTTTTTTTTTATTCCCAAACAGATTGCCACTGTCTGACTGGAAAAGAGACGCAAACGTAGTGGAGCGAGGATGGGAGATGTAACTATCTCCAGATGTGAGCCACGAGTGGGATGGGAATGAGCTGTTCCTTGGGCTTTAGCTGCAGCGAGGGACATGCAAGTCCAGGAAAAGATTTGAAGGGCAAAAAGAAGAGAGCTGAGGGAAGCAGATGCCCAGGAAAAGTGGAATTTCAGCCCATGGGTATTTTTAGCACCAGCTTGGGCAATAAGCTGTAATTTGACTGTGTCTGGGGGGATGAACCAGGAGACCACCGAGGTGCTGTACAGCATCGTTTGTGGTGATTTAGTTATTTACTTGTGCTTAAGCTCTTTTTCTTGGTTTGTGAGTGTCTCTTTCTATGCACATACATATACACAGAACAAGAGGCAGGGAGTTCACAGTGTGACCAGACATATTTCAGGATGATAATTTGTCAGTATATGCAGATAAGAGAGTTATAAAGCTCCTGTTTTAGAGGAGGGAATAGTTTAAAACATGTTTATTTGAGGAGCAGCAAGGGGGAAGAAGGACTGGACCAAGTCCCATGCTCCCTCCCCTCTCCCATCCTCATTCTCCCAGGGCTTATCTTGCTCAGCCCCAGGACCAGTGGGATCCCTCTGGAAGCTGATTTAACTCATGAGGATGGGAGAAAACCAGCCAGCAAGAGGCTGGGTTCTTGTTCTGGTTAATGAGCTGGTGCAACTTGGGGAAGGGTCTGGTGAGCATTAGAGCCTCGAGGTGGAAGAGTGGGGTGGCCAGCTCTGCAAAAGCGTGCTGGGAGAGCTCTTGAGAGGGATTTCAGGATGGAAATCCACAATTGTAAAACATCAGCCTTCTTAAACACAGAGAACAAAAAAAAAAAAGGAAGAGAGGAATCTTTTTTCTTCCTCCTGGGAGGAGCTCTTATCTGATTCTTGAAGATTGTTTTAGTGTCTGTGCTATTTTTGTAGCTGGAAGTGCAGTCTGTAGAAGAGCAAGCAATGCTGAGAACCTCCTAGAAATTCACTGTGGAAGTAGGAGGCCAAAAGCTGAGCCGGGACGTGGAAAGCAAACAGCCGCGTGCTTTGCAGCCTCCCAATTTGATCTCACTGACGCCCTATGGCTGTGTGGCTCCGAGCTCCCAGACAGCTGGGCTGGAGCAAGCAGCCTTGACCCAGAGATACGTGAGGCAGGATGAAGTTATGTGAGTCCTCGCCCCACTGTTGCCTAATGGATCACATTGAGAGTCCACTGTCAGATCCTGGGGCTTGGGATCCTTATGGCTACCCACTGCTCCCCTGCAAAGCCAGCAGGAAAGAGCTCAGAGAAATGGCCCCCTCTTTGCTGCTTTTCCCAAATTGTTGATGGGTGCACTGATAAATGTGGGGTGCGGGGCGCTGCCTTTAGTTCAGTTCTGCTCACTCAGAGAAACAGGAGAGAGCTGCCAATTTGTTTTTTCACACAGCGCCTGAGAATCACATGTCGAAAATCTTGCAGAAGGTGGTTTTTTCCTTTTTTTTTTTTTTTTTTTTTTTTTTTTTTTTCTTTTTGTAATGCACCATCCAAGCAAGGATCTCTTGATGTATGGCTGCTGACAGGTGCCCATCTGGTCCCCTGGAAGCCCATCTTTCATACCTCAGCGTGCAAGATGGGGTGAAGCACTTTCAGGCTGGCACCTGTGCCCATCTCCAACTGAACGGGACGCAGGACGCAGCGTTGCATCGCTCTGCAGATGGCTGTCATGCAATATAGTCTGCTTGCCCTGCTGGTGTCGGAAATGTTACTGACTATGCATGCAGGGAAGAGGGATAATTAAAATGACGCTGCTGCAAAGACAAGTGTGTGTTTGACGTACACCTGAAAGCTATGGGATGTTTTTTTTTGTTGTTGGGAATGGGAGATCTGTGCGCTGGCAACAGGGAAGAGGTTAAATTTTGATAGCGTGTCTATTAAGCCCAGAAAAATTTGACCTCTGCCTGTTCTTTACTTCTAACTGAATTCAGGAGATTATGACAAAGCCTGTGTGGGCGTGTTCCCAGGATTCAGTCTGCAAAAGATGGAAATACCATCTTCTGTGACCTCCAGAGCTTTCGGCAGCAGAAGCTGGAGTGCAGCAGCCTAAAGCCCCCGGTGCCTGCACCCTGGTGCCCCTGCCCATGCTGCCACAGCCAGGCAGGCTCTGATGTGATTGCAGCAGCCTGGAAGCAAGGGCAGGAGGCAAGTCCTGCTGCATTGTCCTAAGGAGTGTGACTTATGGGGTTTTGGAGGGTCATGGAGGAGCCGAGGGGTGCGCTCTCACTTTCCCTCCCTCTTTCTCTCTCTGTGTATATAAAAAATATTCTAGTACCTGGTGCTGCTGGCTTCTGAGTGTATGAGTGGATACTTAGCCCTGGATTCATCGCACCTTAAATTTGCCTAAGTCTGGAGCACAGACGTCCTCGGGCTCCCTCTGTTGTCGATGGAGCGAAGTTCCTGCAGAAGCTGACCCACTCCCAGGTGAGCAATTCGCTCAATTGGCTTCTAGCTAATTCTGCACCAGCCAAATGCCCGCAGGCAGCTGGGCAGGATGATGTTATCAGCCAGGGCAGAGGTACCGCTGCGCCCTGTGTCCACCTGCCCTCACCTTTTCATGTGGTCTGGGAGCTCTGGGCTAAGAGGGGCTGCTGTGCCCATCAGGTCCAGCTCACCACTCACCAGTTCCTCTGGTTCTCTATAGCCAGACAATGTCCCAAAGGCACCCACCCCACAAGCACCCTTGTGCTTTGCTGCACAGCAAAGGAGATTTGGAAGCAGGGCAGTGAGATGCCTTCACCGATGGATCTGGGGTGGCAGGAGGATGTCAGCCCAAGTCTAACCACCTGGTGGTGGGTGAGCTGGCATCTCAAGGAGGAGAAACAAAACAATGAGGGGAGATGAGAGATAGGGCAGGGTACACCTTGAGATGAAAAACGTGTGTGGTTCGCGTTTGTGGAGTAGTGATGTTCCTTGGAGAGGAGGATTTATTTCTTCATTAACTTGGTGCCTGAACGAGTTTATCTTGAAGCACTGAACAAGTGTCATTAATGTTTCCTTTGAGCAAACAAGGCTCTTTGATAATGCCTACCCTCTTTTGACCTTTGTTTTAATTTTGAATGCTACTAATTAACACCTATCCTATTCACTCAACCACTAAACTGGTTGTTCCTGGTTGTTCTGCTGAATGCAAAGCAAATGCTTTGTGGTCAGGAGAAAAATGGGGGCAGGTTTCTGTAGGGAAACTCCAAGATTGTGGGACACCCTATGCAAACCGAGGACTAATGTGTTCAAACTGGGGAATTTCCTCTCTCTAGTCCTTGGGAAATAGCTGGGAATAACACTTCCCACAGGAAAGGAGAGGGTACTCTCAACAGATGGCTTATGGAGGCAGTGCCAGGACTTGGGATCATTTAAACCCTGTTTTATTTTCTGTTTTCTTCTGAAGTGTCTGATTTTCATCTCCCTTGGCAACCGCTTGTGGGGGTTTCTGAAGAGCACAGCTTTGCTCTGTTACCATCCCCCTTCCCACCACTTCCCTGATTTACCTGCCTGCAGAAACCCTGGGGAGACGTCCCTAAGTGCTGCCCCAGGAAGGATGTCCCCTGGCCAAGGGGGATGACCCTTTGTGTTAAGAGGAAGATAGAAACGTTTGTCTGCCTGGTGCACCAGCCTCAGCCTGCTCTGCAGAGCAGACTTGCCTGCCAACATTGCCAAAAATCCTCAGCCCTGTGCCTGGAGGTTGTTTTCACCTGAGATGTCCAAAATGCAGCAGAGAGGGTGGGTTCAAGTGGTTCCTGAAGGTTGCTGTGTCCAGAAGGGCTAGGCTGGGTTTTTGGGAGGAGGAAAGAGTTTTACCAAGGGTGGACCAAGGGCTGGGTTTTCCTTTCTCTGCACAAATCCCACCCGGTGATTTATCACCTGGTGAACAAATAAAGAGCAAGATCTCTTTATGTGAGAAGCAGCTCCCTGCTACAGCCACAGTGGGGCTGCTGATGTTGTGAAGGAGGAACTGGGCAATCGTCCACAACTTCTACACGGTATTTGGGAAAAAACAAACAAACAAACAAACAACACAAAAAAATAAAACCCACCACAGAATAGGATTCTGGGCTCTAGCTTGAAACCCTCCCTGTTTCTTATGAGTAACCACTGAAGCAGACAGTCACAAGGAGAGGCTGGGGTGCTTGGAGGCCAAATTCTTCCTTCAGTCACCACTGCATGACATTTGCTGCATTGCAGCTGGTGGGATAAGTTGGATGATACCTGGAAGCAGGTCTGAAGCCCAGTCATAAGCTTCCTACAGGACTGGGAGCAACTTTACCAGGGCTTTATCTGCCCCTTTGAAGAGGCTACAGAACTTCTCCATCTCAGTAGGACAGAGAATAACAGGAAACATTAAGGAATAGGAAGGGCTCAGGCAGGACAAATCTGGCTTGGGCAAGTATCTCAGAAGGCTTCCTTGGGACGAGGATGTCATGGAGAGTAGCATGCCACATGGCATGCCTGAGATGCTGATAGAAAACACCTTCTGCCATGCAGAGGGACCTGGATCTCAGTCACCAAAGGGCTTTCCAGCTCAGGTCTCAGAGAGTTGTGTGTGCTCACCATGATTCTCCATGAGGCACACAAGTCCACAGCTCTCACCCAAAGTGCTGAACAGTTTTACCAGCTCTGGCTCATTTCCTGGAAAAAAAAAAAAAAAAAAACAGAAGCAAATGTGACTGAAAACTTACCAGCATCAGCAGCACTATTGAATGACAGGCACAGTCTATTTTGGTCTAATAATGACTGCACTATCTAGCAGCCTGCCATCATTGTGGTCCCATGATATTTCTAGCACAAGAATGGAAAGATAAAGCATCCACTGGCAATGAAAGTTGAGCCTGTAACAGCTTCCAGACTGGGCCAGCAGATCTAAATACGATTTCCTTGTCTCCACACACCAACATCTCGGTCCAGCTAAACAAGACCTCTTTTCTAACCCCGAAGAGTGTTTAGCACACATGGATCGATCCGTTCTGCACAGCCCCATGTCTGCTAGAAACCCAGCCTGCCTCTGGGCAGCAGCCTGTAAGTTCTATGAGTCTGATTCTGAGCAGCATAATCAAGCAGGATAGTTTATGCATTTCATTCAGGAGCTTTACCACATCAGAGGGCAGTGAATGAATCACGTACATTCCTTTATCTGATGGTGTGTTTGTGTAAAAGGAGCGACATGCAGCCAGGAACTTGCTGTTGCAGGGAATTTGTGTTTACATAAATTGCCAACCCACAGATTTTTTTTTTTTTTTTTTTTTTTGCCACGCCATTCCCTGTATGTAAAATCCTCATTGGGAGCTATTTAAAAACCATCAACACTCAAATGGTTTACAAACTGGAGCTGGGAAGGGGGAGGAAATGCATGACTGCGGAGGGATGTAGTGTTCAGTGAGTGGGTCTTACGGCTCTCTAAGAGATTTTCCGTAAGTGCTTCATTTATTTATTTTATGTTCTAATGCAGGAAGGAAGGTGTATGTTAGAAGCCCATGAAGGCACCCAAACCTAGGGACAGTAATAGCACATTATCTCTACTCTTTGCAAGAATTAATCAATTCATTATGCATTGGGGAATGCTGCTGGCCTTGAACTGAGCAAAGGCTCTGAAGCAGGGTGGGTCCCACATCTGCAAACAGCACATAAGTCCCTCCCAAAGCCTGGAGATCAGGCTCTGAAATCCCAGTGATTTATGTGATTTGGCTGATTCCTGATCCTCACCCTGATGTCCTGCTCCAAATAATTCCCTGCAGAAAATCTCCCATACTCCCATTTTCAAGGCTCTTGTGTGCAAGATCACATGCTTGCCAAGCCAAGCAACACAAATTTGGGGAAGACCAGAAGTGACTTTTTTTGAGCAGCCCAAATTCCCTTTCCATGCCCATGTCTTTCCCCTTGGTCTGCCTGGGGTAACCTATCTCCTGCACATGGTTTCCTTGCCTGGTCCTATCTCTGCACCCTGCTCAAATCCAGGTTTTCGTCTCCTCTATATGGTTATGGTCTCCTGAGCCATGTTAGAAAGAAAAAAAGCTCACCAGATATGGGCAGAAGACTGATTCCTGCCACAGAGACTCCCTCATTTCTCACCTCCTTCCTGCCATGGGGAAGATCAGAGTGCTTTCAGGTGGGCCAAACCAGGCAGGTTTTCCAGTCCAGAAGTAGGTGAATCGTTGTCTGCAATAACCAACAGATTTCATCTCTTTCTCAAGCAGATGCCCCATGCAGGGAGTGCCAGCCTAAAGAGCTACAGGGTTTCAGGAATGCAGAGCCCCTTGGAGTGCAGGGCCACTGGGGAAGGCTCCCTCTGTGTGGTTCCTTGCGCCCAGTCGATCACTAACCAGCACTTAATGACACTTTTCCTCCAAATGAATACATCAGCAGCTGAAAACTTTCAGCTCCAGGCCTCCTTCATAGATGAGCCCAGCCATGTGGCTATGACTGATGCTTTGGAAAATCCCCTTTGATGGAGCAACTTCTCCTCCCCACAGTGCAGGGAGCCTCTGATCCTGCATTGCTGCTGGAGGATGGTGCCAGTCCTGTGCTCCTTTCTCAGTGGTGCACCACGCGCTTGCACTGAGGGCAGTCCTGCAGTAAGGAGCAATTCCCTTTCCCAGCCTTATGCCAGGCTCAGCCTTGTTCTGGGAAAACCCTTTGGCTCGCACATCGCTATGCACTGGCCTGGAGCCTTAGTTTGCAGGATGCTGAACACATCTGGCGCTTCCTGCGTGGGTTTTGATTATGGCGATGATAGTTTATCATTAGCTACGTAATTCTTCCCTGGACTAATATGCTGTGCTGCTGCCCCTGGGACACTGTTCACTGGGGTTGCTGCAGGGAATAACACCTCACGCATGCAGCATCATGAAGGGCAATCTCACATGGGTGGCAGTGTGTTGCAGCTGGATTGTGCTAACATGTTGTGTCTAGTAGTTTTGCAGTTGGGCTTGATGATCTCTGTAGGTCCCTTCCAAGTGAGCTATTATATTCTTAATATTACAGAGTCACTCAAGAGTCTGTCTGAGATTGGTATGCATGGTGCCATGTGGAACGAAAGAAGTTTTGATGTGATACAAGTGTTTTGCAGTGGGGTTTTGGGAGGGTCTTGTGGTGCAGGTGTCTGTGAACTGGTTCCTGTCCTGCCGACATTTGGCTCAAGGATTTTTTGTGTCACAGAATGCTTGAGTTGGCAGTAGCACCGAGTAGAAGAAGGCAGCAGGTGGCACACCCAGCTGCAAAGGAGGTGGGGAGCAGAGCAGGAGCAGTGGTGAGAAAAGAGGAAACCAGTGAAAATAGAAAAAATAAGCCAAATTGTTCCTATGGACAGTTTTAGGGCACTTGTGTGAGTGAGTATCCTCATCTCTATGGCATGTTATCCAGTCTCAGCAGGATCTCCTGCAAGCTGTAGAGCAGAGACCTTCCTTCACCCCGAGCAGTAGGTGATCTATCTCTCAAGTGGGCTCCTTGCCTGTCTCCCAGACAGCCCACTGTAGCGTGGATTCAGCAGGACCAGGGGTCAGCCCAGCCTCCTCCAAAGCCATGTCAGCCTTCGGACTGAGCCGGGAACATGAGAAGTGTTGCAACAGCCTGAGAGCAATTAGGGGTGAGGTCGCCAAGGAATGTGCTCAGCACTGGATTTCTCTGTGCTGGGGCAGGGGAGGCATTTATAAAAAATCCCACCTTGGACAAGAGCCCTTTGCTTGCAGCAGGAGGGGAGGGAGGCCTTGGAATATTGAAGAATATCACAGATTTTCTATTTGCCTCACAAAACAAAAACAACCCTCTCCCACAGTGTTTCCACAGCTACGCAGATATAAACATACAAATTCCAAGGTTATTTCCGGCGGATTTCTTTGGGGCTCAAAACAGGCTCTTTCCAGAGCTGAAACATTACTAGGGAAGGCTCGTTCCAGCAGGAGTGCCCTTAACAGTGTATTTACTGAGGTCTTTATTTTGCATCGAGCTGTACTGAGCTGGAAAATATGGGGGCTTGTGATTTCAGAGACTAATCTGCCTGTTCAAACTGTGGTGTGGAAAGCAGATATTCATGTCGGTTTTAGTGGCTGGAGCAGCTGGCTCATAAATAACCCATGCAGAATTGGGTCTACATTTTCCCTGAACAGGATGCTCCCACAGATGTGACAATTAATCACAGTGATCAGCATTTCTGTACAAGCATTTTCAGATAGATTGAAATGATGGGTTCTTACTCTTTTGAGGGGTTGAATCAGAAATTCAGTCTGGAAGCTTAACACTTAGTCAATATTTCCCCATGAATGGAGGATACCGAAAGAGAGAAAATATGATGTGGGAAATGCCTCTTGGATTTATGGTCTGAAGGCCACATCTGGGATTTCTTGGAAATATCTGCAGTTGTCATGGCATTTATTGTGCCTATGAAAGGTCTTCCAGGTGATGCTCTTTTTCATTGATTTTAGAAGTACTAAGTACAAAAGGAAACAGGTTAACAGGATTTCTTTGAAAGGTGAAACACAAGAGAGCCCTTACTGATAAGGAATTGTAATATTTCCACAAAGTGGCTGCCAGCTGAGCATCTCAAAACCCACTTATAGCACGTACGCCCTCCTGTATCTTTGCCTGAGCACTGAGTTACCAATTTGCTGTTGGCAGGCAGACAGAGGAGATGAAAATGCTGTGGAAGTGGTTGTTTTTCTCTGCATATCGCCATGAAAACTCTCACAGAGGGGGCTGTTGGACCCTCTGTTTACGGCTGTCTGCTCCATGCTACCACATCCTGGACCACCAGACCTGGCCATTCAAGCTGTGCAGCTCCCGCCCTGTACAGACACATGTTTTGGGCTCTGGATATTCTGAGCTTCCTCCAGCATTGACTTTGCTTGGTCCTGTTGGGATCCAGAGTTATTTGGAGTGAAATTGATTGTGAGATGTCTGGTTCTGCTGTCTAGTTTTGGGATGCTCCTCCTGAGTGCGCTGGAGCTGTTTGGCTTTCAGGTGTGAGGTGCCTTGGAACAGGTCTGGCCATTAACAGGGGCTGGTGATACCTGTGAGCAAAACAATGCAGAGTCATCATCAGTACAAGAACTAGCCTGGGATCAGGGAGAAATCATACCACTCACCTCTGTACTTCTCCTAACAGAACCATCCTAGGTGATCGTAGGGCAGATCCTGGATTCCAGGGTTTTTTGATGCAGAGAAACCTGCATGATCATACCACGCATCCATACATCACCCAGGCAGGTTAGGATTTATTAGCATGCTGGTCTCTTGGAGAGGCTGTATTTTACAGTCTGAGACAGGGGAAGTGGAGGGGAAGGGGAGGAGAAGTTTCTCTTCTCCCTAGTTGTGAGGCCACACACAGAAATCAGAAACAGGGCTGGAGCAGAGAAGCTGCATCCCATGCCCAAGGCACATCTTCAGCTGGGACCCCATCCCCTGTGCTGGCATGAGAAAAGAAAATTTGTGTCTGAGGTGCCTGCACCATCCTCAACCTCTGAGCTGCATCTGCACCCTCACTGATTGTTAAGCCCTGCTACTGCAGGGGATAGGTGTGCAGTCCTTGTGGGAACTTCTTTGGGTTGCAGATGTGGGATTTTTGCTGGCTGTGAACTTCTGAGTAGCGGAAGAGCTGTGGTTAACAGCAAAGAAAAGGAGAGTTCCTCTTACCATTCACGCCATGCTACCTCCCTTCTCCAGTCTAGGATGGAACAGATGAAGTAACATGTGCCTGGGTAACCACAGGTATAAAATAGACTAGTGTGGGTGAATTAGCACATAGAGTGAAGACAGCAGTAAATAATCCCTCTATGAAAATGTGTGTGTAGTTTTTTTCTTCCTTTACAGGCCAGCGTCTTTCTCTAGAAGCCCAGTAATCATGTCTATGCTTGGGATATTCCATCCTGCTGAGAAGCCATCAGTTTTGATTAGCACATTAAGTCCCTGCTGGAATTAAAATTATCAGCAGTTAAAAATGACCTGAAAGATAAGATATGATACAAACCTTCTAAGCAAAGAATTTTTGTGAATGAAATGAGATGAAAGAAGGTCTGTTTTTACTCCCAGGCAGTTTCTCCTCCCATTATCCACTGTTCTGTCAGCCCCTGAGCGGAGACACAGATATTGCCAGACTTATGCCAGTGCCCAAGCATCCAAATAGGCCACCAGGAGTGTGGTCAGCAGTCTCCAAACTGACTTATGAGTATAGAGACTGTGCTCCCTGCCTAACGCTGTATGTGGAGAATGAAAAAATATATTCTCAGGCTGGTTTGGAGAAGAGAAATCTTTGCACAGGTCTTAGGAAATGAGATAAAAAGGCAAAAATCACAGGACTGAATGACAGAAGTATAACTAAGTTAAAGCTAAAAAGGGCTAGAAGCATCAATGATCCTGGTGGCTCTGCTCCTACTTCTTGCTTCTTCGTTCGGCTTGTCTCCCTGCGGTGACCCTCACATCACTCATCTCCTGGCAGCCATTTTCACAGCCGTTAAATGAATATCGACATGTGACAAATGCTTCATGGCAAGGTCTCCCCACCTCGACACTCCTCCTGGCTCAGAGAGGAGAAGCACAAGATGCGAAATATCTCATTACCTGAGCGAAGCTGAGCCTTCACGTAGGCCGAGATGAGCCTTGCAAGCAGCCTGCGAGAGCAGGGCCTCTGCTGCCATCAGAGGCCAGGAAGGCCTCGCTGCGGCTTCTCTGGAGGCAAGAATGTCAACAAGGGGCAATTATACGCAATTGCTCTGGCCCGCACTGGCTGTGTTGGGCCCAGGCGCCGTGCTGTGGAGCCAGCAGGTCGTGTCACTGCTTGCTCTCTGCTGGCCTTGGTTTTAACTTGTAGAATTCCCGTTGCTGCAAGCAAGGCTGAGGTTTTGTGGGCACAGCGCACACTGCACTGCCTCTGCCCAGCCCTGAGGAGTGTGCTGATGCCAGCCAGGCCTTCCACTTCCTGGAGGGGCTACCATGCTGCTGACGCAGCTCCCTGTTTCCAGGTTCCCTGTTTCTAACATCTTTAGCCCAAACTTGCATCACATGGTGTCTTTGCTGGTCAAGAGAGATCCGGTACTGGAAATTGTCTTTTCTTGCAATTCTTGCGAACCTCAGTCCCCTTGAACAGTCTCTTGCTTTAGGGGAGTAGATTAGATTTCCAATCTCTCACTCAAGAACTATTTCCCTCCCTTATTAGAGTTCTTTTCTGAACCATTTACAGCTTTCCATTTTCTGTTTGAAGTGAGAACCCCAGGCAAAAGCATATTCTTCCAGCAGCAAATGGTGAATGTGCCGTTCTTCCTTCTATCGCCTGATGGATACCCACATCTTGGGGCCATACTTGCCCTCTGGACTTCCACAACTGCAACTTGCGGGTCACCGCCCATCACCAGCCAGGTCCACGTCTAGTGAATCATAGAATCACAGAATGGCTTGGGTTGGAAGGGACCTCAGAGATCACCTAGTTCCAACCCCCCTGCCGTGGACAGGGCTGCCAGCCACTAGCTCACCAGATCAAACTGCCCAGGAACCCATCCAGCCTGGCCTTGAACACAGCCAGGGATGGGGCAGCCACAGCTTCTCTGGGCAGCCTGTGCCAGCGCCTCACCACTCTCT
The DNA here is from genome assembly GCA_013399715.1 of Alectura lathami. NCBI lineage: Eukaryota > Metazoa > Chordata > Aves > Galliformes > Megapodiidae > Alectura > Alectura lathami. Next base: position 77,374 of record VXAV01011897.1, read on the forward strand.
CAGTCAAGAATTTCTTCCTGATGTCCAGCCTAAACCTCCCCTCTTTCAGTTTTAGCCCATTCCCCCTTGTCCTGCCATTATCCACCCGTGTAAAAAGTCGGTCCCCCTCCTGCCTGTAAGCTCCTTTCAAGTATTGGAAGGCCGCAATGAGGTCTCCCCGGAGGCTTCTCTTTTCCAAGCTGAACAATCCCAACTCCCTCAACCTTTCCTCATAGGAGAGATGCTCCAGCCCTCTGATCATTTTGGTGGCCCTCCTCTGGACCCGCTCCAACAACTCCACATCCCTTCTGTACTGGGGGCCCCAGGCCTGGACACAGTGATCCAGTGGAAATTCAATGCTATGTAATTTTGGACCTGGGTCTGTGTTTTTGGGGGTTATGTTCAAGGATGCAGTCCTCCAGTCTGTAAGAGATTACCTCCATTTCTTGATCCTTGATGCTGGCTTTGAATTAAGCCACATTAAAAAAAAAAAAAAAAAAACACCTCTAACAGACTTCAATGGGAGAAAAACCCAGCAGACATATTTGTTTTCAACAATCCTGTGGTAAGTTCAACAATGGTGCGTTATATTATTGACCCTAAAGTGTCTCCCTTGGTTTATGGGCAGTGATATAGACTTAGCTGAGTCTGAAGCTTGATTAATGAGAGCACAGTCTACAGGAAAACAGCTTCAGCATTCGCAAGAAGACAGACAGCCTCAGGCATTTTGTGGCTTTTGACAGCTGGGAGCTATGAATGTCTGTTGTCTTTTTTTTAAAAAAAAAAAAAAAAAAACAAAA
>VXAV01011897.1:78189-168880 GCA_013399715.1 Alectura lathami
AAATCTGTAGAATGAACACATTCAGTAAATGGAAAAAAGAAAAAAAAAAAAAAGGAAAGAAAACATTACTCTCAGCTGGGGTGAGAAAAATCAAGCCTATCAGTGATATTCTCTTGGTGGCTAAAAGGCAGCTTCCTGGGTTTTAATGTCAGTGGAGTCATTCTCTGCATTCCTCTCCTCTTTCTTTAGATAGCTGCTTAAATTATTCATTCTTGGGGTGTGTGAGGGGGGTCCTCTTCTTTCAGGAAAGAAGTTTGAGCTATGCTGTAGATGGAGCATTTCCAACCAAACTCCCTATGACCGTAGTGCATGGACTGGAGTACCTGCAGGACACTCTGAAGAGGTTGGTAGCAGCAATATCCCCTCTTTGAGATCCACAGGGTGCATGGTCTGAAGAGGACAACAAGGGACAAAGCAGGAATTTGGGTGTGGTGACCTGCATTCACTGTGTGGCATGGGAAAGATGACTTCTGACTTCCATCTGAAGGAAATGGTCCTGGTATTTGCCCCTTGGAGTCTTTGCTGGTTGTCCTCACAACCAGACAGATGCGGCTTCACTGATTGCATCAGGAATGTTAGAGACATGATTTATAGAATGCAAATATAGTTCTGGGGAATCTGAAGATGACACATAGTGCATGGTGAATGTATTGCACAGGTTGGATCTGGCCAACAGATTGTGTGTTTGGCATGTCTGCTTTAAAATTAATCATGCCTTTGAGTGATATCCTGATTAGGGATGCTTTCCTGAGTTTGGGACATAAAATGCAACTTTAGCAAAGACTGTCTTAATCCAACAAATAAATCTGTTGCAGACGTATGAGTGTTTTCTGTTGTTTTTCATGGAGCTCTTTATAGCTTTCAGATGGGACACTCCCTGCTTCCTCCAGAAATTTCACTTGCCGTGAGTTGAACTTTTGGTCAGCACTGAAAATCCATGAAGAATATCAAGATGTGCAGGGCCCCAGATACAAAAGCCAAGAAGGACTAGCGATACTTAGTAATGATTACATTCATTTCCTTTCCATAGGAAACGATGGATTTCTGTGTTAAAAGGAGTGCATTTCTTAGGGAGCAGGCAGCATGACAGATGATCATATTAATAATATAGGATCTGTTCTCTGAATTGTGGGACTGGGCTAGGGACTCTCCACATCCTCCTTTTCTCTTACAGAAGGGGAAATAAAGGCTAATTTATAAAGATAGACTGCCATATGGATGGCCAGCAGAACACACGACTGATTGCTCCGTGCATGGATATTACATCTAATAGGTCTCAGTAATATGTCCCCACGATCCCTTATGCCCCAGCCTGGGGGCAGCTCCCTTGGCTGCTGTGATTCGCTTTGCCTTCTGCAGCCACTGGCTCTGCCACAACATGGAGACCTGCCCTGAAGGGCATTTTAGTGCTTGCCATTGACTTTCAAGATTGGATGCCTGTTTTTTGGGGGGGTCTATGGGACATGCACATGGGCTTGAGGGGAGCAATTCCTTGATCATGATGGCACAGTGAGAGAGAGGCAGAGGAGAACTGGCAGGATGGGAGCAGGAGGCTAAGACTGTAATTTTCTTCCTCTGATGTGCCCTGCTTGTAAATAGGCATTTCCAGCACGTGAAAGAGGTCTGCACATCAGATACATCAGCTGTACGCCAGTTCCCACAGGAGTGAGTTCAAAGTAAAGGCAATGCTTCATCAGAAAGCTAATTGAGGAACTGAGTCTGAAGCCTGGTCACAGAACAACCTGTTTTCTGCCTCCTATTTGATTTTATTTCAGCTCGCCTGGAAAATTCAGATCTGTACATCCGTGTGTCAGCTACATTCACTTCCCCATGGCAGCACACAGCTTGCTGCAAATTATCGAGACGATGCTCATGGCTGTGCTTCCTTGTTTCCCTTTGGTTGCTCGTATTTAATATTTGTAATAACCTGTGTCATGTTTCCTGCAGTTGTAGCCATGCATTTCACCAGCAAAAGCAAATATTTTTTAAAGGTGAATATTTTTCTCCATTCTGTGAGGGAGATTGTGCTGCTTATATATCAAAATGATGGCTTGCAGTGCTCTGGCAAGCTGGAGAAAGGAGATAAGAATGAAAGAAATGCTACATTTCATGACCCAGTGGCTTATATTCTGTGTGCTTCACTGTGGACATTTAACAATCACTAGAGAAGGTCTTCTATGCCCCTTAAAATATCCACATCTTTAATGTAAATGAATCAGAATCATTTTTCATGGCTGGGTCATGCGACTCGGGAGTCAGAGGGGATAACAGTGGGCACATTGTATGGCTGGATGAAAAGAGAGAGCCCCAGCTCTGGTGCAGACACTTACTGCAGAGCGGTATAAAAAGAAGACAGCTAACTAGCCTCATGTGTTTTATTTCTGACACCAGCACACATTTGGTTCCTTTTCTGAATGCCCCTGAAATGAGAGGTGAAGTGTACAGGTCAGTAAAGGTGCTGAGCCCAGGGCTGGGACCTGGATCCACTCTCGGTGCTGTTGCTACCTTTCTGGGTGATTTTAGGCATATCTTTTCTCCTCTCAAGGACTTTGTTTCCCTCCCAGATTTTCTCTCTTGTCCAGTTGTGCTGTGAGAGGCCAGGATCATCTGTCCCTCAGCGGTTGATCTCCTCTGGGACCATGGGCTGTTGCACTCCATTCTGTTGCTTCTATAATATAATTGTTTTGAGAGTCCTGACTCATGCATGAATCAGGAGGGTGGATGTGGTTAAGACTGGTGCAGCTGCCTAGGAAGAAATGGGATGGGACTCATAGGTGTCCTTCCTTGCATACCCAAACTTTCATTCCCACCCCAGGCTATATTCACTGTCTACTGGTTACTAGTGGTCAGATTGAGGTAGATTTTGGATAGATTCTCCACATAGCCAGCTTCAAACCCTCCAGCTGAAGACTGGCAGGTATTGTCATTTGCATCAAGGATGCTGTTGGTATTCGGTGCTATGGAGCCAACCTGGAAATTCAGCAGAGGAAAGGTGCCCACCAGCCCCAGCTTTCCTGGGTGGAGCTGATGGATGTCACCTTTTGCCCTGGTCAGGGAGATGCCACAAAGTATGGAAACACAGAAATTAGAAATATGAAATTGAGATAAATGACATTCCTGGAGGAGTGAGTGGTAGGTCCCACTGGTTCAGAGAAGGTGGTTGCTGCCTTGGATCCCATCCACACCCTAGAATGTTGCAGATCTCCTGTGGTTCCCTGAATGTCCTTCTGTGCTTTCAGCAGTTTGCCAGATCCCTCAGGAAGAACAAAGCATTTTTGCTCAAGGTCACACTTCTAGCACAACTGCAGGAGAAGCCGTGTAAGTTAAAGGTTTGCATAAAAAAACAGCAAAGGCAGAGCCAGCCCAGAAAGGATATTTTTTTCCCTGGCAGCTCACTTGCGTTTCACAAAGCAGACTTGGCTACGTGTGTGGTGATGAGCGTGGCAGGGCCAAATCCATTGGACATCTAGGGCCAGCTCTTCATGCCAGTGATAGGTAAGAGGGCCCGCAGTATTTTAATGGGGCTGTGGAGCGGCGTGTGAATTTTCATTATGCCCTCCATGGATTTCATGCTATCAGCATGCGTGCCTGAGATGCACATGCAGCCCTCCAGCATACTGATGAGCCTGTGACATTAGTATTCTGTGCCAAAAGCCAGAGCTGTTAGACAAGGAATAATGGTGTGAAGGGGAGAACTGATAAATGATTAGGCTGTATTATAATATTGGCAGTGCTAACCCAGCTCCCTTGCAAAGGAGATTTACCAAGTATCAGTTTAGAGCCTTTGCTCTATAAGTAAGTGACTGGTGGATGTGTGTGTTTTGGGTGCTGGCTTTGTGAATTTGCAGAGGGAGAAACACGTGATTGACAAGGGGCTAGAAAAATAAGCGAGTCATGGTCCTTCTGGCTGCCTGCACACACATGGTTTCTACTAGCAGGGCACAAGCACCCAGCCCTCCTCGGCACAATACTTGGCACAAAGATAACTTCAAATTCAACTCAAGTTTAGGTGCTTTTTTTGAGCTGGTTCCTAACTCCATGCCTATGTGTAGCACTTTGGGCTAAAAGTGCAAGGGGACCACTGGCACCTGGATGCATTCCAGATGTTTCAGCTAAGGATGAAATTGCCCCCTTTGCCCTCAGAATTTGGGTTAAATCTTTGGGGTCAGTGTTGCCCAGGATGTTGAATATAGGGGCAGGTGCAGCATACAGACTGAAGGTTATTGTGCAGAGGTGACCTGCAGCTGTAGGAGCCACAAACAACATTCAGAGCTAAATTAATTTAAACAGGTGAACTACTTTGCTCTGGTTTGTTGTGTTTAACCTTCATTGCTGTCGATGGTTTATCTAGACCTGTAGATAAACAAAAGAAAAGCCCAGAGGCTAAACCGATGTGATGTTTTTTGTCTAGTTTTCAAACAGAGCTGATTTATGGTGAGCACAAACATATGAAGGAATGGTTACGCTTTTTAAAAATAAATTAAAGACAACATTTGCAATGAATGTAGCACATGACCTAGCCAAGTTTCCTGAGCACTTTTTGTGAGAACGATAGTAAAGAACAGCCTCTGTTTTTCTGATTAGCTGAAAAAGGTTGCAAATGTTTCCTTGACACCAGAGGCAAACATGAAGCATCACGAATTAATATTTGCAAGGTGGCATTTTGAGGTCTCTGAGCTCAGCAGACCCGTAATAAAACAAGGAACAGTGATCATTACTTTTGTTTGCAGAGCTCAGGGTAGGTAGCAGCTGGGGAGCAATCGCTGAAATTATTTGGTTGTGGTAGACATAATTGGGGAGCAGGCAGGCTTTCCAACAGAGTGGATGCACTCCCTGTTGGAAAGCAGGAGATGGAGAGAGCTGTACCAGCAATATCCATCACACAGAGCAGACATCTTTGACAGTGATCTGCACTGCGGCAATTTTCTCTTGGCCAGGCGATTATTACTTGTCAGGGCCAGCTGTCACCTGGAGGACCCTTGTTATCAATTACTTCAGGGCGTTCTCCCCAGCATCGATTATTTTATTAGCTCCCTGGTGAATCCTCGTGTTGGCTGTCTGAGCCTTGGAAAGCAGACTCTGGTGGGTGTCAGCGAGTCCTGGCCGCCACCAAGTCATCCACAACAGGAGGCTCCTGGTGTCACCTCCCCACCATGTGGGGGTCCAGAAGGAGCCCTTACCTCCTGCCCACTACAGGGTGCTCATCTGGCTCCGTGTTCTGAGCCACCATGTGAGTGCCAGGAGGGAAGAGCAGAGCGTGACTGTCCCACAGCCGCGACCAGATGGCGCAGCAGGGCTGTGCCCAGCCTCCAACAGCAAACACCAACCCCCATTGTTTGCAGGGCCCCAAGAGAATGGATGGGTGACACACAGGCAGCTGCAGAAAATATTCTCCAGACTGTGCTTGTGCAATGCATTAAAAAAAGAAGAAAAAAAAAAAAAACTAAAGACTGGTTATTCATCTCTGTTTAATGATGAGCAGTTCTTGAGAGGAATGCCAAGCCAGCAGAGGAGATGGTCTGGAAACTGTGGATGCACATTGCAGTGAGATCTCCTAGTTCCTTTTATTTTCAACCCAGGGTCTGCAGGAACTCAGCACTTCCCTCGTCAGTGCTTCCTGCTCCTACTTGGTGTCTTAAGGCAGAAAGAGGGACAAATGCCACCAGATAAAACTACTCCCACCTGGTCCTAGCAGATCAGAGCTTGTAGATCTGCAAGTGTGCAACAAGATGAGGTTTTAAGGAATGCCACCAGCCCTTGTGCAGCTTCACCTGAAGCAGCGGGAGAAAACACCAGGCTCATGCTGAGCACAGCTGCTTGGTACCCACCTCCTCTTAGGCCATCAGGGTTGCAATCACCAGATCTTCACATTGTTTAACTCATCCTGCCTTGCTGTGGCTACTGTGGGATTAGTAATGTGGCACAAACTGCTCTGCCCATGGGTGGGTTGCAGGACAACCTTGGGACCAATCTGAGGAGCAGAATTCTGAAAGCAGCAAGTCTAGATGGGAGGATTTCCAGATTGCCTCAGATCATGCAGGCAGCTCCTGTGCCTTTGGCTCCCTCTCAGTAAAATACAGCTCTTCAGAGGAGAGAGAAAAGATCCAACAGACTGAAAATCTTTGAAATAGGGGAAAAAGGGTAAAAACAGAGCCTAGCAAAACCATCTTAAAAACAAACAAAAGGCAGAGAGGAAATGGGAAGCAGTGGACAGTATGTCACAGAGTGTACAAGCAGTGCAAGCCAGCAAGCAGTATCTGCAGGTCACCCATCCATCTGAGCCTTGGAGAAGACAGGTCCTGGGGTTAAATTACAGCAGTCCCTCGCCATCCAGCCTCTATTCTTTTGTCTCCATAATGCCCAGCAACAAGAGGGACAAAAATAGTTTGCGAAGCCTGACAGAAATCTTGATTTCCCAAAGGTTTGCCAAGCCTTGTTTCAAGTACAAAGCGCTCTGGCTGCCGCTCCTCGACTCAGTGCTGACCTTCGGCTGCTCCCTCCCTCCCTGCTCAGACAGAGAGGTAGAAATGCTCAGCCTTAGCCAGCACCCCAGCCCTTCAAAGCTGTTTTCCAAGCTCTGCTCCTTAATTTTTACTTTCATCCTTTTTTTATCCTTTTTTTTTTTTTTTTTCCAAATGTGTTGCATTTAAAGTGCGATTTGTCTTGGTTTGTGACTAATCACACTTTGGACTTCCTTCGGGACTGGAGGGCTGTGGGAAGAGAGCAGTGGGGGGGGTGCTGAGAGCAGCCTCTTGAAGGGACATCATCAGTCTTTTTGGGCAGCCACGTGGCTGGGAGGGGTCCAACGTGGCACACGGATGGGCAGGGAGCAGATTCAGCTCCTTTGGTCATTCTTCATTTTGCAGATGACAGACTGAACAGTCCTCAGCAAGGCAATTTTCTCAATAAAAAGAATTTCAGCTTTGCTGAAATCATCTTCTAAATCATCTTTGGTGATTTAGAAGAACTTGCAAAAAACAAGAGCACTCAGTGGTGACTAATTTCTGCAGATCATTTCGGGGAGTATATATTTACTCGTTGAGCATCTGGATGGGAGTCGCAAAGCAGAAAGCTCCGAGATGCCGCAAGATATCCTCCCTGCTTTGAATTGCAGCTGATTATCCCGCTCGTTGCTGCATTTGCTCCCCCTGCAGATTTCTTCTTTTCTTTTTCCTTCATTTTTTTTTCTTTGGGATTTTGCTGACAGTGGAAACTACTGTCAGGCCACCGCAGATCTCACACAACCGCGCTGGCAGGCGCAGCAGTCCTACAGATGGAGAGGACACTTTCACTGCTGCACCGGGCGGGCCGGCCGGCTGGATCTGGCAGCCCTCGAGGTCTAATGAGACACTCTCAGCGTAATCCCAGACCTAATGCAAGGCAGATGATCTGCCTCTGAGCATGTGGTCTTTGATGTTAATGAGGCCAGGTATTAGGAGCTGTTGTAGGGTGTCAGGCACTGCTGTGGTGATTGCTGGTTTGTTGCTTTCGCTGCATTTTTGGCTTTTTTTTCTGCCAAAGACACCACTGTTCATCCTGCCACGGGGTGAGGTACTTCTTGAAAGCTTTTTGTCAGCTTCCTCTTCCTTTTAGCCCAACTCCTTCTCCAAAGAAACACCAGAGGACTGTCTCCTGTGCTCCTGCTGGAGACTGAAGACCTGGGACAAATCAAAGGACAGAGACCTGCCTGCTCCCTGCCAAGACTGAATTTCCTTAGGGAAATTCTTAGTACAGATAGGGAAGATGTGACTGAAAAGGAAGTGACAAACACTCAGCACTGAGGTCTCCATTGCCAGCAGTGGCTTGTCCTTTCTTCCCCATTCTTGGTATCACGGTAGCATTTGAAATCCAGACCTGGGAGATGGTGTGTCCTGCATGGCTCAGGCAAAGGAGACCAACGTCTCTGCCCCAAAGAGCTTAATTCTTGCCATGGGTAAAGGAGCTGAATGCAGGGTTTGTGGCCAGACTTCCTTAATGTGGGACACTGAATTAGGGAGAAACATTCAGAAATATCCTATTGGGTCTATTTCTAGGTACTTGGTGAATGGAACAATTCGAGTGGGGTTGCCTAGGTCACTGTTGAAATTGGAAATTGGGTTCTTCAGTCACATCAGCATGGTTCACCTTACCCAATCAGCCCAGCTAACAGCCAAGTGTTTGTCTGAAGCAACTTCTAAGAGCTGTCTGTGTGACTGGTGCACCTCTAGAATGTGCATTTTTTAACTCTTCCCAGGTTGTCCAGGGTGAGAGGGACACATTGCCTCCAAGAGAGCTTGATCTCTGCCTTTGGATTGCAGAAGAGCCTTGAAGACTTACTCTAAGCTGGGTGTTTAGTTTAAGGCCTGCAGTGTATAGGTGGGTAAAATTAGATAAAATCAGACTTCCACATACACACTTCTGCAAGTTCTACCCTGTTTTTAAATAGTTTTGTATAAATAACAGTGGGGGGTGACACAACTCAGGTCTGTAAGGCATTAGTGCTCTCCAGCATGCAGTACATTTCACACCGAACGCTGTTAGCAGCAGAGGAAAGGCCAAGCCAGCCCCTTGGATCTCAGCACACTTCAGTTTTGAGAAAAATTTTATCTGGAGGAGGATCTGAAGTTTCCCTCTGGCCTCTATCTTTACAAGGAGCCAACCACTCACAGGCTGCTGAGACTTTCAATAGTCAGGGCTCTGATCTAGCTGCTGCAGCCCTTGGATCTGGACAAGGTCCAGAGGAGTCATTCTGGATTCTCTCTGCTCTTTGCATAAGCAACACAAAAGCTGCACAGAGCTTTATTTGACCTTAGCTTCTATGTGTTCTGTAGAGCCATCTTGGGCTAAACAGAAAGCTATGTGGCCTTGGGCATGGACCTGGGTTACATTCACAAAAAGGACCTTGTGCAAAACATCTGTGCACAGTCACAGGCAAGCGGAAGGGCTCCAGCAATGTTAGAGTCTGCTTTGGGAGGTGCTGCAGGCGGGGAAAGGCCACCTGACCAAGGGCTGCTCAGTTGCTTTGGCTTCACCAGGCACCACCCTTCAGCTGAGTGGCAGTAACTGTTTCACATGTCCCAGCACAAGTAAAACACCTTTGTTTAAAGTTGTTATAATAAATTATTTGTATTTTACAGGTAGGAACTCTAAGAGAACAGGACTAGCACTTGGCTGCAGGGCAGTATCTCCTGAGGCTGCTCCTGCTGAGCCAGTGGAGCTCACCCCAAATATGTCCTGAGAGGACCCAAGTACTGCCTGCTTTACTATCACCCCTTTCCCTGCTTCGGCTTGCCAGATTTAAAAATTATTATCCAGCAATTTTACTTCACAGTATGTTCCTCACTTTGTCCATCAAAATGCTTGCGGTATTTGCATGCATGCACCATGAGCCCTGGAAGCTTTCACCTGGAAACCCGCATGCTGGATGCAGTGAGCTGTACCTCCCAGTCTCCCACACAGCTTGTTCTGCTGGTGGCTCCACTCTTTCCATTGGCTCAGTTTTGTAACATCCTCAAAATCTTATTCTGTCCATTTTTTCCCCCCTGTTTATATTACTTTTAGCTTTTTTATTTCCTTGTTGTTGCCAGAGGTTCCTTGTTGTTGCCAGAGAGACACTCTGCACAAGCCCTGAGCATAGCTTCTGCCTTGGCTGTCCCACGTGGCAAGGGAAACATGCAGAAGAGCTGCTGTTTGTGCATTTTCTATTGGCATTTGTAAATCCTGGCTGCGGAATCTCATATTTTTTCCAAGTGCTCCAGGCTGACAGAAGGTGGGAAGGGACTGCAAGGGAGGAAAAAAATGTATGTACTTCCTTGCAAAAGGCCAGCGAGGCAGGGGAGGATTAACTGGAGCAGGAGAGTGGCTGTGATGCTACCGGGGTCTGCCCAGGTGAGGAGATAGGGCAGATTTACTGATTTATTGGGGTCTGAGAACAAGGCCTGCATCACTTGCAAAGAAACCTTGCAGCCCTTGGTGGTTGTGCTGCTCCTTCGAGCTCTCTCGGGGAGCACAGAGGATTTTCCTTTTTAATGTTGTGGCGTAATGGACTTCATGGCATAACACGACTGCCCCGAGTGGCGGAGGAGATAACACAAGAGTGAGTATGCTGCCTGTGCCTGGAGTTTTGAAGGACAGCAATAACTGTGTCTGTAACTTTAGACAGCTCAAACAAACCAAGGAAATTACAATGGGCTGCCACATGCTTCAAATCTAGGGCTGGTCCTGTGTTCCTCTATGTATAACCAGGGCTGAATCTTTCTCCTGGCTGTTTTCCTTTAATTCAATATTCCTTGCAACAGGACTGTTCCCTCTTAATGTGCCTAATACAAAACACGCTCGTGTGCTGACTGTGGCAGGAGCCTCTGGCTCGGGCTGCCCTGCACGTCGCCACTGAGTCTGCTGTTGGGGATGGCAATGGCTTTGGGAGGCTTGCGCTGAAATGACAGGCCGGGAATATTTACAGGGCAGGGGAAGGGAGGGAAGTTATTTTTTTGCTAATGGTTAGATCTGGGCTGGCTCACAATGCAGAACAACACTTGTGATCAGACTGGGAGCTGGATGGTGCTAATTTTTAGGAAACAATACGGGAAGTTTTCCTGGTGGCTGCATGAGCAGACCATGTTTGTGTTGCCTTTGAGCAAAGTCAAAGCAACTCTGCTCTCTGCTGACAGCCCACGCTGCTGAGCACAGGCTCACTGTCCCAGGCCAGGTTATGGGATGGACAAGGGAGCACAACATGAGCAAGCTGGGAGCAGAAGGCCAGGTCCCCAGGGTAGACATCAGCATTTCCAGCTGGGGTGGAATGAACTCATCTGTCTTTGTCATTTTTTAATTGTTTTCTGCACTGTACTGCTGATCTTTTTAATAGGGCATGGTCTGAAACGTGCTGCTTTGCTGTGGGTGGCATGTATCCCCAGTCCCTGGATGTCTTTTGCAGACTGACAGAGGGACAGTCTGGGGACAGGCTGCCTTGTTAGGACACGCCAGCAACCTCCACCCCCCAGTAACACCAAGTGAAAGAAATATCCCTGGTTCTAGATGGGCAGCGAGCTGCGATGAAAGGACACGTCCCCTTTGGCTGTGGTTTCACAGCTATGGTTACACTTTCTTAAAGACCTCCTTTCCAGCTGCTGCTCCTGCCCTTTCTGTCTTGCTTGCAGAATGCTAGATCTTCCAGGTGACAAAACTCTGCTTTTTTTTCCCTCCTCATTGAGGCTTTCTCCAGCCTGCAGCATCCCATGGAAACAAAATTGAGCTCAAGAGTCACACAACACTTCTGGTTTTTATAGGAGACCTTTTTATTCCCCTCTGTTTTCAGATCTCTGAGTTTGACTTTGTTCAGCTTTTCCAATTTTCTTTCTGACAACATTCTTCTCTTAACAATTTGTGTAGCACCAGGATTAAGAGATTTAAGCTGTGCAGTGAATCCCTCTCCTGCCCAAACTAGATCTGTCTAGGTGAGACAGGGACAGGTAAGGACACAAGCAGGAATTCCCATCCTAGAGATGCTGCAGAGGCTGATCCACCTTGCAGCCAGGCCAGGGGATGCTAAGAGCCAAGCAGCTCCTTGTCCAGCTCCTTGTCCCTTTTCTGTCTGTCCATCTGTCTGTTTATCCTTCCCAGACACCTGGTGCCTCCAGCATCCAGTGACAGTACCAAGCCGTGCAGCATGCTGCCGCTCTCTCCTGGTTAATCCCTCTTTGCTCCTGCTCCCGAAGGCTGTGCCTGAGGTGAGGCTTGCCAGAGAAGCCTGGATTTTGTGCAGATCATGTAACTGTGTGGGGGCTGGGGAAGAGACAAGTGTTTGAGCACATAAGCCTTTCCTTAAGGTCTGACACTGAAAGATTAATCTCCCAGCTATGAAGAAGGTTGGGGAGGCTGCTGATTTTCACTTGCATGATGGGGAGAGCAGCTCCTGGAGCACTTGCGCATGGACATGGTCTTCCATTTGGACAGCCAGGAACAATGCACTGGGCACAGCAGGTGTCCCCATGTCCCATTAATCCAGTGCCCAGTACCCTGCAGGCAACCAGAAGTATCCCCATGGATGCACAGGTAGCAGTGTGCTCCTATGGGAAATTCCTCTTGACATCAGCCTGTTTTGCTGCTGACTTGGAGGCTGCTGGATGCTTCTCCAGCCTTGGGGGTGTGAATGTCCCCAGATGTGCCCTTATCCACAGGAACAAAGAGCAAGCAAGCAGCTATCTCGCTGTCTACTGCTAAGACGGCTCCCCTTGCTCTTCACTTTGATGTCCTGGTGCTGGACCAGCCCTGCCTTCTCTGGCCTGGCTGTGATTCAAGCCCCGTGTTTCCCAGAAAGCCATCAGGAATCTTATCAATATGCTATTACTATTTTCTTTTCCTTTCCCCTTTGAATCCCAGTCAGCCGCTAACCGTGAAAACACAACAAGAGGCGCAAATCAGCCAGCCCTGGGTGTATTCAAACTGGCACGGGTTTGTTTGGTTTGGGCTAAAGCCGGAGAGAGAGAGCTGGGGCTTTGAGGTGCTATTGGGATCACCTGGCAAAATACACATGCCTTTCATCTCGCTCATCCCCACAGCTGGCCAGGCTTGCTGCCCAGCTGGGCTCCTACCCCTGTCCCTTTTATCAGCACTGGTCCCTGGCTGGACCCAGGGACAGGCACTTGGCAGGGACCATATGACAAGAGGGAAAATCCCGAGGAACGGATGTTTCTCTTTCAAGGTGCATGGGGGTCTAGGAGGGTGTGTTGGACAAAGTATCAAGTACCTCTCAGGCTTTTAAAATCAGTGCTGGGCACTGCTTTTCCTGATTAGAGTGGTGAGCTGCTGGTAAATCCTAACCCCTGGCAGTTAGAAAATGGACCTGAATGCAATAATGCAGGACTTCACTTTATTTATTTTATTTTATTGTGCAACAATCACATGTCCACAAACACAGAGGCAGAGCAGCTTGGGCAATTCTTTTTACTGGCGTGTGTGTGTGCAAGAATTTTCATACAACTTTCTGAGCCCCCCCAAAAAATGTAAGAATGACAGCCAAAGTCCCTGCAGTGGAAGAAACTCCACTGCCTCTGCACACCAGCCCCAGCATCACCCTGCTTTGCTTTTCTTCCATACCCCCCAGGCACATTTACAACAAAGCCAGGTGTGATCCAGCTGCTGAAATGGCCAGAGAAGGGGCTGGTGGGGAGAAAACATCCCAGGGTTTCTGCTCATATCCAGCCTTGGCGTGAGTCCTGTGCAGCAGAGGTGATCAGCTGCCACCTTTTCAAGAGCAGGGGCTTGTCAGCAGCTCCAGGCTCCAAGGCAGGAGTGTGGGCTGGGGCACTGCGCTAAACAAGAGCTGCAACACACACCCTATAGAGAAGATTACAATGCCTTTTCAGCATCACATGTGACTTTTTCTTCTATCACATTTGGCTCCTTGTCTGACAGGCAGTGTCTGAACCACACCAAGGCATCACGGTGGTGGTACTGTGATAACCACTCATGAGAGTGTTTAATCTGTGGTTTTTATGATGAGGTTTGTTCCTCCATTGATCCATCCCTGAATTCATACCAGGCCGGGCTTCCTCTGTATAGTAACTGCACACAGCTGGCAGCCTCTGTTCAACAATTTATCTGCTCTTGGTGGTACAATGGGGTATGTTGCTGGATAGGAAATGCCACCTCTTGGCAATATTTTGGTGCAGGGCTGGAGGAAATGTTTGGTGTCAAATGCCGTACTTTGTACTCAACTAGATGCATATTTTTGCCTTCCCTAGTAATTACTAGGTCCCCGTGACACCGTATCTGTTTCAGTGGCCTTCAAAGCACTGGGTGCCATCTTCTTCAGCTAAAGGCAGCGTGATGTTGACACTTCTGGAGGAAGAACCCATTCCTGTGTCCAGGAGCCAAGCCCCCACACATGTATCCCAAGGGCATGCAGAGGGTCGCAGCCCAAACATCTTTACCCAGGCTTGCCACCCTTCATGCTGCTGGGGATGTTTGCAGGGGGCCTGTCACTGCATTCAATTAATCCTACAAATGCAGGACATGCTTAAGGTGTTTAAAGCCTGCCCTGAGACCTTGAAGAGCTCTCCAAATTCCTGACCTGTCTCTGCTGGCTCCCCACTCAATGCCCAATCCCGTGCAGCCTTTTATTGTCCTCAAGCCCCTCTGCCAGCATCCTAACCATGCCCTGTGCAAGTGTGTCTGCAGCTGGTCAGCTCACTCGGAGGAAAAAAACCCTACAGGATAAGACTTATGTTTCTCACCAGCCTCTTCTGGAAATCAGCACGAAGCACAAAGGACAGCAGGATGATCCAGCTGGTCTTTCATCCCTAACGAGAGGCTCCTAATGAGAGCCTCCTCCGGTCCGCCGTGGAACAGTGCCATTGTCCGTCCCTATAGCGTGGTGGCAGAGCAAAGGAGCAGGGGAAAGATCATTTAGCACGTGAAAAGCACCTCTTGTATGGGGCTACATGCATGGCACAGTTCAGCCAGGGTGAGCAACCAGCTCCTGCCAAGCTGTGATGTATGAGCCAGAAAGGTCAAAAGTTCTCCTTTACAATCAGCAAGAAAGGGGAAGGCAGGCGATGGTCACTTAATTTGTGGGTTTTTGCCTCTACTTGTCCAAAGAAGTTTGGGCTGCCGTGATGGATGACTCATCAATTAAAGTTAAGCTCTTGCTCTTTTGTCTCGGTTCCTAAAGGGCCTGATTCAAGCCCTGCAGAAGTCGATGGGAGCCCATCCACCTATGCCAGAGGATCCTAGATTGGGACCATGAAGGCTGTGTAGTGACTGGGTTAACAGTCTGCCTTTCTCCATGCTCAGCTTTGTGCCTCTAGGCACCCTAGTTTCTGCTGGTTTTGCGCAGGACATTTCCAGAGCTGAGTCTTGCTAATGTTTGCCATGAGTTCCTTACATTTGCTTCCCTGGACCCTCTTTGTGCAGCTGCTTTGATGTGCAGCGGGAGCAAGCAGCGAGCTGTGTAGTGTGGCAGCTCCTTGCTCACACTTTCCTCCTTATCTGACCATATATATTGTTAATATTTCCTCTAAGGCACTCAGCTCCTGTAATAGCACTGCTTTATCACCAAAAAGCCTTCAAAATATTTTGCTGGGAAAATGAAAATTCTCAGTTTTATTGCAGTGTATATGGCCACTAATATTTTGAGCCTGAGGGTCCTGCCCTGGGATCAGCTTGCACAGCCCTACACAAGCACAGGCCAGCAGGCAGCCCCCCCTTCATGGGGAAATGTTGTCTGAGGCTGGTGTAGAGGAGAGAAGAGAACATGAATTTTCTCCTTTCTTACTCCTTGTCAGTCCCATCTGGGATGAAAGTGCTCCCAGTGATGTAACACGGGCATGGCCAAGTGATGCCTTCCATGCAAGGATATAATATGGGAACTGAACATATTCTCCACCATCACTGGTCTTGGTTGCCCAGAGTATAAACATATTCCTTCAATATATATGCACAGGCTGTTTTCCTTATGTTTCACAGATTGTGCGAAGATTGCTTCTCCTCAGTCTGGATGGAGTGGCTGGGGACTATGGGACTGTCTGATGACACTGGCTGGAAAACCTTCGATGTCTGGGCAAGGTCTGCATGCGCTGTCACATGCCTGAGCGCTCGCAGCCTGGATGCTTTGTATTGGCTGGGGACAAGCAGACCCTTATCTTGTCTCTGCTGCATCCTTGGAGAGTTACACCACTCTCTGCTCTTTGCTGGCCCTCAGCAGGACCTGGCATGTAACACTGAAAATCTGTGTGTTATGCAAAAGGAACAGAAGCCAGTTTTGTGTTTTTCAGTCAGCCCCTTTTCTTACAATGACACTCATGGTGAGGATACAGTTGCAGTTTCCATGGAATGGATAGCTTGGCGTTTGGAGTGTGAGTGAATTAAAGCATTTAGGAATTCACCTATTTCAGCAGTTTTGGTAATATGTAAATACATATAATAAATATTAAATAGAAATGGAAAATTCATGGAGACATTTTGTGCCTAAGGCCAAACTGGCGTTTTCAGTCCTCATGCCTCATGCCGTAGCTGTTTCTGGAATACTGCAGCTCCACAAGGATATTCTAGCTAATAGCAATAAATGTTTGGGCATGTGTATTTTATGTAAAGGACTGGATGGAATCCAAGGACTATATTTTCCAGGGTCCTGTTCCTTAATTGCTGGGACCATGTTCAAGAGGTCAAAGGAACTCTGATCTCTTGATCACAACATGGCTAGAAGAGTCCTGGAAGACTCTCCAGCCTTGGGGACTGTTCAAGTTATGAGTGTTGGTTTTGGATGATGGCAAAGGTTTAATAAATGCTGCAGCTGTAGAAAGCAACCTCACTGGAGAGTATAACTCTCCATGTCAATATACAATTTACGTTTCCAGCCTGCATGTGTTCAGGCTGCATTACCCCGTCAATTCGGGTGGGCAGATCCCGCGCTTACTTTGGCAGAATAGTTCCTCAAGTCTTGTTTAATTAGAACTCAGACCAGCTTCCTGGAGATTGTGGGAACCTCATCAGCAGCACAAATAGAAACTTGAAGAGGCCAACTCAGTGGGAAAAGATTGCTTGCTAATAACTTTACTTACCAAGAACTTAACCTCTTCAAGAGTCTTGTCTCTTAGGTACAGCTGAAGGATTTCTGGTTGGAATACGAGGTCTCTTACAGTCTTCTATATGTTGGAGGGTTTTTTTGTTTGTTTGTTTGTTTTTGTTGTTTGTTTTTTGGAATGTGAAATAAAACCTCTCAAAATAGTAGGTGAAGTAGATGAAATCTTTTTGTCTCAACAGCTCCAGTTATTATTTTGTGTCCTGTCTTGAATTTGTTTTAATTCTTGGTGTCTAACTTGGTGCTCTTCCAGCATTTGGAGATGCTGATGGACTATTTGGCATCCTCATCCTTGTCTCAGTTGACAAAGTTACCTTATATTTTAATGTATCTTGGTCTGTAACAGATTTTTCTAATTTATAGGATGCAATAAGAAGTGTTTAGACACCTAGCTTACATACAGACAGCTAGATTTTTTCACCTAATCTCCCATGTGATCATATGATTTTATGATTCTATGGTATCTTTTGTGACTTGAGTAGGTTTTAGGGAATTCTCCCTATGAAGGCTGAGCTGACATGAATTATCTGCTTGTCTCCTTCAGGGCTGGCATGGAAGAGAGCTATAAAATACAATACTCGAACTGTTACTCGGTAAATACATGTTCTTGGGTGTGTTTGTGAGAACTGGATGGAGTCTCAGAGCTATATTTTACAGTTGTTATGTTCCCTTTAATTTTGGATCTACGCCGAAGAGGCTAAAGGGACCCAGATCTGTTGATCAGAACAAGGCCAGAAGAGTCCTGGAAGAGCGACAGATTGTTCATTTCCTGTCCCCATTCTAGCCTCATGCTGGCAACCTTGCTATGTATTTCAACAGAGAAATATGTGTTGGTCTATAAAAACAAAAATCCATACTTTTTTCTGCCCTAAAGACATGATTATCCTCCTGCTTCATTGGCCTCATCAGATATGGAGGGGGAAAAGGAGGGTGCCTGTATTTACATATCACTACATCACTGTTCAAAAAGGCATGAGGATTTGGAAAATCCTCATTCCAAAAAAGAATGAGGAGGGCTTCTTTGTTTTGTGTTGTTAATTAAATGCATCCCACTCAATCATGAAATAAATCAAATTTCCAGTTAAAATAAAGAAATATCAAATAAATATGTTTTGAAAGACAATATTGTCAGTGGGAGGGAAATGGGTCTGGAAAAAAGACCAACTGGTCTTTCAAGAGGAGAGACCTACTGCTAACCACCCCGAATAAGAAGGTATCCTGTTGGAAAAGGGCAAGTATATCTTTCCACAGGCAATTCTTCCAAAATAAGAAAAAGGTTTTCTGCTGCAATTTTCTCTTCTGGAATTATCCCGGGCTAAAAGACCTTTGGTCTCACATTGATGAAAGGCAAGGCACAGAGGCAAGATTTCTCAAATCACTCTCATTACTGTGCAGGAGAAATATCCTGGCTCGCTGAGCTGGTTTGAATCTTTGCTACTGATGCCAACAAATGTAACTTATTGCAATCATTAAAAAAAGTACCCACTACAAAGAAAGTGGTTTGCAAAAATAAAAGAAAGAGAGGCTTGCTGCCTTGATTAGAGCAAACCACTAAGTGCTTAGAGGATGGGGGCACATTGCAGTTGTTGGCGCTTCCCACAGCCTCCACTGCTTTCAGGTAGGGTCAGATCCTGCTTTCTCTGCAAAAAGACCAAACAAACCACTTTCATTTCCCTGTGCTCAGATCATTGGGTTCTTCCCCCAAACCCACAGGGTGCCCTTTATGTAGATCAATGGGTACAGACCAATGGACTGCTGCGTGGCACGTCCCTGTCTGCCTGTGCAACTGGTGTGACTGGGACATATTCTGGGCCTTGTGAAAGCTGTGGTCCTTCTCTAGTTCCTGCTGGCTGGGATGTTGCTTACACTCGATCCACAGAATGAAATTGGTGGTGCAGCTTCACCGGCTAGGTAAGTTCCTGCATCTCCATGGTTCTGAGGCCAAGGGATGGGGCTATAAATGCCACTTACTCCGGTGCCTCTGTCTGTGGTCAAGGTCCATTGCAGGCTTTACACGCTTGTTCCCTACCCTGCCCTTTCTCTTCATGGTAAGAGAGTATTGCATCCTCCCAGCTCCTCAAGCCACTCTTTCGGTGTCTGCTGTGGGCCCAGTCTAGTCTAGGTGTCCAGTGCTCTACCTGTAAGGTAGTTTTTGGAAACAGCCCCCCCCAGTGGAGCTTCTCGCCAGGATTTAGCCACCCCTCCTGAACCAGGGGGATGAAACAGAAGGGAAAACCCAAAATGATTTGAGAACAGGAGGCCTGACGCTCTGCGGCTGTGCATGGGGCATGCTGTGCAGATGTGAGCGTGCAAGGTCATGGGTTAATAGAGATAAATGCCTGAGGACTGGCATTGTTCAAGCTTGAGGAGTGTGGAAATGTCAGAGCGGCTGAAAACTCACCCCAGGAGCCTGATCATGGGGAAGCAAGGAGGAGCAGGGGGCTGTAATTGGCTTTTCTAACATAAAGGCTTGGACCTGTACATGTATTAATAATAATTCACCACAGACCTGCGTGTATGTGTACAAACACCTCTATATTTAACTAGCCAGGCGTGTGCTCCAGAGCTGAGTTTTCACACTTCTTTTATTTGATTTTTATCGCCATCTCGAGCATAGAAATTTCCGCACAATTAATTGAAGTGACATACGCTTACCAGCAGCCAAGTCTTAATCCCATCCTTCCCTTTCACCATGTTTCTGATTATGCTGATGGCAAATCCTCTTTGTTTGACTCAGCTTTGCACTCACAGTGGATGCAACGGGAGCCAAATCTTCTCTTAGAAGCACAGAGATATTTGCTGAATGTCCCATGGGATCTCAAGTTTTTGCAGTAATAAACACATGTTTCATCAGCTTCTGAGGCTGATGCGAGTAGTCATCAGAAACTGCAAGCAGTAACCAGCTCCTAAATCACATCTGGTAACACAGAGCCACTGTTAGTGATAAGCACGTTTTGGTAAGGTCTAGTATTTTTCCATATAGCCCTCATTTTCCTGCATGCTTCAGGCATCCGACAAAAGGCAGCCAGGTCTGGCACTGCTCGTGCGGGTGTACAGCCAGGGATGATCCCCCACAGCATGCATACTCATTCCGAGATAACAAGCATGCATGAGACCTGAACCCCAAGCAATGACATGATTAACAGATGAAATCCAAATCCAGAACCAGCCCTTCACTGCTGCAGCAAGAACAGAAAAGTGAATTTCCAATCTCTGGAATGGGATTGAATGAAAATGCTGTCAATGCTCATGTGTCAGGATGTACAGACAGATGCAGCCCACTGTGAGCATCCTTCATGAGTCACAGCAGAAAGTGATTTATGCTAAGCCCAAAGCACTTTGCTGATCTTCCCAGCCATAGTCCCCAGAGCTCTAATCATTACACCGTTGGTGGAGGTGAAAAGACAGCAATTTTTACTGTGTGAGAAGCTTTGATTCCCTGTGAATCACTTCCTACTATAAATCAGCTATAGGCAGCTGCATCCACTTGCTCCTCAGGACAGAAAAAAATACCCTGCTGCTAGACAGCAACACAGGCGCCAAAAACATCACGGGATCAAAGGGCACTGCGATTTATCCCAAGCAGAATCTAAACAAGCCTGTCAGCTCGCCCGGACCATTTGTTTATTTTAGCTGTGGACATCCGTGTCCATGCAGCGTCGGATGATGGATTTATCATTAGCATCGTTTGTCCCGTGTCTGAGCTCGCTCTGAATGTCCCTTTCATTCAGCGTCCTGGTGGCTGCTGCCAAGTCTTCACGGGGAGCTCTTTCCAAAGTACCAGTGCTGCCAGAGGAAAGTGTTAATGCTTCAGCTGCTCTTCCTCCTTCTCCTGACATAGCCCAGCCAAGAGCACTGCCCTGACAAATTATTGTGGGGAAACACCAATAGCTGGGGGTAGTCCCAGAAGTAGTTCCCAGGTGGGGAAAACATCTTGTTTCTTTTCTCCTCATCCTCCTCCTCCTCCTCTGGAGGGAAGGGTTTTCCTGCTTGACCTCCTCTTTTTTTTTTTTTTTTTTTTTTTTTGTTGTTGTTGTTGTTGTTGTTGTTGTTGTTGAGAGAGCTCAGTGTCCTTGCTGAATCCTTCCCCTGACTTCCCAGAATTGCAGAAGTTTTCTCTGGAAGAACGGGGCGACTGCCATGCTTGTCTGGAAGGTCAAACATCCTTCTGGGTTCACAGGAGCAGACCTGCCAAGTCCAGTCATGTTTTTATTTCATTTTATTTTATTTTTCCCCTATGTAAACTGTACAGAGGGTGTGGGAGGTTTGGCCTTTTTCTCCAGGAGATTCAAGTGACAGTTGTTTTCTTCTGATGCTATCTCTTTGGCACTCAGAGCAAGGGTGTTTCAAAGGACAGAGGAATGGGGTTGGGCTGTGAGAAAAAAAATAGGTTTAACCTTACAGTGTGTCCCTGTCTCCCCTGGCCACCACTGCTGTCTTGCACAGTGTTGCTCTTTCAACACCACGGCTCTGAGAAAAATACAGCCTGGATGTTCTGTGTTCGGGTAATAGAGTAACCAGCAAATTGGGGCACCCAGTTACACCAGCCCCTTCTTTCTTGCAGGGTGGTAGTACATGGAGAGTAGAGCAAAACGAGTGTTTGTCAAAACCTGGGGCTCGTAAGCTACTTGGCTTTCAGTGCTGCTGTGTGTGTCCAGGTATTCACAGAGCACAGCTCTGTGCTTGCAGGCAGTGTTTCAAAGCCCTCTGGTATCTGGGGGCTTCTGAAAATACCAACAAAGGTGCCTACGTTAATTGACCCCTGGATGAATGAGAAGCCTGTTTAAAAGTCCCTGTGGCAGTCTCGCAGAAAAACATCCCTCCACTTTGAAGCAGAAGGACTGAAAGGACACTCTCTCTCACACCTCCAACAGAGCATGCCTGTGTGCACGGCAGAGAGCAGCAGGAGAGCTGTGGCTGTGCAAGTTCTTGGCCGCTGCTGCACCGGGCACCGGGCTGAGTGTAACTGTGCTGTGTCCCAGGTCGTCCTGCGTTATTGTCTGTGTCATCTGCATCCCTCGTGGACATCTGTCGTGGGTGCAGGGGGCACATCCCTGGATGGGTATCCATCATGGAGGGAGGGAGGGAGGGATATCTGTCATGGATTGATGGATACCCACAGGAGCTAATCCCAAAGGCTCCACTGACCACACAGGAGAAGCCACCACCTACCTCATACCTGGCCAGAGATACTCTGTTGCTATAGGTGTTCCAGGCTGTGTGGCACTTATCACATTTAAAATTCAATAGCTAGCAGCGGGAATGTACCTGGTCTCAGTGGATCTGCGACTCAGGAGGATGATGTGTATCCCCAGCATTTTTCACCCAGCACTCCTACCCTTATTTCCTATTTTTTCTTTCTTTCAGGAAAGATCTGAAAGGCTGTGAGAGCTGATGGAATGGCAGTGACAAAGAGAGATAAAAGGAAGAGATTAATAGCATGGCAATATCTTCTGGACATGTTTTTAAAGCTGTAACCTCAAAGCCTTACTCCATCTGATCTGTAATGTTCAAAACATCTTTTTGGCTAGAGAGAGGAATGTGGGGTTAGACAAGCGGTAATTAAGATAATAGCAGTGACCCAGGTTGCTTGCTAAGCTGGGCCTTTTTCTACAATATACATTTGAACATCTCGTTCCAAATCCAGAGAGAAGCAGAGGTCACTTGTGCTGGATGGTGCATCACCTCCTGGAGAGACTGCAGCATGTTAGAGGACATATGGATGGTGAGAGAGTTGGTCCTGCAGCACAGAAGGACTGGACCAAGCTGTGGAGCAGAAAACACAGCTCCTTTTTCACTGCCCTGTGAACACTGAACTGATTTTTTTTTTTTTGCTTGTTTTTTTTTTTTTTTTTTTTTTTTTTTTTTTGTTTTCACGAAAAGGAGATGGTGAGCTGACCTGATTATCCTCCAGCAGCATCTCCCTGGAGAGAAATCCCTGGGTACCTCACAGGAAGGACAGAGCAATGACCTGTGGCTCTTGGCATACGGGCACAAGGCAGAATTAAGCTGCACATTTATCACGGTAAAGTGATTAGCCCCTGGAACAAACAACCAAGGAAATTGTGAACACAAGGAATTGGGCTCACAGGGATACCAGGAGGAAATGTGAGAGGTAGATGCAATCAGGTCATCTGATGGTATCCTGATCTCAGGCTCTTAGAATGAGTGATGTAAATCAGATTTCATTTCCTCCACAAATTTGAGTGAACAGTGGCTATGCTTTTAACCTGATGTGCTCAAAATCTTAAATAACGATGCAGTAGTTGTGTCATGTTGGCATCTCTCCATTTAATACTCAACGTCCTTAAGCCAGCTCTTTGAGAATTCAGCAAGCACATCTATTTCTAATAGGCATGCAGTGTACAACGTTGGCAAACGTTCTCACAGCTGGGCCATCAGAGAAAGCTCCCTGTAGTGCTAACAGAATATTTTATCAATAGCTACTGTGTGAGCTTCTGGTGCTGGCGTGAAATAGCCACTGAGGGTAATGGTAAACACTTTCTGATTCCTAAAGCACAGGCTTGGCAAAGCAGGGCTGGGATTGCTTTTAACCTGCTCTGATTGCGGCCACTGCAGGCTGCAAGTGCCTGTAATGCGTAAGGGAAAAAGCCTCTCTGCATCTGAGTATAGGCACCATTTAGAGAAGCAGAGGTGTAGAAATTCAATCTCACGCTGTTGAGGCAGAACAATAACATTAACCATCCCTTCTGGGTGGTGGCTCAGAGTCAGCCATCCAGCACAAATAAAACCCTGCGTGCTGATGCAGAGCACCGGTATTTCAGAGAGATGGTATTGACGGGTGGCTAAGCTAAACAGAGCGCCTTGCTGATCCTTGCCTGAAATCCCAGGAGCTCTAATCTGTGCACTGAGCACAAAGAGAGAAGCTAAGAGCTGTGTTGGGACCCAACTGGGAGATGGGACAGTTTGTTTCTGGTCTCCACCAGCCATGGCCAAGGGCCTCGTATCATACACCAAGGCTCAGAGAAGATCCCTGTCCCCCTTGAAGGCTCATTCTGCTCTGCGTGGTGGAGTTGATCAAGATGCAAAGGCAGCATTGGACTCACAGGTCTGCAGAGGGCTGCGGCCTGTGCCTGGAGCCACCACCTTTCCTGGGGCTGGTCCCAGTGGAGGAACCATGCTCTGATTGCCACCTAGT
This sequence comes from Alectura lathami, assembly GCA_013399715.1. NCBI lineage: Eukaryota > Metazoa > Chordata > Aves > Galliformes > Megapodiidae > Alectura > Alectura lathami. Next base: position 101,910 of record VXAV01011897.1, read on the forward strand.
GCTGCTATCTAGGAGTGGGGAGCAGGACCCTTGCCTCACTCTCAGGGAGTACAACAATTTAGTTTTGACTGAGGCTGCATTTTCTCTGCCATACTACATCCGCCTTCCTGCCACTGCCTCTGCTTGCCCTTCAGGGTACGAGGATATGCCCTGTTGGGTTGTCCAGACCCTTACACTGCAGCACTGGGATCAGGGCCAGCGAGTCATATTGAAGAAACAGGGATTCTTGCACACCCAGGCACTACATTTTTTCCATCTATAGTGCTGATATGTGTGATTCCTTGCCCACCGCACCCTGCTGTCCATGTGTTTGTATCGTAGAGTTTGGGAAACCTTGCAGTGGGGGTGTGTGAACTAGGATATGTGTGCTGATAACTTGGCACAATGCTGGGAGGCAGTGCCTGAAGGCACCCCGAGAGGTGACAGGTTTCAAAAAGAACAGCAATTATTGTTCTGTAGAAACCGGACACGTTGTTGTTGACATGAGGACCTCTGAAGGAAGCCCATCCACATCACTGGTCCCCTAAGCAATCTGCTTCAGACCCCTCTGAAGGAGTTCTCAGATTCCCCTTGGATCTCAAAACCTTTTCCTCTAAAACCCACTCCTTCCCCTTGCCTGTGTCCCTAATGCGTTCCCAAGACACCACTTAAACCTGCCTAAATGGGGTTCATCTATCCTTAACTTTGTCCTAGATAATGTGATTTTAAAAATAGGAGAGAATCAGTTAAAAAACAAAACTGGGAAAAAAGCTAACAAAGAAGCAGGACAGATTTTTAATAACTTTTTAATGGAGTTTATGTGGAGTGATCACTTCCAACATTTTTTGGCAGATGGACTCCCAGGTTTTAGCTCTCTGTTTGTCTATATGTAGAACAGAAAAACAAAACAAAACAAAACAAAACAAAACCCTAAGCAAAACAGAACTAAACAAAAACCAGCCAAGCCCAATTCCTAAAGAGGGAGACTGGTGTGAGCAGGGACCTCTCTCCCCATTCCTAGGAAAAGGAATGAGGTCCCATGAGGCAGGCGTGGGGCTGTAATTAGCTCTCCAGCTGCTGGCAGGGTGTGCTAGATAGCTAATCAAGCAATGGGAGGCTGACCCCTCTCCCTAGAATAAAATGTTAAATATTTTGTAATGTGCAATAATTTGAGCTTGCTCTGATCCTGACTCGGATAAGTCTTGTGCATGGTGACAGCTGTTTCAGTAAAGAGGTTCTATTCTGCCTCCTCTGTATATGGCCATGGGGCAGAGAGAACTAATGCCAAATGTGCTTTCACTGGGGAGATAAACAGTTGATACACCTTGACCTTTTTTTCTCTACATCTCTTTCTTTTAATTAAATTTTATTGCTCCACATCCATCAAAATTACTGCTGAACTCACTGCTGCCCAAATTGTCCTCTGTAATAGCAACCAAGGGTATCATAAGCAGCTGATGGCTGTTCGGGGGGCCATGGACAATGCTGCTGGCAAGAGCCTGAGAAGGTATATCCCACCAGTCGCAGCCGTAGCGCTGGGATAACAGAATATTTTTCTAAATGCTGGTGATATTCACAGTCTGAATGCACCTTTGTGTGCCATGGACTAGTTCATTAGTTGTGTTCCTGCAGTGATCACGAGGGTGAGGTGCATTGTGGGCTATTTACATACAATTTTTCTAATGCTGAAGAGGCCCCGTCACGGGCTGCTCCAAATGAAAGGATGTTTGTGTGCCAGAAAGCAGCCCCATCACAGCTCAAGACAAGAAGCCCTCAGATGATGACAGGCAGAGTGAGGAGTGCAAAGAAAGAATGAGAGAGCATTGAGTGGCCAGAGGTCTTAGCACATGACTAGCCTTATTCATGCCTTTTTGTAGGCACCCTGGTAAAGGGTGGCTTCAGAAGGGAGCTGACACTGCTCACAGCATAATTCTGGATGCTGCTGGGAGCACAAGGAGTGACTAAGAGGCTGGAAAAAAAAATGGGAGAGATCTCAGTCACGAGGCCAAGGAACCAATGACTTGAGACAGCTGGTCTTTTTGAAGTGACTGGGAGAATACAGCTGGAAAACTGGTCCTGAGTGCTGGCAAGGCAGGGAACTGGCTCTGGGAATGGAGACAGCAGGGTGGGATCAGGACTGGAGCAAATCCAGGGTGGAAGCTGGAGGAGGACTCTGGCAGTGATTGCAGCTGAAGAGCCCTTGAGAGATGAAAGAGAGATGGCGGCTGGATGGCAGGGAGGGGAGGCAGGATGGAACACAAAGGGACCTTGGTGAGGTCTGAGATGGGAGAAATGGGTGCAGAGGCTGTATCAGAGCTCTGGGGTCTAGAAGCAGGAGACATCACAATAGGAAGAAGTCCTAACCAGGTTTTAATGCACTTGATCTTGGGGCTGCACAGCTTGGCCCCGTCAGCAGGACCTACCATGAGGAGTCCCCTGGCCAAAAGCACTTGAGCTAATGCTGCACAGATCCTGCGTCTGTATGTCTGTGCAAGTCCCTGTGTCACTGTGCAAATATTTTTGCACAAGGGATACCTCTCATCTCCTCCTCATTCTCCCCATGCGCAAAAGCCTCCCACCGTATAAAGAAGGGACACACAGCTGAGAAGGAACAGGGAAAGCAGAGGCTGAGCCACCAGCCTCACATGCCTGGGGAGGATAAGTACAGCTCTGCAGGTCCTTGCAACAATCCTCCCCTGCCTTTCTGCCAGCCACCAGTGCTGCAGCAAGCAGGGACTGGCATACACGCTGAGAGTCACCTGTGTCACACTTGTCCCCTTGCCCCTTGGGGCACCTGTCCATGCCTTGTGCCAGCAGCTGGAGGTGCCAGAGCCAGGGTTGCAGAGGTTATGTGCAATGCAGAGAGATGCTTCTGCCTTCCCTCTGCTTACAGCTGCATGCAGCCTTGTGCCAGCTCGTCACATTTGGTGGCAGGGTTTCTCGAGAAGAGGTGTGGTGGTGGGGAGGGAAGGATGGTTTCATTCTGTTTTGCAGGATTAATGGGTATTTTTGCTCTTCTGAGATGTTTGGGCCTGATCTACCTCTGTCTCTCATCACAAGATGGTTTTCTTCTCCCCTTTGCCTGCTGTGCATCCGAGAGTGGGAGGAGAGGGGATATTTAGCAGGCCAAAACCAATGAAAAATAAACTCTCTGGGGGGGAGAGGGGGGGAGAAGAAAAACAAAACACAAAACTTCCTGCCTCTTTCTGGATCCTGCACAAATTCTCCTTCCTCTCAGCCAAACTCCCCCTAAGCTTTCCCTTGGCAAGAGGAGCGATGCGCGCCCAGCTAAACACATGCAGCGTGGTGCTGTGCTGTTGCTCCTCTGGGGCTGCTCTCTGAGCTGTATGGACAGCCAAAGCTTGGCTCCTGTTGTGAGCTTGAATTCATGTTGGTCGGTCCTGTCCCTGCGGTGCTGCTCCACCAGCCATGCACCAACAAGGTGGGAACTGCAACAGGAGCGAAGGGCACTGGGTTGTGCAGGGTTCTGGGGCAGGCTGTGCTGGTATGAGCATGGGGTGACACGGGGAAATCCAGTCCCCTTGCTTTTCACACTGTTTGCATGAGTCCTTTTGGCATTGCCCTGCTTTTCCTCCCCTTTCTCACATCGCCCTGGAGTCAGCTTTCAATGCAGAAATACATCCAGGTTTTGTTTGGTATCTTAAAGCCTGATCCAGCTGGCAATGAGATTTATTGAAAAAATAGTGGCAGGTTAACTGTGAAATGTGAGCTCCCCTCAAAAATCTTTCCCAATTCAGCCAACAATCCAAGTTCTTGAACCCCTTTTGACATCCAGAAATTCACTAGCAAAACCTTCGGTACCACAGGGGGCAGCAGTTATTCCTCCCTCATTTATCCAGGCAGTGCAGTAAAATGTGACTCTGAAAACATGCAGGTTTAATAACCTGCATTAATAGCCCTGCAGGTAGGACTCCCTGAGCAGCTGCCACCTTGCCCCAGGGTATGTGCAAAGCCAGGAGCTCTCCTAACACCCAGGGCAGGGTGCAAGGTCACCTTCTCAAGGACATTGCAGCTTTCTGTCTCCTATTGCCTGCCTATTCCACCCACTTGTTTTTCCAAGAATGACCAAGTGCACAGATAGAGCCATAATTAACCCGGTTCACCAGGAACGCTTTTCCTTACTGTCTCTTCAAGCAGCAGGAACATCTTCCTCTTTCTCCTCCCTTTTTGATTCCCCAGGACTCCAGGCACAACACTCCAGCTGCATTCCTGCCTGATCAGCTAAAGGTGTGACGTTGTGCACCGGCCACTGGAATAGGAGTCAAGGTCCCTCCTCTGGAGCAGTGCAGCCTGGCCATGCTCTGCCTCTCGTGACCAGCTGCCCTCGCTCAGCGATGCTGGGAATTTCCTCAGCCTTTTAGAGCCCGCCAAGGAGGTGTTGCAGCAGTGTGCCGCACGGTGAGGAGGGGATGGGAGCTTTTGTCACTTTTTCCATTCTAAATTACCTTTTCCTCTTCCCCCAGCCCTTCCCTTCTCCCCCAAGGACTGCTGCAAATTGACACGGAGCCGTGATGGGCTATTCGAAGGCTTGATCTCATCCCTGTTGGAAGAGAAATCTAGCGGGTTATTTTTAACATTTATACACATCTGAAAAATGCGAATGTGGTCAGTTGTGCTGTGAGACATGAACACTCCAGAGACTAAGGGCTGAAAAGAGAAACAGCTTTTAAATATTAAGTGGGAGGCACTTGACTGACCTCTTCTAGATAGATATGTGCTTGCTACATCGTGGGCTCAGCTGGGACAGGGGCCAAGCTAGGGCCCAGGCCTCCTCCAGCCTTACTGGCTTCAGTCCTTGCAGGAGCAGTGGCACATCACCAAGCTCGGACTAGCCAAGCTGCACCTCTCAGTGGCATTGTCTGTGGCATGACCAGGGTGCCTTAGTCAAAGGACAAAGAAATATCACAGATAACATGTTTTCAGGCTTTCCGTGGGAACACTCTTTGCTGTAAATGGCATTTCCATGGTCTATAGATGAGTTCCTGATCTCCTTGAATGGCAACAGAGGGAAGGGTGAGGTACAGCCTTTAACCAGGCCCTGTTAGAGAAATGCAGCTTGGAGACTACACTTGAGGAGTCAGGAAAGACCCCTGAGTGAGGAGAGGTGAGTATGTGGTATACCTCTAGGTCACCCTCAGCACCTTCCCTGGCACATCCAGGTCCCAGCCTGGGCTACAGTGGTAGAACTGGTGGGCTGCTGGTGGAGGCATGGCCTGGGCACAAAGGGATGCTGACATCTGCTAGATCTGCACAAGGTTGGGTGGATTTGGGGCTGGAGCAGAAGGTGGTGGTGACTGGGGTGTAGCTCCCTGCATGTCTGTTTTTGGAGGGGGCATGGGATTTGCAGAATCAAGTAATTATTTCTTAGCTTTTTTGATTAGATGCAGCTGTGATTGCAAGCCAAAGTTAATAACTCAGTGGAAAAAAACTCAAGCAACACTGGACCTAGTGGAGCTGTGCAGATGACCTTCTTCCTCCCTCCCTCTCTGTTCTTCTCCTCTTGGCATAAATCCTAGCATGGAACTTCAGGACACTGTGTATGTCCCATCTCCATGACCACTCAGTAGCACAACTCCATCCCTTACTAACAGAAGAGGGGGCTCCTTTCTCCTTCTGCAAGCAGTACAAGGTCCTTAGAGAAGACAACAGGGAGCAGCCAGGTGTTACTGGTGTGGGTGTGCAAAGCTCCACAACTCTCCACCACCACTCATATGGCCCCACCAGAGGCACCTGCCTATAAGGCTGTGGTGGCAGCATTAGCACTGCTCTGGGGCACGGGGACAGCTGAAATCTCTTGGCAAGGTGAAGGAGCAATAAATCACTTGCACGGCCTGCTAACTAGGCTCCTTTGGTGGTTGGCTATGCAGACTAGGAAGAAGTTCCTAGAAAACAATGCTCTGCTCTTATCACATAAAAGCCATTTATGTGAGCCTTTAGTATCTGAGGCACAGGTTTACATAGCCAAAATGCAATTGTCTAATCCAACCTCACATCTGTTATGCTATATGAACCCCATTCTGAATTTAAATGATGCCACCACCACCACCAACAACAAAAAATCCTCTGCAGCCCCAGGGACGCAGCTCCACTACTTAAAAAAAAGCTGAACCTCATTTCTCATCACAAATGATTGTCAGCTGAGCATGGCCTTGGCAGAAAGCCAGCCCCAACTGTATTTAAAGCTATCCAGTGGGGGAAGCTGTGATGTTCATTTACCTTGTCTTGCTGGGGGATATCCATTGTAGCCTAGCTCCACTATTGCTATGGCTGTAATCAGCACAGCAGTATGCACTGAGGCTGGTACAGAGGAAGACTTCCACTTACTCACAAGCTGATTCAGTTTCTAGGGAAACCACTTCACCTTTTGGCAATTTTGTGTGTCACCATGTGTATGGTGAGAATGATTGTTCTGGGGAAAGGTACAATGTCCTGGGTGTGGAGATCTCCTCCTGGGAGGGCTGTTGCTGTTCCCATAAGAGGCAGATGAAAGCAGATAGCTTGAAGGAATGAGGTATTTTCAGGCCCTGCATGATGCATTTGTGGATATAGTCAGCAAACTTTATGCTGGACCCAGTCCTAGGAAATGAGCTGCTACATGGTGACCCTGGAGATGTCCTGAAAGCTGTGGGCCTATAAGTGTTTCTTCTACTTGAGTTTTGTTAGTGAGTGTATTAGAAACCTGGGACTGTGAGTGGTCAGAAATGCCAATGGAGAGAGTCACCATTTGGTAACATCTGGGAAAAGGTAGGTGCAAGGGAAAGAGCTTGCCTTGCTGCTAGAAACTCAGCCCTTGTAGGGATCACCTGGCCTGGTGATCCTGTCCTTGCCTCAGAGAGCCTGGCATCACTGCAGGTGTAAGGATATCTGCCTTGCCATGTGCTTTTGTGGATGCCAAGGCTAAGGGTGGTTAAAACACAGACTGTAAGATACAAGGGAATGGACTTATTTGACCCAGTGTTATCCAAACTATAAATCTCCAAGCTTTTTGGAGGAAAGCTTACAACCACTAAATGAGGAAGGATATCCTTTATTAGGTGAACTACGCTTTAACAATTTATTACCCAGCCGATCTTTCATTTCTGGGCTTTTCTCTGCAGCAGTTGTTTGAGTTGGAGGCAGGACACCTGTGCTGGGTAAAGGCTGCTTCCTCTGGAGGAGATCTTCTGCACATAAAATACATCTTCTGGTATTGATTTCAGATGCCTATGTTTCTGGGGTTTTTTCTTGCTGTGGGTGATGCTACTTCACTTTCCAGCTACACTGCTTTGCAGTGCAGTCAGTGCTGAGCTATGGTTATGAGGGAAGAGCTGGTTTTGAAGGTCCAGGATGCACCAATTTGTCCTCTAATACGAAAGCAGAGGTCAGGCCTCATGTGGATAAAATAGAGGGAACTGAAATAGAGGGGGGAAAAACATTTCCAGAACCTTCAAACTGGAGAAATGTCACTGTGACTATTGATGGGAATTCCTCTGGAAAACAGCACTCACCTCAACAGTACTAGACTAGTATTGTTAATGTGAGGAATATACAGGGTAGAAGCCGCTCTTCCCTTGAGCTTCCACCTCTTTGAAAAGCCTGCGATAGTGCTCAGTGGTTGTGCCTTTAAACATACACTGGTTTCTGAGAAGAGGATGCATTAAGGTGTGAACACTTGCAGGTGTTTTTGTGTTGATGGCCCCACACATCAAGCTCTGAGTGAGGTCCTCTGTGCAGATGACAGCTCCCTTAAGTGGTGAGATGAAAGGAGTGTTGACTGACAGGCTTGAAATGTTTATAATGAATGCTTCTGTCAGTGTATAATATTTTTTTCCCTTCTACTGCAAGATGCAAGGCACTGAAATAGAACATATGTGAAATGGACTGGAAGAGTTAAGCTTGGTCTTCTGACTGCTAGAGACCTGTGCTATTTTGGGGCTCGACTTGAACTCAACCTGTCATAGACAGTGGGGACAGCTGTTATTGTCTGGCAAAAGCCATTGGAGCTGTGCTAATGTAAACCCCAAACTTCTGCATGTGTGGCCCAATTTGGCTGAAGCTGCAAGCAAAGAAAATGACTTCTCCCCTCATACAGTAATGAAAAGCCCTTGTTCCCACTGCAGGAAGCCCATATGATGGAGTTCTGCTCAACACATCTGGAAGTCTGGGTTGGGTGCATCTGTAGGAAAGAGCAGTTATTTCAGGTGAGAGGGATGTCCGCACCCTCGCTCCGCTCCCAGAGAGGAGTTGGGCTCCAGCAGCCTTTGATTTCAGCAAAGTGAGCCTGCCGGCGGGCTGGCCTATTGGCAGGATCAGGGTTAGTAGGGATGAGAGGGATACAGCATGGGGCTGCCTTGCATAGGATAGGGCTAGTCTCATGGAAGTTGTTCTTGCCTTCGTTTATTTCTTGGTTGCATTCAAGCTGGCTTGTCTTCAGCATTCAGTAACAGCTCTTAGAAATCTGCAGTTTATGAATGTTGGGACTGAGCAGCTGTGTGCATGTCTGTCTGGTTTGGAAAGGAGAAGCGAAAAGGACTCCTGTGGTACACATTTGGAGACAACATTTACTCAGTTCTGCAGGTAGCATCCTCTTGTCAGACTGGCTTTGGGATACAACAAGCATTGCTTCAGAATTAAGATCCCTTGTGCATGAACTGATTTTCAAAGAAATGCAGGAGCTGGACACTTAGGGTTGGTTGGAAGATTTTATTGAATCAAGTACAGGTTAAAAAATACAATATTTCTTTCTCTAAACTGACTTTAAAAAGGAATATCTCAACAGGACTGAACACAGCTTAATGACCTTACAGCAAATGCAAAAGCACAACAGTAGATGAAATGCAGAATGGTTTCTCCTCCCGTCCTGTTCCTCCACACATTGGCATGTGGTCTCTGACAATCTCTGATGAGAGGACGAACTTTGGAAAATCCAGACCATCTCCCCAGAGGGCGGGGTGTTGGCATATGTCTACATATTAGTGTTGAAAATGAAAATTATGAGTGGGAGGGCAAGAGGCACCAGGAAGATGCCTTATATTTTTCCTTCATAATGGATGGCTGAGTTGGTGAAGGCATCTCCCAGGGTTTCATGAATGAAGCAGCGAGTCCCACAATGGAACTTTTGAACCAAGCCTTCTGGGGTGCCCATCCCTGTGGCATACACAGAGCTCCGTGAACCCTCTTATTGTAGCTATTGTGAAACTAGTGCCAAAGTTTCCTTGGCTGACTGTGGCACATTGCTTGTTGGTGTCAGCAAACAGCAGCCTCACAGCTTCAGAATGTCTCCATGCCCTCTCTCTGTCTTAGTGTAATCCTGTGAATTTATTACTATTATTTTTACCTCAGTGTAAAGCTGGGGGTCATGGTTAGGAAAAAAGAATCAGCAAATGCTCTCTGGGAGGTCTGCCCAGGGCACACCTGCCAGCATGATGCAGTGACTCCCTGCAGCCCTCTGGTGCATGATGCTGGTGGATAAGCAGCATAGGAAATAACTTCAAGGCACGTGGGTCTGAAGTTCCCTCTCACACTGGTCAGTCAATTTGAGGTCTGGCATATGCCTGTGGTAATGCTTAACCCTTCAGCCTCTGACTGAGGCTGAATTGTTCATAGCGTGGGACACATGAAGCTGACATATAAAAAGGTGTCAATGCTGGTGAAAACTGGTATAGGAACATGTCTGGCATAACTCTGCTGGTGTGGTCTGAAGGATGGGCCATCTCAGCTGCAGGGAAATGGGCTGGTGTTTCCTCTCACCTCTTTGGTCTGGGCTGAATTATTGGCTTGGCACACAAGCAGGCATCTGAACTCAGCTGATCAGAGATCAAACTCGCGGCTCTGAAGGTTTGCTCTCTGTCCTGTCTTCATTCACACCAAAGTGGTTGGCTAAGCCTTCCTGGACAATTTTGCATGCTTGGCAGGAAAAGCAAGGGGGTGAGCAGGGGGAGTTTCAGCTCACACGGCACTTGGGGGTACATTGCCGCTTCTTGGCTTGTGTTGACTTCAGCTCCCACCATTTCCCTGTCTCCTCCTGAGTTATAACTTGTCATGGCATTGCGTGGAACTCACTCAATTACCCCTTATGATTTTTGCACGATGTTAAGGCCTGGATTGCAGTCAGTATCACTTTTTCTCTGAAAGCCAGGAGGAATCCTATGACCCTCTGCACAGCTTGCATTAAATTCTGGATCCAGGCAGCAGAGTGGGAAGAGAAACTTGTTGAGCTTGGTGCTGATCTTGCTGCTCACTTGCGGTGAGCGCCTGCCAGTTGCTGGCAAAAAATGTTTTGCTGGTTTATTTACTTTGACTTCAAAGCTCAAAAGATTCTTCTTAGACTTTATTACAATATATTACATATATTTCTTCTTTTTGGTAACAAAATACTGCTCTAACAGTGAGCTTTGGCTTTCTGAACACCATTTGAAACTGTAAATGAATGGTGTCCCAGATCGGACACAATTTTACATCTCCAAAGCCTTCTGGGATGATGTTGCTTGAAAAATATTCTTGTGTCCACTGTCGTGCCAATGTTTTAATCCATCTTTTAATAAACTGTAACTGAAGAATAGAGTGTGGAATTCATCAAATGGTGTGTTGTACCTCACTGGGGAGCAGAGCATTAGACCCAAAACTGAAGGCAGCTGTTGCAACTGCTGCCTGTAATTCAGCCTCACCAAAATATTGACTATTTTTACTCCTGCCCAAGGTGGAAAGCATTTACTTATTACGGTGTTGGCAGTGTTGAAGTTAGGGCTCTGGAATGAGCAAAGTAAGCTCAGCCCCCACAGATCTGGGGAGGTGGGGAAGGTGGCTGGTGTGTTCCCTTGGTAGACACAGCAGCATTTGAAATGCCCTGTGATCCATGTCCATCATCTGTTCTTCATAGAAAACGGGGAAGAGTTATTATGAGAGAATAATTAAAGCAGCTGAAAAGAGCCAAGTGTTGGCAGGCTGCAACCTCTCCGCACAGACCACACAGCAGCTTGCTGAGATCAGCAGGAAGGGCCCAACGGGAGGATGCTGGCACTGTCCTGCAAGGCCTTCTCTCGCCCACCCTGAAAGTAAACCGGGCTGGAAAGATGCTCCCCACCTCTGAGGTAATTTCCAGCAATGCCTGAGATTCCAGGTCACTTTCTCTAGACTCAAGTTTCAACAAGGAAAATTCTGATTTGATATTAGGGTTTTTTTTTTTTTTTTTTTTTTTTTTTTTTTTTTNAATGATGATTAGACATTGAAACAGGCACTCTGAGCTTCTGTGAAATTTCCAGCCTTAGATATATTATAAACTCAACTAGAAAAATTCCCTGAACAATTCCTGTGAGGTTGCTCAGTCGGGTGTTGTGCCAGACACCTCCAAAAGCCTTCCCCAGCCTCAGTCATTTTGTCATTCCCATACTTCCACCAGGTGACCGGGTGCAGAATGGCCACAGACACTTCAGGAACGTTCTGACCGAGTGTCACCCCCCCTTATTTTGTGCACGATCCTATTGGAAGATCCTATTGTTTACATACCTGCTCAATAGGGACTGTGGAAGTTCCCACCTGTTGCTGGGCTCTAGTAGGGAACAAGTTTGGCCATTACCCACTGTCCATAAAACAATCTTCTCTCCTTGAGAAGATTCCCTCAAAAGTCACCTCTTTCCTTGCTGGCTGAGTCAAATGGTTAATTGCCTTCCTTTGAAATGTCTGTCATATTTTTAATCAAAATGATATCTGATTTTTAGTTGCTGTTTTAGCTGTGCCCCTTTTTCTGAAAATTCATTATAGGATAGGCTACTAAAAAGCCTCCTCTTCTGAGGAAGGTGAACTCCAGTAAGTCTCAGTGTGGTATCCTTAGCTTTTGACAGAAGAGTAATTTGCTACACTTCTCTGTTATCAGTGGGGGACCAAGAGCATGCATACTGCTGTTGCATGGTAACGTCTCACCCAGCAGCCAGCTGATTCATTCTTAGCTTTTAAATCTCTGCAGCAAAATCATCTGAAACCTGTCTGTGTGTTTAGCTGGTGTTTGCTTCCTCTCCCAGCACTGCTGAGTGAGAGGCTGAAATGGGAAGGAAAGAGGTCCACTAAGGGCTTTGCTGGTAGAAAAGTCATGCTCGTGGTACTGCAGCATGGCAGGGGCTTCTGCGCTGCTGATGGATGGATCGGCATCGCTGCAGCCCTACTACTCGTCTCACTATGGGTTTGGGGCTCGGTGTGCTATGGGCTGCAGTAATGGTGATGGGGATGAACGCTGGGTAAATCCCCTGCATGCCCAGCTCTCCTCACTGTGCATCACTGTGTGGCCCTGGAGGACAGATCTGATCCTCAGCATGTTCCTGCAGGTGTATGGAGTTGAGAGTGGTGGCTAAGGAAGCGAGGGTCATGGAGGAAGACATCCTCCTTCCTTTGGGCATAAAAGCAAATTTTAAGCCTCTGAGTTTCAGTTATGTATCAGGAGTTTTGTGTGTGCCAGCTGTGATGGCACAGCTGGAGATTGTTCACACGGGGATATTTGCTGTTTTGTACTCTTGTTGGCAATGTTCACCCCATCATTCATGGTGCTGGTGGAACTGGGAGAAGGCTCAGGCTGCAGACACTGACCCCAGGGCCACCTTTTCCCCCTGCAAAGCTCTCAGACTGATGTAGGCCTTGGAAAGCAATTTTTTTTTTTTTTTTTTCCCATCACAGGTGGTAGAATAGGAGACTGGGAGGCTGCCAGCCTCTTTTAAGACGATTATTCAGCTATTCAAGTGTTTGTATCTAACCAAAAACCTGTCTTTCATTTCCATCACTCCCCAAAGGGTTTTGCTAATAGTAAGAACCTCTTATCCTCCTTTTATAGTGAGCTTTGTGCTGATGACAGCCTGAGCTTAGAACAGTGAAATCAGAAGTAAATATTTCCTGGAAAGTTGGCAAAAGGGTGGACACTATGGCTTTGCTCTTGCTCACTTCCAGGTATGTTTCCAGACCCTGGATAGCCAATATGAGAGAAAAAACAAACAAACAAACAAAAAACAACAACAAACTGTGGTAAGAACCTAAATGTTTGAACAGGAGTCTTGTGTCTGCATCAGCCTGCACGTCAGCACGTGGGTTCCCCTTTGCAAGTTCAGCCTGCTTGGAAGCAGCAGTGCTGTCCTGCTTTGGTGGGATTGCTCCATGCACAGAGACTGGGGATGTCCTGCAGCACTCCTTCTCCTTCCCAAGCCAGTGACTATTTTATACCTTGCACTGTGCCTAAGCTGTAGATGACCATTTTCAGCTTCTCAGACTTCTTGTGCTCCTCCACAAAATTGGGAGCTTTGGAAGAAAACAACCTCAGTGCTTGTCATTTGCATGGAAGTGATGCTCAAAGGAAAGGTAGCCAAGGACATCTCTCGTGGGCTCTGCAGTCAAGAAGGAGCTGCCCACATAGCAGATGGGAGAACACTACATGATGGAGGTGTGATTTCAGGACTGAATTTCATAGTAAATACGCGTGATAAGGAAGCTTGCGTCCTAGCTACCTCCGCTGCCCATGGATTGATGGCAATGCCAGGACACTGGGCAAGCAGTCCCAAAACTGGAGCCTGGGACTGATGTTTGTAGAGTTTGTGACCTGGAGCAATACTGTTTGTGGAAATGGAAAGGGTGCTGAGCGGTACTGGGTACTGCAGGAATGAAATGGTCCTAGATATAGAGTTTAAAGGAGATCAGTGGCAGAGTTCTGCATTTGGAGAAATCTTCTGTGCATTCAGAAGCTGTATAAAATTAAGAGTTCTTTCATCTGGCTGAGTGTCTTTTGCATCTTCCTGATCTCTCAGCTTTATAAAAGTGCAGCCTTCAATGCAGTCTGGGTGTCAACCAAGAGAGAAGATATTTGAGCCAAGTTGTATTTCAAGAGTCTCTAAATCTCCTGAACTGAATCTTTTTCTCAATGGTGTTTGACCTTGGCCCTAAGCATTTTCCAGGCTCCTAGAAAATGCCATCCTGTCACCTGCTGGTTATACAATTAAACCAGAACTTCTTACACAGCAACTTAAACCACCTCACTTTTTCTCATTGAAATGATCTTCCTGTAAATACATCTTGCTCTCCTGCTCCTAAAGGTCTCTTCCAAATCCTCTCTGCTGTCATGCTTAAGCAGCTTGGTGATAATTTTGTGACTTCCTGTGGAGAAAAGAAAGGGTGTCTGCATGCTGTGCAATGAAAGTTCTAATTTCATCTGACAGGTAGGGAGGATGGTGAGGTTTTCGTTTAACCTTGCAAGAGAATGACCTGTGTGACTAATGGATTCGAGGGAAGGTTTGGAAAATGGAAAGAACAGAGAGGTTGTCTGACTTCATGTTGGGACCATCTGGTTTCTGTGGCTCATATGAAATGCTGTTGCTGGTGGTGAAAACATGGGGCAGGGAGACTGAAAAATCTCACCAGTGCCCAACTTGTGTCAGCAAGTTCCTTTGGCTACCGGAGTTGGGCAGGCGGTGAACGTGGGAAGGGTTCCTCAGGTGGGCAAGTAACCCCCCAAAACACCTTGCACTTTTTTGCTGGCTGACAGCCCCACAGGGTGTAAGTGCCATGAAGTCCATGGATGTGGCTCTGAGCTCTGGGCTGTGTGCTCCTCAGGTGGAGGGCTTGTGCAGAGCAGGCACCAGAACCTCTTTTGAGGTTGGAGCACATTCTGGGCTACCAGAGCTGACCCGCGGAGCCTGCGCTTGTCCCTGTGTTTGCATCCCCTCGCCTCTGGCTGTTGGATGCAGAGCTGCAAGCTGCTTGCTGTTCCCTGGATCAAGTCCAGCAGTCCTGGATATTGCCTCCTGCCCTCTCCCTGGCACAAGGAGAGAAATCCCTGTGTTTGTGTCACGGCTGTGGTTGCCTATTCCCAACAGAGATGTTTCTTAACATTGAATTAATAGGAAGAATTTAGTCTCCTGTCATTGCTGCCTAGAGAGAGCTCACCATAAGGAAAAAAAAATAGAGGAAAAAATGGCACTCTTGTGGAATGCCTCTTTGATTCTTAAATTTATTTTTTATTTTGAAGATTTAGTTGGAAACAGAAGGTTCTTTCAATACACATAGCACTGAACTGGTGCCTGCCAGCTACGTCTCTCGAAAGCTGGGAGTCATTTTCCCAAACAAAAGCTTTTACCTTTTCCCTTATGGCTCTTCCCTATTAAGGTCAATAAAAAATGAAATTGTAGAAAGCCTTTCTTCTCTTCTACTCTGTGTTTGTTTTACATTTATATATAAGCTTGTACAAACACAAACACTCAGGAATCCTCTAACGAAGACATTACCTGCATCTCTGGACTTTTCATCTTACAGCTACTGTGTATTTCATGGCTAAGTATTATTTTATAAGCCCCAAATCCCATTGTATTGACTCTAATATCATAACCACACCTATGTTTTAGGTCATTGAGTGAGAAGCCGCCAGCCTCTTACCCGACAAGGATATTTTTATTCTGCATTGCTTCTCATCTGTTAATATCTGTTGTGAACTGGCTGCTATAAGAAACAAACTGCTTTTTCTTTGGCCTGGCTTTATCCCCACATCCCAGGGATTTGAAGGAAGGATTTTGTACACATAAGGTTCATGGGCAATAAAGAGAAGGGGTGCTCTAGGGGCAGGGAATCCAGGATGGATCACCATTCATAAATGCCTGAAAGCCCCCAGTGATTTCCAAAGGGTTGGCTACTATCCAAAGCTTAAGAAAAAACTGCTTCACAAAACCTTGCCACATGGTTTCGTTGGATGCAAGCACATCTCATTCCTGCCTGAAAAGTCCTCACCAGAGCAAGAGCACGTGGGCACCCAGCCCAGCCCGGTGCCCACTGCAGCGCATCGCCTAAATCCGGGTCCAGCAGACAGCATGGCTCCAGACTGCAAATCTCCTCCAGGAGTCAAACTCCCTGCCTCATAAACACGGAATCCGTCAAGCCAACGGATGTAAGACCTCCAGGCCATTATTAGCCAATATGAAGCTAATAAAAGACTCCATAAACCAACCGATGATAAATAATTTTACAAGGAAGGCTGCGGCAGTGTAGAGCTTGTTTGGAGCCTGAAAGCTGCTGTAATGTGCTGCCAAGAGGATTAAATGCTATCGCTGTGTTTCAGGCTCTGTGCAGTGCGCCGGGGGGTACGCATGGTTTCCCTTTGGTGGGTGGGTGAGGAGTCTGGTTGGTTAGACACAGGGAGAGGAGTCCCACACGTGCACAGCAGCTCTGGGGGCAATGGGCTAACAGTGACATGGGACAACTGAAGTGAGCCAGGCATGGCACAGTATCTACTTCATGCATTATCTTTCTGCTGAAGGTCATAGGCTGGGGGAGCTTAGACACTGCACCAGGCTGTAACCCAGAGCTCCTAGCCATCAGTGCAGACTAAAGGCAGCCTTATGAGAAGGAGCTCAGCCCCACTGGCAGCACAGCTACATGTACGCAGGATGGCTGCAAGGGTGACAATTGCTTTAGTGGTCCAACCTGAGGCACATTTACTGTGAGCTCCTGGGAGATGGAATCTGAGTTAGCTCCTGTGAGAAACAAGGGCAAGTTGGCCCATCTCTCCTTGCTTTCTGGTTGTATTGTTATGCTGTGTTGCCTCAAAGGCAGTAAGTTATTGCCTTCCAGAGCAGCCCTCCAAACAGTGTGAATCATTTTCCTACCATGCGAGTTTTGTTTCCATGGTTATTAGAACCAGGTTCACTTACATCCATCTCTCCTTGGCAAAAACATTTCTGTTGTCTTTTCAACTTGCGTATTTCTCTGAGCTCCTGCTACCACTCCAAGATAAAATATGTTTTTAAAGGAAAATGTAACCACAGCAAGAGGTATGACTCTCCCAGTTTAGAAACTAAGGGGGGTATAAAATCAACGCAGTGTTCTTTAGAAAAGGAGTGGATGTTTGAGTCAGGCATAGTCCAACTCATCATCTAAAGCTGTCACCTTTGGCAATGGAACAAATCTTTCTCCACATTGAAAATGCCATTATGGCTGGCCAATAAAATGCCACCCAGTGGAAGACTCAGCTCGAAGAGTGGGAGCACCTGATCTGACTTGCAGCTGGTGCAAGGGAGTAGGAGGAAGTCAGGGAAAAGACTATTTCTCTTTTTGAATAAAACCATTGCTTATTACACAGCTCTGCTTGGGCCTGTTCTAGGCCCATTAAAGCAAATGGAAAATCTTCATTTGACATCAATGGGAGCTGGCCTCAGCCCCAGGGCTTAGATTGCACATGGGGCTCAGGTGGATCTTCACACATGAAAAGATTATGCACTTGCTGAGCTGGTCCCTGCTGAGATTATTTAAAATTCTTGTCATTTGCTGACCTTGTGGTTTTTGTGTATTGCCTTGTCCTGTGTTGCCCATGATCATCTCCAGTGGCTGCCCTGAGCCTCATCCTGTCATTCGCTGCATCCCCAAATCTGTGCCGGGCTCTTGGGTCACCAGCTGCAGCCCCATGGGGATATGTGTGAGCCCTGCTCCCGAAACAGAGAGGACAGCCCCTTAGGAAGGACATACCCAAGGGGCAAGGTGCCAGCCTATGGATGATGTGATGAGTTTTTCCGTGTTGCAGATCATGGCTAGAAGCTATCGCTTCTCTGTGAGCAGTTTGCTGTGCAAACTGTGCTGGAGAGGGATCAGGAGGTTTGCCTTTCTTTTCTGCCTGTGCTGGGCCTGGCAGCTGTCCTGGTGTACACCTTTGAGGCTCTATGTAAATAGAAAATGTCAAAGAGAGTCGTCACAGACATGGGAGAACGTAGCTGGGAAATGGTTCCTGTCAAATGGGGATGTAAAAGCAGGAACTCTAATTACAGAAAATTTCTTGCTATTCTTGCTGTTGAGAGTTTTTTCCTTCTTATCCTTCAGTTGGAAATGTTTTTTTTTTCCCTTGTCCCACTGCAACCAACAGAGCCAAGAATAATTTTTCTGGGTTCTTCTTCGGTACTGCAGGAGTGGGGCTGAACACCCTCTTGAGACCAGGAACATGCTCCTGCTGCCTCAAATCACTTGGTGACCTGGGCACTAAACGAGTGGTTTCCACATCCCTTCCACTTGAAGGCACTTCCCCTTAGTTCCCAGCATCCCTAGTTTCCAGTCCTTTTGAAGAAGTCCAGAGAGTCCCAGCTTGGTTGTCTGTCCATAGAAATCTGTGTGTCCTGTCATGCTATACAGTGAGCAATCAACATCCCTGCGCATATGGTTGGTGCAGAGGAAGAAGATCCCTGGGGAGATGTAAATACTGGTGACATCTGCTAAGAAACAGTCTTGTGGCAAGTGCATGTGGTTGGGGAGGTTTGCCACAAAGCAATCTCACAGCACCAATAGAAGAGCACCAGAGGGAGCTGCAGAAACCTCTTGTACTCTGAGGGAGATCCTGGAGCATCTGGTGGCACACAGAAGCGTGAGTACCCTTGCTTGGACAGTGAGGGGTCATGAGAAGAGAAGAAAAACATCAGGATGTTATATTAAAAGCACATCTGTGCACAGTCTGGAATGGTAAATACATTTTCAGACTCCCTCATAAAGCTGCAGTGTTTAAAAGTGCTGATAAAGTGCATTCCAATGTCCTTAAAGTATTGCAGCGCGCTGCGCACACTATGCAGTGTTTATACGAGAGACAGCCAGCGCTTCGAGGAACGGTGAGATGAATGGGCTTATACGTGTGAAGGGGAAGGATTTGTGGATTGTCACCAGAAAACAGGGTCCAGCTGGCCCTCAGAACCCTGGGGCTCTCAATCACAGCATGCCTGGGGCAGTCTGTGACACTGCTGCTGTGGTGGAGAGGGACTGAGAAGCACTCAGCACCCTTCACCGGTGCCTTATTTCCTGTGGGACACTGCGGTCCATAAGGGAAGCCCCTCTTCTTAAAAGAGATGTTCACAATTTTTCGTGGCTGGTGTTGCTCTCCCTCCAGTGCTGGGATTTTCCTGTAGGTTTACTGACACTCTTTGTACC
The DNA here is from genome assembly GCA_013399715.1 of Alectura lathami. Taxonomy (NCBI): domain Eukaryota; kingdom Metazoa; phylum Chordata; class Aves; order Galliformes; family Megapodiidae; genus Alectura; species Alectura lathami. The sequence continues at coordinate 120,804 of VXAV01011897.1, forward strand.
ACTGAACCTCTGCCAGGTTCCCCTTCCTCTTCCTCCGAGCTCCCTCTCCGTGTGTGGTCATGAGCCCTAGATGTAAGAGGAGCCATTTTCTTTCCCCTGGCCCTCCGAGGAGCATCTATTCTTTCCACCTTATAAGAAAAGTTCCCTGTTATGATTGTTCCTCAGAATGAGAGACCCTTTATAGCAGTGTGAAAAAGAGGTCTGAAAACCCTGCTTGCAGCACAAAGTACTAGGGAAAGATGGATGCTTTGGAAAGTGGCCGTGGACTTGGCCCATGATCCAGCTTTATTGGAAGCTGTGATTCATGATGAACCTCAACAACTTGCAATGAGAGAGCTGAGCGAGGGTTGCTGAGGAGCTTATCACTTAAGAAAATATTTCAGATTTGAAATGCCTTGGACCATACAGTGTTGCAAAGCATTTCTTGCTGTTATTTTGCTGTGAATGCCCAGTTGAGCATCTTTACATTAAATCAGTCAAAAATGACTGGACTTGGAGGCAGGGATGGTGTTGGCAGGAGGGACAAGTTAAAGTGCCAGGCATGAGGGACCTCATGAGAGAAGGCCATATGGTGAAGGAAAGGCTGCAAAGGAAATGCTGTAATGTCTTGGGCCTGCAGAGCTGTGGTGTGGGAAGGAGGGAGAGAGGTGGTGATGGCAGAGTGCAAACAGAGGCAAGCAGAAGCCAAGAAAGGAGAAGTTTCAGACACAGAAGATGGTGGGGACACAGTGAGTTCTTGTGACATAAGCTGCAAAAGTGGCAGACCAAACAGTAAATGTCAGAGTGCTTATGAAGCCCAGTTCTCCAGGCCTGATGTAAGTGAAGGGCTCTGTGGCTTTGATGCAATTCCCCAGGGCCTTGTATCTCTTCATGCCTTGCACCTCTGCAGCACACTTTCTGGGCTGTTGACATTTGTCATGCCACTTTGTGCTCACGCTGCCACCCTGCCACCTGCCCAAATTCACTAACACTTCTGCTCCTATGAAATGCATGAATCATAGCTTCCATGCCACAGCTTTCTGCAAAGTGGCATTTCCAGAAATAGCATCCTGCCAGCCAGGAGATGTGACACGGCCCTTATGGCGGTGGAGGCCCAAGGAGAGGGAGCAGAGATGGAGGATTAAGAAAACAACCCACTCAAGTGCGTGCTTGGAGGAAAGAAAGCCCTCTGTTGGGATACTTCTGAAACTACCAGAATTTCAATGCCTGGTGGGATTTGGAATTGGATCTTCTGTTGGTGAAGCAAGCGTTGCACTATAAAAACATAGCCTCTGACACATTAACCCAGGTTAATGAAGGAGAAGAGTTGCATCTGAAACAGTGTCTGATATTTTAATGTAACCTCCAGTGTTTTCTCGTGACATCATTCTCTCCTTGTGTAGATTCCACCCAAGATTTTCCAGTAAGTATAGCCTAGTTTTGACAAATTCTAACTCAGTCAGAAGCTTTATGGTCATATTTATTACTTAAAATTATGCAAGGAGCAACTTCTGAGGTGCTGAAGACTGCTCACAGCTCTGCAGCTGGTGACATGTTTGTTATTTACCCTCAGAATTTGACGTCTTCCTCATCCACATGCTGTGGTTTGTATTCTCTGGCCAAATCCTCTAACACTTTGCAAGCTATTTCCATGCAAAGTGCACTTAGCTCAGTCCTCATGCACAGAATTATTGTTGGTTAATCAGTCTCACAGGTACCCATCAGGAGCAGAGATATGTTTATATGAATACTGTCATATATTAAAAAGGTCAGGGACCTAGTGCAAAATCTGAGCTTAACTGATATCAAAATATCTCTCATTTCACTGGCTGTATATGCTTTCCTAAGCAGACTTTCACCTGATACATTGCAGGGGGACAGAAAAATACATAACATCGTTGTGGCCTGTAGCTGGAGTGCCACAGTCAAAACTTGCTCTTCTGATTTATAATTACTGGTTTGGTGTAGTCCCACCAGGGATAGATTTAGCACATCAAATCCACCTGCAAAACACTTAAAAAAAAAAAAAAAAAAAAAAAAAAAAAGAGAGAGAGAGAAAGAAAAAGAGGTAGGAAAAAATGTAAAGGAGGTACAAAAGGCAAGATTTTCTTTCCTTTAATAGCTGCTATTTAACTCTCCTTACTCCCATCTGCTTATTGTTCTGCTAGCTTAAAAGCTGCATGATGTGAAATTAGCCAGTAAATGTTCCAGATGTTCAGCTGAGTAAACCTTGCAGAAAATCCTTTGGGAGGGCCACTTGTTCGTCCTCTCCTGCCTGCAGAAGCAGCTTTTCCTCCGCCATCCAAACCAAGGTCTCAGCTTGTTGCATCTTTTGATCAAACTCCAGCCTTCTTATCTTCTGCTGCTCAGCTTTGACTGATGTGTACAGGGCTGAAAGAACTGACCAGCCAGGGAGACAGTGGCGTTGGAAATGACTCTAATTTAATTCCTGCCAGATATTAATTAGTAGACTACCATCGCATTCATTTCATGAATGGACTCATAATAAACTGTGAGAGAGTCTCTTTAATGAAGATCTGTGGTCAAATTAAAATGCTGGGAATTTCCGCAACTTTTGGAAGCCTTTAGGAACAATGGGAAAGCAGTGAAAGGGGTTGATAAAAATTGGTCTCTATAAATAACAATTGATAAAAACTGTTGCTATCAGTGACGTTTCAGCTGGCAGGGAAGTGGGGTGGGCTGGAGAAGCTGGGTAGGAATCATTGCTGGGATTTTCTTTCCTGCAAGAAGCATGGAAGTTCAGCTTTTGTGGGTGTGATGTGAAATTAACCTGCTTTATTGCCACACATAGGTGACTTCAGAAGCCAGAGATGGGGCTTCATGTTTTCCTCTGATACCTTTCATGCTGTGTAGTGTCGTTACAAATGAGATTGACAGAAGTTAGGATTATAGATCCCCAATTAAGCACTTTCTGAATGGTTTCAGAAATGTTGCTGCTTTGTTTCGGCTTTTGCAAAATAAATAATTACCCATGTGCAGGACAGGGCTTAGATGAACAAGGCAGGGGAACTGGCTCAGGTGAAGGGGAAAGGGTGCAGTACGCATGGAGTCACCCAGGAGCCCAAGTCCTGCTTCCCAAAGTGTGTCTGTCTCCTGTGTGCATCAAAATAATGCATGGCTCTGATTCTGGAAGCCATGTGAGTACTTTAAGGTTGGAAAAGACCTCTAGGATCATCTAGTCCAACTGTCAACCCACCACTACCATGTCTACTAAACCATGTCCCTAAGATCTACATCTACATGTTTCTTGTGATCACAAATGACAACCAAAGTCACTGTGGACTTTCCTGACCCGGACAGAGCCCCAGAGAGCACATGAAATCACGTGGGGGTTGGATCAGGAAAGACTAGGGCTGCTCCTTGCCTGTTCACTTGCTTAAGCCTGATGATTTTGCAGGGCAGTAAGAGTTAGCACTGCCTAAAACTCTCTTCCAGGACTGCTGTCAGACACAGCCCTGCCCATCTGACTTTAAAAGGACCTAGAAAGACTGAAAATGCCCAGGAGGTAATAACTGTTCTCCAGCATTACAGATGCCAAAGCAAAGTGTTGGCTCTACACGTGGAAATAAAACACTGCTTCCATGCCTTAATCTGCAGCTAACAGGGAGTGGGGAGAACATGAAACTTGTGTCTTCATCAAACAGAAATAAAAATGCAGCAGCTCTAAAACTGAAGGAAATTTTCCAGATCATTCATCTTGTAGTGCTTGGTTCCTAGAAACCGCAAATGCCCATGCTTTCTCAAGTACTAGGCTGTGGGCCATATTCATGACTAGTATCAATCAGTAAGAGCTCCATTCATTTGGATGGACCGGATTCAGCCCATCTGGACATTAATTTGTATTTCTGATAAGATCTGAACACTCATTTTAACATGTTCAGGAGTTTACACTGCCAGCAGTTGTTTCTTTCCTTGGCAAACCTCTTCAGTGCTAGTAGAAGCACTTCTTTTCCTTCCCTACAGCATGCACAGGCACACTGCAGGGCTGAGCCGCTGGCTGTGATGACCTCATGTATTTTGGGAGCTCACCCTTTTACAAGGGTTGTGCCGAGTGTATGGACAGATGCCCTCTGCCTCTCTTTGTCTTCTTGAGGAATCCCCAAGCCTTTCCCTACACTGTCATTTCGAGACGTCTCTCCTGTATTTGTTCCTTTCTTCACTGCTCCTCATTACCTGCCATTCTACCAGCAGGCCCTGCTCACCCTGGTGCTCCTCAGGGCTTTGTTATAAATTGGATTTGGAAGTAGAAATTGGAAAAAGAAATCAGCAGTTCTGTGATTTGAACAAGCGGGCAATGTGTCCCAAAGGTGGGGTGGATGGGACTTGATCCAAGCTCTTGACAGAGCTGGAGATTAAAGCCATTCTCCATTGGTGTCCCCTTGCAGGAGATGTGTGCAAGGAAATGACTACCTGGCCCTCTCCTGGAGGTGACGATCATCAGCAAGATGTCCTGTGTGCTGAGGGTCTGTGTAAAATGAACAGGCTTTGCCAGAAATGTGACAGCACAGAACTCATCGAGAAAACTTAAACAAATATATGCTGTTTTGTATTTTAAATGGAAGAGAGTGCCTTCCTAAGTAATGAGGTTGAGGCTGATATTAAAGATAACCTGAAATGTGGCCTGAAAGCAAATCAGATCACTTGCCCCAGTTGTGAGTAAGGCAGTGAATGTTATTAAGGCAAAGCCAGGTGGGAGAGTGATAATGAGGCTGAGGGTGCAGAAATTACTGCGTTCAAGAGAGGAGCCAATTTCAGACTTGAGTGCACTCAGGCTGGTGGTGAGGGGATGGAAACAAGGCAGAAAATCTCCAGAGCGGAACACAGAGAAGGCTGGATTAGAAATCCTGTAGCAATGGTGGCTCTCGAGTGGACCAAAGTGGGGGAAGTAGGCTGTGATGAAGGTTGTTTGGAATAAAGGCAGGTTGGTGGGGAAGAAGGGGGAGAGGAAAGGGTTGGAGCCCATAGGTCTGACCCCAATTACAAGGATATAAATGAGTGTTCAAGGGGAAATATAAAGTGTGGTGGTAAATAGGAAATTGGAGAGAATGTAGCCCGTGTCTAGTAAAGGCAGATTGTGCTGTATGAATCTGATACCTTCGATAAAATAATGGATTTTTCTAGACATAGATTAGATCTTTGGCATTTTCTAGCTGAGTTCGGTTAAGTAATTGCTTTAGTGACTTGTGAAAAATGACTAGGTGAGTTGACAGGGGGAGAATAATAGGAGAACTGGAGTGAAAAGTGGTATAAAAATGTCTAGAAGACAGAACAAGTGGATTTTGCTGAAGGAAGAATATTGGAGTTGGAAGAAATTCCTGGGGAAGTCACTCAAATGTTGTCCTTGAACAAGCTTTAGGTAGTCAGCAGTGAGCTGTGACCCCTTGGACAGCAGGACCTGGGGAGATGTCCCCAGTACAGTCCTGGAGAATCATCTGTGAGCAAATGGGAGTCTGTGCAGAGGGAAGGGAGAACGCTGGGGCGGGCTGATGTGGGTGCAGTGTGATGGCAATTCTGTTGTAAGAGACTAGCTCGTTAGTTAGGATGGACATGGGAAAGAGATGCCTGTGAGTCAGCTTGCTAACTGGGGATTGTGGCAGCTTGCTCTGCTGTAAGACAGGAGCAGCCTAAATGCATTCCTCTACTTTGTGTTGCCAAAGAGCGCCTGGGAGATATGGACTCACTCTGTGAACATCTGAGCGGCAGCATGACAGGAGAACATTGGATCTGTTGGATTTAAGGAACAAGATCATACAAAACAGATCACCAGTAACTTAGGCTGAACACTGGGAGATGACTTTTAATTTTAGGAGAGCTGAAACTGTCATTTGACAGAGCAAAACACCTGGGCTGGCTTTAGGTGGACTTTGCCTTGGGGTTATATGGTGTGACTTCTACAGCAACGAGGATGGATGTGGAGGTTTGGCAGGAGCCGGTGCATCCTGTTTGAGACATTGCCTTCAGCAGCCGTTCTGCCAGCCGTACTGCTAATAAAACTACCTGAACAGATGCAAGGCCTGATTTTTGTGCCACCTCTTGTGGCCCTCGGAAGTCATCCGGGTCCTATGGTAACAGCTCTTGAGGGGTCTCTCCATGATCCAGACAAGGAAGGCAATGAGTTCAGCTGTCGGCCCTGGTTCAGAGGCTTCTTTACATCAAAGGTGTTTCTTCCAGTAGTTCTGCCTTTTCTGAGGCGAATAGAATAAATTAAAAGAGAATTTTTAAAGAGCCTTAAAAAAAAGTCTTTTTCTCTCCTTTTTTTTTTTTTTTTTTTTTTTTTGAAGTCCTTGATGTGACAGAATAGTAATGTGTGATTTTGGGCACATTGGGAAAAACTCCCATGTTTCTCATTGCCTCTCAGGAAGGATCGATGATTCCTGCCATTGCAGAGAATGCTTCCAGGCTACAAGTGCATATTTCCCTTTCAGATTTAACAGTATTATTTTACAATTATATTACACATTTCATCCTGACGGATGCCGAACCACTTCATCAACCGTGTGCAGCACTACTGAAGAGGCAGCAAATACTGAGTGCTTCAAGACATCATTTCGTTTTTCCCAGCTGAGACCCTTACGACGCATTGCACTCTCTGGATGCAGTGTCACCTACCAAGGACTGAGCCATGATGCAGCAAATGCATGCAGAAGAAAGCTTTAAAATATCACAGGGGACCACTACTGATGTAGAAAGATTGATGGTGATGTTGTTCCCTGTGACCTGTGGAAGATGAGTGTGTCTGTTTAAGGCTTGGGGGCTCTGAGCCCCCCGAAGTATCCTTCCTTAATGCTGATGGTTTAATCTATATCTAAACATGCTGTAATTTATTGTGGGTAGCCTCCTTTCTCCCCTTTGGGTATTCTCACAGCCAGTAATACCTTTTCCATCAGACAGAACTACCTTCATCTTTCTTCCTCCTCCATTAAATTCACAGCTTTGGTAATTTACAGATACTGTGGAATCTGGCCCTGTTTTCCACTCTGTACACTTGCAAGGCAGCAACACCATTTAAGCACCATATGGTTCTTGACAAGGCCAGGTTTCACATCCAACCTAAACAGTTTAATATTATCAAAAGCCCAAGCTCAACGCAGCAATAACAACCCCTGCTTCCTCTTCCTGCATTGTATAACAAGAGGAAGAAAGCTCTCAAAGTGACCGAGCTGCTGTGATCTTGAGCAGGGGCTGCAGGGCTGGGGAAAAGCCTTTGTTGCACCCTTGTTATGTTCATAGGACAGCGAGCGTCCACCTGGACCACAAAGGAAGTGCAAGCCCAGGTCTGGTTTCAATTAGGATGCCTTGAAAACACAGACCAGGTTTATTTCCTATTGTTGCCATATATAATTATTTGATGTTTAAGTTTTAATGAGAGAATGTTACATGCTTTCAAGCTGCAGAACACTTGATTGTCTCTATTGTTTAAAGTATTTATTATTTTTTGTAACTTATTTAGGGGCTTCCACCTAAATAATTGGAATAAAGGATTCCAGCTCCCACCAATTTTTACACACACAACTATTTTCTAGTAGGATTAATGTATTCAGTATGAGGAGGGGAGGACAGGCTGGGTGGGGACAGGGGAGCTGAGCTGAGTTTTCATTCCTCAGGCCTCACTGGTGGTACAGTGATTAGAAAAGATGATCTTCAACTTCCTCGCTTAATAGACTACGAGGTCTCTGTAGATGATGAGTAATGTTGCACAGAGCAGATGCCAAAATGGAACAGGAGCCCTGAGACAGCTTTTGTTGCAGTACCTTGTAGCAATCAGAAATGATTATCCTCTTTGTGCTATGATGCTATCAGTTGGCTGAGGACCTTGCACTGAGTCACAGCAATCAGCATCCCCAGTGGTTGCAGACATCTGCATTGCATCTGAATAACTGCAATTACACTGCTACGCCTCCATCCCATGGGACCTCCTCAGAATCGGTGCCACGAGGACTGTCTTTACCCCCACAGCCTCCAGTGAGGCCAAAGGCTTGGCTCCTTGTGCCCAGCAGCTGAGCGCCCAGTCTCGTACCAGCACCTCAGTACAACACCAGTCTGGAGAAGGGATGGGAGGGAAGTGTAAGAAGTCTTTTCCATTTATCTGTTGGGAGCATAGTTTTCTCCAATTTATAGGAAAATAAGAAGAAAGATTATATGGTTGTTTGAGGAAAAAAAAAAAAAAAAAGGCTACTTACAGGTTAATTAGCATTTTAAAGAGCCTCAGGGACTTTTTAGAAGAGAGAGCAATGGAGCTACCAAATGAGATTTAGGGAAGCAATGATCTACAAGTGTTTTCTTGATAACTTACTGAAGAATGAATATGTTCCTAGAGAAGTTAGCAGTGGGGTGTCTGTTCGTTATCTGGGACTAAATAAATCATCTCTGCAAGCTGATGCTTCTTGTGAAGTGACAAAAGCACAGAGATGTAGCATTTCCTACCAAGCTGGAAAGTAGGAGAAAGGCTGTCCTTGGATGAGATGCAGCTCTCTAGCAAGAAAATCATTACCCTTGCAGATTGCCAGCGGGTCAATTAGCAAAATATTTATTTCCTATAAGAAGCTAAACTAGATGTAGCAGGACAGGTACTGAGAGGTAAGATGCAGAGGATGCTTTTCTTTCAAACTTTTTTTATTGCAGTACGTGGGTTGAATATTAGTCTTGTGATCTCAGCATTTGCATGTTGGTATCAGGAAGAGGTCCCTAAGGAAACAGTGGAGAGCTTCTGCACAGAGAGCTGTCGAAAGAGACGTGAAGTCAAAAAGGATTGCTACAGCCTGCAAAAAGTCAACTAGTTCATAACAGAAGGTAAAACTCAGCCACCTGGTTACAGAAGGCAATCAAAGGGAAAAAATCCCAATTCTGCTTGCTCAGTGTGCATACTTGTTTAGTTTCTGCTGTGGAAAAAGGACTAATGAACATTACTTTAAATACAACTAATTAGGTATGGTCTTTAAAAAAAAAAAAACACGGTATTTTGCCTTGCTGAAATCTTCATGCTGCCAACAATAAATCTGGTTGGATTATATCAGGAATATGTTGCTAGCACATGATTTACCAGCAGTGTTTTTGTTAACTGCAGCTATTTGGCTGGGAAGCAGAAGGACCCTTGTACCCTGAAAACAACCACCTTCCTGTAACCTCAGTTGAACAGATCTGCTACTGATGGGTAACAGCACTGCTGATGCCTTACGAAATGCAGTATTGGGTGATTAAAAGGAGCTGCTTGCCACACCGGATCCTGCCTTCCTCTTGGACTTTGGCAGCTTGAGAGAGGCAGGCTTGGGGAGTGATGTTTTTGTGCCTGGGTGTGTTTGCGTTTGCAGTGGAAATGGAAACCCGTGAAAACCAGTAGAGCTGGAGGACAGTCCTGCTAAATACTTGGATACAAAATGTGCAGAGGTTAGTGTATGGCAGGTCAAATACAGGATGTCCTGTCCTCGCCTGAGCAAAAAGAACGTCCATTAAATAGAAATGTACAGTTTTTGTGGGGTTCTGCCCAGGTGGAGGTGAAGCAGAGGCTTGTAGAGGATGGTTGCTTGCAGAACCAGCTGCTAAGGCAAAGGGCCTGTTCTCACCTGGACTCCTATCTTTAAGTCTGCTAAAAGATGCTCAGCCTTGGATTACTTTTAGAAGCCCTGGCAATCCCAAGAAAAATGGAAAAGTTTGGTGCTTAAGGTGAGAATCCCACCTTTAAGGGCATGAGGGAGTGTGCCACGGAAGACAGGCAGTGTTGGTGTGTGTGTACTGCATGAGGGTGGGTGTAAGGGAGAGAGATGGTGACAGAGGCTGAAACATGACCCCATGCTTCATCCTTCCTGACTGCATCTCTGATTTCTCTTAATGGAAACAGACGACATTTCATTACATGGTTTGTTTACTCCCAGCCTCACGTTAAGCCTCCTGGAGACAGGGTGAGCCCGTGGTTTGTTTTCCCTTCTGGAGCCCCTCACAGAGATAATGGAGGGGCTGCCAGGAGGCAGCAGTCCTTCTCCACCTTCAGTATCTCCTGCACCAGCTCTTAGCAATGTGCCCAGCCTGGCCATCCCTTCCCTGGCCATAGGGGAAAGCCAGCAGGACGCTGAACTTGATTCCCAAGTGATAAACAAGGAGGAGAAGGAATGGCATGGGAGGGCAAGAAATCCAGCCTAAGTACACTGAAATGCATCCCACGAGAGCTACAGCTGGAATGGGACTGGCTCTTCTCTGGGCTGGAAACACCAGAGGGGTTTTGGCTTCCTGCGTTGGCCAAAGATTGTACAGAAAGTAGCTCTGTCCCGACAGAAAATCTGCTAAGGCTTGTAAACGGCAGAAAACTCCTTTGGGTAAGCACAGCTCAGTCTGAATCTTGGCTGCAGGCATGCTAGCTTCTTTCTAAACATGCAGAGAAATGGGTTTTGTACTTCTGGAGTTCTCTTCCCAGCTTGGATTGGGATTACACGCTGCAGTACCCAAACTGGAGCTGAAGCAGGGACCCTTGCATGTTAATTTCTTGCTGAAATCAGGCCCCGCTGAGTGTCTTTAACATTTTACTGATAATTCCTCTTTGCCAGCAGAACTGGGCATGGAGCCTAAACGTGCCCTTATTAAACTCACTGGAAGTTTTGATGTGGATTTCAATGGCACCAGAGTTTTCTTTTTTTTTTTTCTCCCAAAGGGACACTGATTTTCTTTTTCTTGCCAGTTCAATCTTTCAGCTGGTTTCTGCTGACTTTTGCTGATTTTCTTCTTGGGACTAGCAGCCCTAGCAATGGGCGAATAAAGAGAAATGGTTCCAAAACCCTGCTGTCAGCAGGGACAGGTAAAGAATCAGTTTAGTGCTTACATCTGGAATTTCTTTTACAGCAAATTGACTGGGATCAGGAAGCATTAGATACCAGTAAATTCCAGTCTGATTGCTAGCAGGTGCAAATGCAAATGAAGAAAACATCTTACCTGGACCCTGGCCCTGGATTTTGCTTCCTCAAATCTTCAAATAAATTCTTCATTAAAAGGATTTTTTTTTCCCCCCATAGGAGAAAATTAGAAAATTACTGACTTTCGACTAAGTTTCCTTGCTTCCTTTCAAAATGAAAGCATCAGTTGGAAACATATGTGTGTAAGTCTGCTGTGCAGCAGAGCTGTCCCCTCTAAACTAGCTCTTTTTTTTTTTTTTTTTTTTTTTTTTTTTCTTNTGCTGAAAGACCCCCCAAGAGCTTTTGATCTCTGAAGCTGTTTTATTACAACAGAGAAATTATAAGCGCAAGAAAAAATATTTATCTAAAAAGGGCAAAAAATACTGAGTTCTTGGGTGAGATGGATAAATTAAAAGCTGGAAAGCTAATCTCCAACCTGCCCTGTGAGCTGTCTTCCTGCCCTGCCCTGCTGATCACCCCAGACCAAAGTGTCTTTTTCACACTTCCCACCCTAGATCTGGATGTGGGTAAGAGAGGAGGCTCTCAAAGCCTTTGGTGGTTTCAGTCACAGCGTTTGGCAGTATAATATCTGCTACAAACTGCCCCAGTGGAAGCCTTGGAAAGGGATGTGGAGGAGCTCTGTGGTGCGCAGCTCCGTCCTAAAACCCAGCCCTCCCCGTGTCAGGGAGGTGCAGAGCCCCAAGGAAGTGTTTACTTACAGCAGAAGGAGCATTTGCTGTATTCCCTGGCAGATTATTTAAGCATTAACCCTGCTCATTTAATGATATTGAGATGCAGATAAGATGCAATGTATTATGCATTGTTTTCTCCTCTCAGTGTGGTTGAGCTTGTTTTTTAATGTCAAGGGCAGGTGTTTTTGTGTGATACCTTCTTAGTGATATTTATGGTGGCATTTATTCCAAGGCTGCAGTTAATGTCATTGTCCTCTGTTTTGTCGCGCTCTGAGCTACATGTCTGGTGCATCATTTATTCAGTTATTAAAATTCCTTAATGAAGGTTAACAGCGTGGTGCCGCGCAGTCACGCAGAGCCAACACATACAAATCTGTCAGGTGCGACGCTGGAAAAGGCGACTGAGCTGCACCTCCCGAAATGCAGACAGGGCAGGCAAAATAGTGCCAGGAGCACAGCTTGGAACACAATCCTTCCGGGAACCAGAGCTGGAGAAATGTAAAGAGGGCCATCATAGCTTTGCCTGGTTTCATCTGCTGGGAAGTGTGGAGTGGTTGTGGAGTGGTTTGGGTCTCGCTTTGTGAAGCTGGGTGAACACTACTGTACTTTGAAAGACCATCTCTGGAGCATATATTTCTCTGAACGTGCCTGGTCAGGTTCTCCAGGGTTTCATGTGTACTGTGGGGTTCTGCATGGCCACAGGGAACCCTTTCCATCCCTGGAGCAGTCCTCTGTGGGGCCTCAGAGGGTGGTACAGCCTGACCCCAGCATGGTCTGTATGATAGCACTGGAGCTATTGCTAACAACCAGTAAGCTGCCCCACAGAGCTGTGGAGGAGCTCAGGGCTGCAGAAACAGTATTCAGATCATTCATGACTTGGAAAAACCTCCTGACATTGCAGGAATGCCCTGGGCAACAGTATTGCCACTGCTGGGATACTGCTCAGATATTTTTGTTCACTCAGCAAGTATGGGTATGAGTTGAAGCCAGGGCAGATGCTAGAGGACCTCATTTTACATAATTTTGTGAAGGAATGAGTTAAATTTCTGAATGAGTGTGGAGTCAGGGAAATTCTATAGCTGTCCGTGAGTTATCTCCAGATGACTTGCCACCTAATGCCTTGATCAGTGTCTAAAAGCCTTGCTGGTTCAGTTTTATTTAATCAAAACAAGAATGATATTTGCGTATCACAGCAAATATCCTTGGCCATTGCAAAATGCTTAAAAACACTTCCCTCCCCCCACCCCAGCCTTGGGTAAGAGCCACTGAAATCACTGTTGTGCAGAAAGCAAACAGCAGTGCTTCTTGTTCAGCAGCCCATTGATGTGATTGCCAATTGCAGCCGCATGTATTGCCCAATGGTACAGTACTTAATTGAACTGTTACCTTGTTAATTTTTTAATCAACTCATTAGGACCTATTAATGACTTTGGAGCAGTAAGGGTTTTCCAGCCCAGGATATGTCAATATCCTGCAGAATTACTGCTGTATGAGCTGGTCTGAATGATCCTCAGTAAATCAAGTAATGCTACTGGACGCCGTAGTTTGCACAGAGGTTCGTTGAAGATTACGTAGATGTCTCAGACATGGACGCCAAAGTCAGCAGCAAAGGTATTTCCTGTCTTCTTCCAGAAGTATTCCTGTGTCCTTTGCTCATTCCATTAGATTCAATTATTTCATTCACTTCTCTAGAGATGAAATGTTTTGTTCCAAAGCTCAGGTGCTCGCTGTGTACTCGCACACCCCAATAGCCTCTCGTTGATCTGTTTCATAGCCCTCAAGAGTAGCTGTTACCTGCGAGCTCAGCGATCGCCCGTCTGACATGCCGACTCCCTCTCCAGAGGTAATTAATCACTCACTGCCTAATTGTCTCCAGTTCATTTACACATGGCAGTGGCAGAGTTCCAAAAAGGATCACGTGAAGCAACAACACCTCTCCAGGGCTTAGAGCTGGTATGGCTGTGAGGATGCTGTTGCACTCACATCCACGTCTGCAGATCACGGGCAGGCCAAAGATGCTGCCCCAGCTCAGACCGATAGAGAATAAGACAGGGTCCTTCACCAGAAACTCACTCATCTCTCACTGTGTTCAGTCAGGTTTGGGAAACCATAAAATAGACAATTCAAGCACATAATGATCACTCGGGTAGAATGTTTATCAAGGTTTAATGGGGAAGGAACATGAGTGTCACTGATGCAAAGGAAAGCTCTCCATCACCCCAGTTTATGTCCCAAAGGCAATGCTCCATGACACTTCAAAAATACAAACAGAGTAGTGAGAATAAATATAATAGATGGGCTTTGCCAATGCAAATGAAAAGCAATTATCCCAAATCGCAGTCTTAATTTATAAGCAGTCAGTATAATTTGAGAAACTGAAATCTGATGTTGCTAAATCAAATTCCTGTAATTCCACTGGGCATTAAGCACATAATAAGATTACACTGTGCACTGAGCATGTCCTTGTTAAATCTGCTGGCTACTGCATTTTTATTGCTCTCCTGGGGGTTTATTGAGTTTACACTTCCAGTAAAAGGTAGTGTTTTCACAGTGTCTTTGGTACACTGGCCACACAAGTCCGTCTGCAGCAGGCAGAGTTGTAAAGACATATAATTTATTTACATCCCTTGGCAGCTCATTTGGGAAAAAAAAAAAAAATAAGGCAATTAAAAGACACCATGTAGTTGCATGTAACCAAATTAAAAATAATAATAATAACAAATCTACTGTACTGTAATCAGTAAGAAAAGGAAGCCAAGCGTAATGGTGAGGTTTAGCCACGAGACAGCTAAATTGATGAGCTCTCCTGTTTAGATTTGTTTTTTAATGCCTGAATAGTGGTGTTAATATGATGATATTTGCAATTTATGTACAAGAGTGACCTTGAGACTAGCTGCTCTCCGAACAATCAGGAAGAATATGATTTCCTTGCAACAGGCTGTTCGTAGTCCTGGAGAATGGATGAGAAGGCAAAGGATAAAGGAAGCACAACAAGGAACTTGGATATGGTCAGTGAAAATCCCTGGAGTGTTTCCTAAGAAAGACCCAAATATTTGGGTCATTGTAGGAGGAGGAAAAAAGCTAAGAAGAGAAAAAACAGAGCCCATCCTGCTGAGCCAATACCAGACAAAACAAATGCAGCAAGGGCACCAATGAGCTCCTGTTGACAGTGCATGATGATCTGCACACTCATGCGGGCATGTAGCCCTACCTAGGCATCCTGGCAGGACAATCTCAGTGTTGAACCGCACATGTGCTTTCCTGCTATTTGGCTCCCTCCTGCTTTGTCATAGAGGCTGGTTTAAGCTTTTGGGTGTAAAAGTCCCCTTGGAACTGCTTATTGCAAATCAGGACAATGCTGGGTAAGCTTGATAGCCACATTAATATCCATTTTAAACCTTTGTCATCGTGGCTGCGACATTTCTTGTTGTGAATAGGCAGTAGGAAAATGTAGGCTCGGATGTGTCCTAAGAGGTAACAGATTTATTCACCAGGAGCTTGTTGCATTAGGGAACCAACCTGTAAAATTTACATCTTGGTGAGTTGGTTAAGGCCGTCTTTTTTTCCGCCAGCAAGTCACTTCCCAGAACTCTTTTATAACTAAGAAGTTTCAAGAACTTTTCCAAGCCTGCATCTGGATACCTTGCTCTTATAGCTGGATTTAGTCAGAGGAGAACAGGCCAAGTGTGTATTCAGCTCCAGGTATCAAGATACTTCCACAAAGCTCTGGGTTTGTGTGAGGCTGATTTGGCACCCGCAGGGATCACATGTGTTAAAATGGTTCCCGAGCCAGTCACCAGCCCTACCTGATATATGAGAGTCAAGGGGTGAAGATGAGAGGACAAAGTTTGCCTGAAGACTGACAGGAAATTTTGGAGCTTTCTGTTTAAAATGGTTGCGAATACCCTGGTTTCTCAGTTGTACAAGGACGAAGATTTTGACAGAATTCTTCCAATGGAGATTTCTGAGATTTATTTCAAGCTTATTTGAGATTTGTTGTTGGCAGCATAGAAGTTCCATTGGGAAAGCTTTAACATGAGCTGACAGTAATTCACCAGAAGTTTGGTATGGTTTTACCTAGGGAACTCTAAAACAGCAAGCCTTCCCACGACTAAACATCACAGGGGTCACAGAACAATCAGTATTAGGGTTACAAATGTGTTTATCAGTGTCAGGACAATTATGTCTTCTAGCTATATTAGTTGGGTAACCTAAGACATGAGCTTATTCTTTACTGTGAGGGTGGTGAGACACTAGCTCAGGTGGCCCAGAGAGTCTGTGGATGCCCCCTCCCTGGAAGTGTTCAAGGCCAGGCTGGATGGGGCTCTGAGCAACCTGGTCTGGTGGGAGGTGTCCCTGCCCATGGCAGGGGGCTTGGAACTAGATGGTCTTTAAGGTGCCTTCCAACCCAAACCATTCAATGATTCTATGATTCTATAACTTCGGAAGATTTATTGGGAGAAGGAAGAGCCTGGAGCACAAACCTCATGGGCGCTCTGTGTTCCATGCAGGCTGACCAGTAGATATTTTTTTCTTGCTTTTGGACTGCAAGTCTGAAGCCACCTGAGCGGCTGCTGCTCTATTTGCATATTGCTTTGGATTCTGGCCTCCCAGCAGACCTTGTCCATAGGAGGAAGGATTTGCGATCAGGAGTTCTCTGTGCAAGGCTGCTCCCAGGAGCAGTGGCTGGCAGTTGCTTGTACCCTCTCGACTGGGTGGGCACCCGGAGCACGGCTGCTCCTCAGACTTTGTGCTGCGTTCAGCATTTAAATTCAGAGCATAGGGCCTTCTGTATGTTTCCAGCTGAGCACTGCATGTTCTTGTACTTCCTTATTCCAGTCCCCTTTTATGAGCTATAGTTCTCTCATCCCAAGTGTTAGAAATATATTCACATTGCCAGGATGGGCTGGACCTGGCTTTTCACTCGCTTTTTTACTACAAAGCCTAGGAAGCACCCAAAGAAGCTGGGAGAAGCACAGAGCGAACACAAGCAGATGCAGCTTCCCATAAAGGGTTGTTGCCTATAGAACAACCACAGCCTCTTGACCAAGTTTGGATGTAGATGCTAAAAAACTGGTGGGGTTTCTAGGAAACACTAAACAAGTTCATGCAAGAAACATTCACACTGGGCTGATAATTACACAGCTACCACATCTGTCTTGGGAACCCCCTGTGCTGAAAATGGCTAGAAGCTAGGAAAATATCAGTCATTGTTTCTCTGAGTTTAGCAAGAGGCAGAAGTCCCCATGTTGTATCCCCCTTCCCACCTTTCTGCGCCCAACAAGTGGGATCAGAAGCATGCAACCCTGCTACATGATCTTGTGCACAGAACATATCAGGAAAGGTGTAAGGCCTGCACTCAGATAACAGATTAGGTCTGCCAGAAAATTACAGCAGAGGGAAGGCAGTTTTTATCCGTTGCCCCAGTTCATCACATTAACCGTAACTCAGTTCATTCCTGCTCAGGGTGCTGTAGCCTTTCCCTAGGACAACACTTGTGTCTCTGTTTCATTGGAGCCAGCCAGACAAGGGTCTTGCATGTCTTTCCGTTCTGTAATCAATTTATTGCTGTATGGGAACCAGAGCTCCCCAGGAAAGTGTAATGGATTGTGTCATGGAGCACACTGCTTGCATGGAGACCTTTGATTCAGCTGGCAGACATAAAAAGAAGACAACATGTGTTTAGCCAAAATGTTCTGTAATGACTGCAGTGTACAGCTGCAAAAAGAGCAATGGTAATTGAGCCAGGAGTGGAAATAATTGGCAGCAAGGCCTGCATTCATGTGTGCTACATATTTTATTCCTGATTTACAATCTCCTTACCAGCTGTATGACGTAGCTGGCTTTTTCACCGTTACACTCCCTCCTAGCTGCTGTCCCCCCTGCTGCCTTCTCGGGGCTCTCCTGAGAGCAAGGCTGAGGACCTGCTCTTGACATTGGCCTCCAGGACCCAGGGAGGTGCTCCTGGATGTGCTCCAGGAACAAACATTTCAGGTGATGTAAAACTTTACCTGTACGCCTTATCCTGGGTCTGGAGATGCTGGAAGCAGACTGGGAGCTCAGGAACAGCATCTGAAGCCAGAAAATCACAGCTATCAGAGGAAAGCTGTTTCAAGTTAGAGTCCAACATGTACAGCCCAGCCAGCAAATCCCCACCTCAAGGCTTGACAGGATAGATGTTCTCCTCTGCATCTGTTTTTCTCCTCCTACATTATCAAGGGGGCTGAGAGCTCACTGACAGAGATAACACCCATCACATGCTGGCTTGCCACCTCTTCCTTTCCTGTCTGGTAAGGGCTGGGTGCAGGGTTTGGTCCTTAGCTGCTTGTTGTGCATAATGTGTGATGGGGAAAGTCAGGATGAGAGCTGCAAGGTATACAACAGAGAGATGGTTAAAGCTGCTGAGGACACAGCAGCTTGTTTGCAGCTGAAGTCATTTCTGCAGAAAGCACAGGAGCTCATGGATGGACAGAGATATATGCCTGGATGAAGTGGTGCCCCAAGCTGCTCCCAATTTGCTGCTAATGTTTGGCATTACTCAAGGAGCAGAGGGAGATGAAGAAGCCGATCCTTGCTGCTTCTGAGCCCTCAAGTGTGCTTTTCCTGTGTTTGTATAAGCGATTTAATGGATGAGGTAATGTTCAGCTCATGCCAGGCCAGACTGGCTGTGCTAGGTCCCAGCTTGGGGTCTCTCTCTCCAGCCATAGCTCCTTTTACTGGTATCAGGTACTGCAAGAGCTCTGTGCATTTCTCACGTGGCTTTGCCGTACCCCTTCTGCTCCTAGCCAGGCTCTGTTCTGCTGCACCTGTCCATCCTCCCACGGATGGGATAGGAGTGCACAGTTGGGCTAGTACTATCCATTTATGAGGATGGCCACCGAGGTGTAATCCTATACCAGATGTGTGGTTTGGGAGTTTGTGAGCATTCTGGCACTAGCTGAGCACTGCCACTGGGAACTGGGATTATTCTCTTCAGGGTGGTAGGAGGAGATGGCTCACCAGGGACCTGTGAGGCTCCCCAGTGTGTAACCAAACCCTCGGTGTAATTTGTGAGCATTGCACATGGACAAGCAGATGCTGCTGGCCTGGCTGCTCTGAGTGTGGTCAGTGTGCTCCTGCTGCTGCTCCTGCAGGCTCCGAGGCTGTACCTCTCGCACCGAGCTCTGGCATATAGGAAAGTGCTATTTGTGTGGAAGTTGTGAGTTTTTATTGCTAGTCTTCCTTTTCTCCCTCCCTCGTGATGGCAGAGGGATTTTTGCAAATGCAGCACAGATTCATCTGTCTCAAAGATGGAAACAGCAAAGTGCTGGAACTCTCTGATGAGAAACAGATCCCAGCTATACTATTCATTTGCTTCATAAGACATATGGCTTTTTTTTTTTTTTTTTTTTTTTTTTTGTTAATTCTTGGGGATGCTTATGGCTCACAAGCCAAAAAAGCCTAAGCCTGCCATGGACAAATCAGCTCTCTAGGTTAGAGACGGAATGTTGTTTTTTGGGGGTGAAATCCCCCAGCAATGGATATCCTCTGCTGTTGTCTCATATTTCACACATGGGTCTCTGGATGCTTTCCTCACCCCTTTCAGAGGTGTTGGTTTCCTTTTCCTACCACAGAGAAAATTCCCGCAGCCATCGATACAGGCTGTCAGGCCATTGCCTTTCAAACCCTCCTGGATGGTTTCAGGCCAATACATCCTGCTTAAACCTGAGGTTTGTCCAGATTCTTCTGTGTTTCACTGCCAGTCAGTGCGAGGAGAAGGAGGGTAATGTCTGCTAGCCTGGTTACTAGTGCTCTGAATATCTGCTAGGGGAAGGATGTGCCTTCAGACCCAGGCTATGTTTCCCTTGCCTGAGCCTGGCTGCACACCAGTGCTTCCCTCCAACAAGAACGGAAGCTCTTCCCCTTGGTTGTTTGCAGATCAATTCCATCCGCATGCAGTAACCCTCTCAGCACCTCCAGCCCCCGCCCTGCAGGAGGCAAGGGACATGTGCAACTTCACAAATGCAGTTCAGGAACCATGGGCTACCTGCACTCTCAAAACTCCTCTCTGATACAGAGGCGTTATCTGGATGTGAGTGCGATTTAACACAATCTCAAGTCTTCCATAAGTGCAATTAATACCAGAGGTGCCAGGTTTCAGCAAGATGCTCCCTGCAAGAGTCGTGCAGGGGGGAATGCTGTTGCACAACCCCATGAAAATTCCCTAGGAGTAAAAACTACCTTTAATTTTTTTGGGTGGCCAGTCTCTGTGGCCAATTGTCAGACCCATTGCAGAGCCATTGGGTAGCTCTCGAGTCTACCAAGCTGGTGGGTCTAAACTTTTAGTGCAGAGAGAGCCAAACCCTTGCCTTTATTCTAGAGATGATGAGTTGGATACTGCATTGAAGGCACCAGAAGTGCCTAACCCCTTCTTGGGGTGTTTCTGTTAGGAATAGGAGCCAAACTTTACTTCTGCTTTTTCTTACTCTCTGCAGGACATGCACCCCCCAATTACCATTGCTTCTGAAGATTTAGGGTCACTCTTACTTTTAAATTGAAATTATAAGTTTTACAAACCAAGTGACAGCAGAAGTACTTCTGCAAAGTCAAACTGTCATTTCACACAGGCTTAGCCACCTACCTCCAAGCCCAGCCTCCCCATGCCATGGGAGACCAACACATTGGATGCCAACAGGGAGAACTTGTTTACTCCACAGTGAGTTGAGGAAGAACTTTCACATACGGGAGAGAGCAAAACACCTGTGTTTTGCCCTTAAAACCCATTGTGGCTGGCAGTTTGGAAGAACAGATCTCTGCTCGGGATTGGTGAGGCAGAGATGCAGGGTTGGAACTAGATGGCCTTCAAGGCCCTTTCCAATCCAAACCACTCTACGAAATCTATGAAAAGATGCCTGGGACCAGCTGGCTGCCACTGGCTCACCATGATCCTAGGCAGCAGCCACTGCTCTCTCCCCACACATCCACCCCCAAAAGTCCTTTATCTGCAGGGGAACAAGCTGGGGCTCACCTCCAGGCACGCACAAAGCCGTCCTGTTTTCTCAGGAGCGTTGCCCCCCCTGGTTCCTGGACAGGGTCTGACACCAGCACTGCTGGGACCACAGCTGCTATTGATTTCTATTTCATGCCCATTGATAGAAGTGGTGCAGGTGGGAAACTCTGAGAGGAGACATAAATAATGAACTAAGAAAAGCTGCAGTTCTGGAGCGAATGAAAAGCGGTCTGGCATTTAGTGGAAAGCAGAGTTTAGCTGGTAATTTTTCAATGCAGAGACAGTTTTGCTACAGAAAACGCCGTGCCTGCTTTTGTTGTTAGTTATGAAGGGGGAATTGGGAAGTAGTCCTGGGCCAGAAGAGAAAGCAGGGTCAGAGCTGGTCCCTCTGCTTCTCTGGTATCTTCCCTTGTGCTGCAGCAGCAGCGAAAGTCCAGCAGTTCTGGGTTAGCAACTGCTCTGCTTCCAATCAGTGAACCCAACCAACTGCCCAGCAATTAATTCTTTCAAATCAAGTTTTGTCCTTTTGGCAAATGAATTAATTTTTTTTTCTCTTTCTTTTTTTCCTTTTTTCTTTTGCTCACTAACCAGATGGATTTACTGAGTGTGGGGCTGTTTGAACTGGAAGGAGGCCCCAGCAAGGGTCTGTTTAACACAATATGCATTCATAATATATGGAAAAAAGCTTTCCAACCTTCCTGGGCAAAAATTATACATTTCTCCTCTCCTGCCTAGCACCTTTTATTCCAGAGATACTGCACAGTGCTGTGAAAAAGGTCACAAGCAGGAAAGAAGACCTGACATTTGAGAAATGGGTAAGTCAAGAATATCCCCCCATGCATGGTCTGCATGGCTCCTGGTGTTCACCAGGTCTGCAGGTCCTGTCCCAGCTCCACCAGAAGAGCCCCAGGCTGTAGCTGATAGATTTGATTTTCTTGAGAGGCTGCGTTTGGGAGCTTGGCTTGGTGTTACAGAAAGCTCCCAACGTGTGCTTGCGGCTGCACCATGCAGGGGGCAGGGGACAGCTCACTCTGCTTGTACCCTAAGCTAGGGTTTTCCATTGATAATCATCACCTTGTTGGAGAAGAAACGGGAAAGAGCCATGTCCAGAGTTGACCAGGTTGTGGGCAGAATGAGGAACGGGCCTGGAAACTGCTTGGGAAAACGAACGGGAGAGAGAACTGGAACTGAGACCCCCAAACATCTCCCTGCTGTCTGCAGTGTGCTTTGGACCAGGTTGCACTTAGCAGACACAGTCTGGTTCCACTCAGCACACTGTGCTGACCCAAAGGGCTCTCCACGCCTTCTCAGACAACAGGGGACCACCAGAGGCTGCCCAACCTCTGGCCCTCGCACTGCTGCAGGCAGCATTGGCATCTCCGGTCCCGCTGCGCTCTCTTCCCCAGAAGGGAGCAGTCACCAACCCAATTGCCCACGGTGCAGATGGCTGTCTGGAAGCATAATGACATTTACCAAAGGAGACTAGAAATTATCACTGGGGGACTGCAAATAATGAAGCCAATTCCTTTTATTGACACATGTGGAAGCTGTTTAATTTAGCGTGTTGGCTGTCAGAAAATAGGGCTCTTCTGTGAGAGGTTTCTCAGTAAAGCAATATTGTGCTTGTTGTCAAGGTTTGTGCTTGCATTTAAAAGTGGGATATTCTCAGCTTTTAGATTTGGAGATATTTCATGTAACAATATAACATATAACAATATCCTATCACTTGCATGTTCAACATGCATCTAAGGGTCTGATCTGCCTCTTCTTGCAGACTACAATGATTTTTGCCGAGGATTTCTTACTAAGAAAGACGAGATAACAAATAACATGCACATTTTCATTTTTTTTCCCTTTGAAAATGCAGCTGTAAGCCAAGCACTGAAACCTGGACCCATGGGTGCCTTTCAGCCTTTGACTTCTGCTGTAGACATTCTGCTTTCTATTTAGGCTTTGAAACTTGGTCTTCTTGGGATTCCTTCCGTGCTGTAAGTAGCCATGCCCTTTGCCACCATGCTGTGCAGTGAGCCAAGAGCACCAAGGTGCCTCACAGAGGGTAATACCTGAACTGAACATCGCAGCCAGGTGTTGGCCTGGGCAAACATCAGCATTATGTGCTGCCTAAAGCTTGTGCATGCGGACTGTCTTGTACCACCAAGCTACACTGTCTGTCTTGAACTCCCACAAGGTCCCAGGGTGTCCCCAGCACCCTAAAAACTGGGTGACAACTAGAAGGTGCAGCAGGAGAGGTTTGGTGCTCACCAGGGCTGAGAAGTGCCTCTTTGCATCCACACCTTCCCATGGGGAAGGGAAAAAGGACAGTTTAGTGCTTATTTTTGCAGGTGTTAATGGGCGGGGAGAGAGAACAGGGGGACGCTGTTTATTTTTGGATGGGAAGGGGGATCTTTTCCAAATGCTTCTGCATTCTGGCAGCACAGCCTGGCATAGCCGCCCTTGGGACTCCAACCTTTGCAAGTGGCTTTAACAGCAATCCCCTCTCCCAGGGATACATATGCTTTAGGGCTTATCGCAGTGCTTCGTTAGGGAAGGGAGCAGGGGCGACCTGGGGGGGTCAGCAAATCCCCTCTCCTGCTGTTGCAGGTAGCTGTGCCATCTAATCCTTTATTATTGTTGTAGGGCAGGGGTGAATATCAGCGGGACCTGAGCTCACGTGGCCAGCCTGCAAACCCCAGAAATGTCACTGGGGAAGGACCATGGCCCTTGTGCTTGACATCTGCCGGGGCTACGTCCACCTCAGGGCAGGGCGGCCAGGAGCAGGCAGCCTGGCTTATTAATTTTAAGTGCCCTGCAATGCCGTTGCATGAAAAGCTATCATCATGAAAGAGCCCAGCAGTATGCAATCAGTGCTCAGCCTTACAAAGGGACCTCTGTTGGGCTCAGGCTTCTGCAAAGGCCAGTTACAATCTACATTATTTATGTGGAAAAGTGTTATTAGCCGAGTTTCCTTTATTTTCCTTTTTTTTTTTTTTTTTTTTAATAGAAGGATTTTAAGGGACTCTTTGTAAGGAGTGCTCAGAGGTTCTGGGGCTTTCTCTCTCTCTGTTTCCTGACAGGAGCATATTTTTTATTTATTTATATACATTTTTCATTGAATATTTCAAATACCAGGGAGCGATATAATGTTAAAGGCAAGCCAGTCAATGGGTAATTGTGGCACCAGCCTAGCTGGTGCGAAGAATGACATTTTTTGTGTTATTACGAGAGCCTTGGAACTTTAAGAGTTTACCTTTTAACAACCTCCATAACAACATGGGCACACATTAATGCTCAGAATAAGCAATTAAAAGCAAAAATGGCTGATGGCCTCAATGGCACAGGACTGGGCTCAAAATGAATTAGACCTAGAAACAGATGTCAGCAAGAAGGACATCAGTAATTACTAGAAAAATTAAAAAAAAAATAAAAGAGGAAGGGTTTTGGCTGGATCCTGTGCTGTGGGGCTCAGGGTGGGTTTTCTCCATCGCGGTAGTGGCTGCATCCACACTTTGAGTTTGTGGAGCAAAAGCCATGGCAGAAAGCAAGCATCTGCTTGAGAGTTGCTCTGGGCATCACTGGGAATCAGCAGGTGTTTAACTCATTAGCACTTTGATTCACTGGGCATTTGCAATAAACGATGGTGAGAACTGGGCTTCAGATTTACCCAGGCATTGGGTTGAACCAGAGCCTGCCCAAGGTCCAGGCTGGATCTGTGCCGCTCTCCCCAGTCCAAGCATACTGTGGGATGCTTTTCTGCTGTGATTTTTACCCCTCATTTTCTGCAAATATTTGCAGCACTAATTCCAAATTAGCCTTTCTTTCCTCTTTCTTTCTTTTGTAATCACAGAATGAGATGTTCATTGAATATTCAGGATTTTAACCAAAAGGCTGTGTCCGGTATTTGCCGTAAATATGTATGAATGCTCATTGGATCTTTACCAGTAGCACCTGTTTCTTCTGATGAGGCCTATGATAGGAAAGAAAAAATGCAAACATGAGCCTTCTAAATGAAATGGCAAATTTAACCCGTGCAACGTGCAGAATACTAATGAGCAATCTGCAGGCGCCACGGCGCGTTCGTGCGTTACCGGCACTGAGCAATGACCTTGCTCCGACATGTGAGAGAAAGGAGCCCTCGTGCTCGGCAGCGAATAGATGCCTCTGATTAATCTACAAACACCCAGCCTCTCCAGGGACCTTCACAGCAAAGTAGGGCAAGATTAAAGATCTCAGGCTCCTGAATTCAGCTCTGTAGTGGTTTTGCACCGAGCCCCCTGCTCCAAACCATGTTGTCACAGAGGATTCATATTAATAAAAATATCAGATTGGCATTCCCCTCCCCGCTGCAGCCTCAAGCTGGTTGATTACTCTGCTTTAATCACCCCCTTAAACCTGCTCTTTATAGGCGTGGGCCTTTGCTGTGTTTACGGCTAATAAAGTAACGAAGTGATGCAGTGATAAATTGCTGTTCTGGTGAGGGTGGGGATGGAACGTGACAAGCTGCGCAGGTGGGAGTTCGGAGAAGTTTTGTGCATTGCTGTGATTCAGAGAAACATTTTTTCGCTGCGGAATGTCTTTGTCTCTCCTTTGGTTTCGCAGCAATTTTGATGTTTTAGCATAAGTTTGTCTTTTATTATGCTACTGAATATGAAAATACTGAAAGTGTCTTTGTTCCGCAGGTGAATTCTCTTGCTGATGATTAAAAGGAGACGATCATTTAAGACAGCAGAATAAAAATTGCGCTTGGGAATTTCACTAGACCAAGAAATGGAGCAGAAGGTTTTTAATATGGGGCTGTCTAATTCAGATTTTTTCTTCTTAACTAGAATGTGGAAAGTGCTTTCCATTATGTAAGATCAATAATACTTTTTTTCAAAAAATCTCATTTTCATATTTAATCATTTGCTTTACATTGGTATTGGATATTTCTGTAATTTCAACATTACTCTGAAATCCAACACAGGGATGTTTTCTGCACTGGCATCCCATGGAAAAACAGTAATTGTCCATGAAGTTCTCCATCGGTCTGCGCTGGGGAGAACAAGACGATGGAGAGCAGAGGAGATGCTGGTGTTAGGAGAGATGGGGAACATGGCAGGGTCTGAGTGCAGGCAGCGGGGCATAGTCTGGGGTCACTGCCAGAGCTGGGCAGTTGAAGCATGTATTCCAGTAATGGTGTATGAAAAAGAACTCCCAAAACGTGTTTTTTGGGCCAAATGGTCAAAACCTTAGGAATGAACCTCCCAGTGTGATATATTGAGGGAGATTTTTATTTCAGACCTCCTTCTTTACACACTTGGATGCAGCCAGGCCATGCTTCTATGGGCTTAGTTTTCAGTGGTTTTATGGTGTTTTCTCCAGGGTGCATAGAGCCAGAAATGTTTCTCCCCTGGCAAAAAGTTACTTTGCCTCCCACTGGCTGTGCTCAGGAAGCTGGGACCCCCGTTCGTCTTCACCAACACCCACAAAACCAGAGATAAGATGGGGAGGCAGTCTCTTGGATGCTCTCATAGGACATTTGGGGCAATGTGGGGGCAGAACACCATGGAGCCTTTCCCCTCCGTGTCCCTAGGTGCTGCCATGGTCCTGCTGCCCCTCCTCTGTCAGCGATTTCCTCATGGTGGCAACCTGGAGCCCTCCAGCCCGCGTCAGTCCCAAAAAGCCACTGGATTTGGTGAAGATGAACGCATCACTACCAGTCATCAGAGGCTTTAACCCTTCACAGCAATGTTCTGCAGCTCCTGCTGTGCACAGCTGGAAACCCTCTTAGAAAACTTGTTAGAAGTAAAAGCTGGGTCACCCTGGAGCAAAGAGAGCTCTCTCAGAAACAACATCTGATTTGCTAGCCCCTCCTCTCCCGAGCGCTGATGAAAGGAGCCCTGTGTTATAGGTAAGGATGTGGCTAAGCAGCTATTGAAAATATGTGAAGCTGTAGAAAATAAATGGGCGAGAGCCGCCATAACTCTCTCTCAACAGCCATTTCATCACCACACGCCGCCGCGCGTCTTCTCCCATTTACATATGCAGAGTGCAGCTTTTCATGGTGAGTGTGAAAAAGGAGCCCAGGGCAGCAAGGATGTGCACACAGGGAAGGCAAAGCACTGAAACAGCAGAGAAATTGTTCCACAGACACACCTCTCCTTGCAGGACATGGCAGCAGGCAGAGCAAACACTGCTCTGAAGCATCACCTCTGGGCGTGCTGTAGGCCAGTTCTCAGGAAAGCAGGAGAGCCATCAAGAAATGGGAGGTGTCACCACATGAAGCACCTTTGCTCCCCATCTTCCAGGTTTTTCAGCTGTGTGGTGGGTTTAGGGCGGATATTTCTCCACTTGCTGTTGTTTTAACATGCCTTTGACAATTCCACACGCTGCTCCTCAGGTTTTGCTAAGTGTGTGGCTGTGAGTAAAACCTACCCATTCACCTCCCCTGGGTCATTCATGAGCTTCTGTTTATCAATTTTCTTCTTCTTCTGAGGT
Source organism: Alectura lathami (assembly GCA_013399715.1). Taxonomy (NCBI): domain Eukaryota; kingdom Metazoa; phylum Chordata; class Aves; order Galliformes; family Megapodiidae; genus Alectura; species Alectura lathami. Next base: position 147,836 of record VXAV01011897.1, read on the forward strand.
TACCAAGACTGTATCTCCCTGTATTGAACATCATCCTTGTCTCCAAGCCTCTTGGTCACCTTGTGTGTGCCACGCCACCTTACCAAGACGGTGAAATATGAACAAGTGCAATATTCAGGGTGGAGGCCTGCCATAGCCCTATGTAGCTGTGTAGTGAGGCCTTCTGGCAGACTCTTTTCCTGATCAAACATTTCTTAGCATTCTCCTTGCCAAGGGTTTTCTGACAGCAACCAAGCTCTGCACTGACGTTTCCCTAGCAATGTGTGTTGTAGTTGCCTGTTCCCCTTTGCGGTGTCACTTACATGTTAGTTTAATGCAGATTTTACAGGGATTTAACTGATCTACCACAGAACAGGAAGTTTCCATCTCTAAATGGCACTTCAGCAGCTACCTTGTGTGTCTGATCCTAGCCCACACCAGCTGCATTACCTCATGCTGACTTTAAGGTATGTCTTTTATCTTTGCAGAAGAGCCTCTTCCCGCAGTCAGATCACATGAATCAGCTTTTGAGCAGTATCTCTGAGCTGGAGCAACTGGGTCCATCTAGGTTTTGTGCAATGAGCCTAGGAGACACATGGCAAAAGCCAAGGTAGTGTCAGGGAAGTCCCTGGAGACCTGGGTTAGCTGCCTGAAAAGTCAGCTGTGTGCATTGTCCAGAGGCTTCAGAATTAGTTGAAGATGCAGATAAATGGACAACGCCATGACTAATAGGAGGTTATGTTGGCCCTTGTAGAACTAACTGAAAATGTTTCCAGCTGGATACAAGAAAGGAAAAGTAATACTGAATAATTTATTTTTAAATAAAACACACATATGTTGCAAAGTGACTGGATTAAAGCTTTTGGGACTTGGGGAATTTTGTGGAATGCATGTGAAATTCAAAATGTGTAGTGCACTGAGCTGAAGATTAGGCAGTTTCAAACTTTGATATTTCCTAGCTCTCCCTCACCTGCCTTCAAATGGCCCTGGGCAGTTTAAGCTGCGTTATCAGATGTGCACTGGACATGTCTGATGAATGCCAAGATCTCGCAGTTTGAGCAGACAGCTACTGCTCTGATCTGAATTGCTGCAGACTTTGAACAGGCTGTGTTCAAGCTGAAAGTGGGTGGTCTGAGTTGTCTGCAGACAGTCTGACTTGAGAGGGATCTTATTCCTGGAGCGTAGCTAACACCATATATCAAAAGTTACTTTGATTCTTATCAATATTCTGGAGGCAAAACTTCAAAATATGCCACTAAAACAACGAGGCATGACTGATCTTTTGAAGAACTCTAGGGAATTTATTGTTCTCCAAAAGTCATATAACATAGGAACAGAAAATATGTTTTCTGAGTAGATATCTATGTTAAAGCAACTTCCTCTGTGGAAGGAAAAAAGTTTGGAAAGTCAATTCTTCAGGCCTTCCTGATGCTGCTTTGTTTGCACTGAGCAGTCTCCTTCTTTGGTAAAGCAGATCTTGAATTGCCACTGAAAATGAACTCCAGCAAGAGACAATTCCTTCAGTAAACAGCCAGCAAACACCCTGTTAAAGAAAATATCCTCATTCCTTCAGTGACACATGGCCTAAAATAATGGGCTTGTTCCATTTTCTCTATTTCTTCTTGATGTATACTCAAAGCCCAAGGGGATTTTCCAGAAAGAGAAGAGGGTGCGGATGGTCAGAGGGTAGATATGTAGCTATGTACATCCAAAGACTGCTGTTATTTCATGCTCTTTTATTTTAGCTGAAGATAGTAGAAGTTCCTGCCCCGCCCGCATCAGAGATTCAAGTTGTGTTTGTAGCACTCTGTTCCTTGAAAATCTCTCTGAAACAGGATGGGTTTTTATAAAAGAAAGGGCATGCAAAGGGTAAATTATTCTGGGAGTTCTCTGCTCTCCTTAACTCTTACTTCTTTTGCTCAAGGGAAATTAACGCAGTATTTAAAGTTGGAAATCTCCTGATGAAAGTTCAACAACCATTTTTTTTTTTACCAGTAGGTAAAAGGCACCTTTGTCTAAACTTCTTGCTTTATTGTTTCATTGGAAGGAAAGGTATAAGGATGGTGGCAGAGAAAACCCTACCAGCTCTTCTGCAGATCTCACCCATTGTGTTCCAAAATCCCAGGGCTCAAGGGCTGGACAATCACATCCCTTCTGGGTGCATCTTGAAATACTGGCTGGCCAAAATCTCCACAACTACCTTGGCAAGTAGCCAACAGCTCCCTGATTTCAGCTGTATTTTGTGGTTTATACGCGTGCATGGCAGAGGGCAAAATGTGATTTAGCTTTTCAGCAGTGTGTGTGTTTGTAAGATACAACAGTTAATGATTCTAAGCAGTCTTGTGTTGGAGACAGGCTTATTAAAAAAACAGATCCCCTTGTGTAATCACTCATAATAAAGCACAACACATTTTTGCAAATAGCAAGCACTTTGCTTTTTTTTTTTTTTTTTCCCAATTTCACATTAATTTTACTGGCCCAATATCCAGACCTATATTTTTGTATTTGGGATTTTATCAGCTGTAGAATACCTCCTATAAAAGTACTGGTAACTTACTGGTGTTATGAGCGTTTCCTCCTTCACAGTTTTGCTGTGAAAGGACTTGGTGGATTTGTATGAACTGAACACACCTCCCCAGTGACACATTTCTTCTGGTGATAGCATTTCCTAGAGGCTTCAGACTTGGCTCTTTGGTTTACACTATTTTATGCCAGTGAGAAAAGAATATACATGTGTTGACCAACTTGTAGAAAGAACAGATGTTTTAGCCACTATAGCGGTATTTTCCCCTTGACAGAGGATTGTTTGGTCTTGTCCTTATTGCTAAATATTTTTATCTTTTTCTCAGCCCCAAGGGAACCAGTGCTCATCCAGTATCCTGAGGCAAAACCACAACAAGACAGTAAAACTAAAGTACCCCGTGAGATAAATGTGCAGACGTCAGCTTCAAGCAGGGGCACGGCGCTGACCTCGGTGAGGTTACCCACAGTGAAACTCATGTTCTCCATCTTGGCTACGTTGTTTACCTCCAAAATGCTGCCAGACGTTTGTTACCCTCCAGCTAAAAGAAGTACCGAAGACAAGCCTTTGGAGATCTGATGAAACCTGGATGCATTGTCAGAGTTAAAACTCCTGAGTGTGACTTCAGGAGAAATACATTTGGGAGAGCACACTTCAGAAAAGCAAGTCCTCCCTCAACAGACCGGCTATTTCTCTGCCCCACTTCACCACATTGCTTTGGGGATGTTCACTGGTGGATCTCATCCTGGAGCTGCAGACTATTGAATTCTTGTCTGCTGACCACCCCAAGTTGAGTCAAACTGGAGGGTTTGACTGGAGGGTGAGGGGCTGGAATATGGCATTAACACACCCAAAGATGTCAGCCCTTGGGTCTTGGAAACAGAGCAAAATTCAGCCAGGGTCAAACCCAGACCAGTTCTTCTGCAAAGAAAAGCAGAGACCATCTGTTTTTTTTTTTTTTTTTTTTTTTTTTTTTTTTTTGTNTTTCTGGTCCTGGAGGTGGCAATGGTTGTGTAACCAATGGTTTTCATTATACTGATCGAGTGGCTTCATTTTAAAGCAGTGTGAGTGGGGTTTTGCTGCTTTGCTTTGCATTCAGAGGGAGGGGACAGGGTGGCTGATGGGGTCGTAGCACGTCTGTGAGTGCTGGCTGCGGGAGGGTGGAAAGCAAGTGCCAATGGAGATTATTTTAAACAAAAAGCAGAGTGGAGGCAGGCCAGAAACCACACTGCCAAGGTCCTTGGAGAGCTGCAATAATTCTTCCTGGCCAAAGGCTACTTCCCGCTTGTCTGTGAAAACTATCCTGCCCAATTAGCGGGGTCCTCAGGCATCTCAGGAGAAGTGGGATTTGGCTCTGGTTCTGCTGTGCTCCCGAGTGGGTCTGGAGAGGAGGCTCCTACTTGTACTGTCCTCTGCAAACGGGGCTGTGCAGGGCTGCTCCTTTTGCATATCCTTAGGGGGTGTCTGGGGCTCAGCCCTGCACCGCACTCCACAATGAGAAACTGGGCTGAACCCAAAAATATCTGTCTCTGACATTATAGAGAGACAGGACGTCAGCTCTCACTTTCCCAGCCAATCTCCCCACCAGTGGAAAAATCACGAAGTGCTCAGCTGTTGTGATTTGCAGCGCTAACATTTCAAGCCTGAGGAAGGGTTTGTTCCCAAGACAATGAGCGATGTCTTTCAAATTGTATCAGTTACTCCACAATGATGTTATCCCTTCCGATAGACCTGGCCTGGAAGCAGTAACCATGCCCCAAAGGACAGGGCTATTTGAGATGGTCCTGACCTCTCCCCAAGTGTACTGTGCACGTGAGAATGGCTCTCAACAGGTGTTGTTTGCTTCTGGTGACGGAAGGAGCAATTAAAACAAAACCCTGAAAACGGATACAGAAGTGCGTCAGGAAGCCACGGGGGCAGATGAAAGAGCATGGGCTCCACAGCTCCAAAAAGCAGCCAAGGGAGAGAGCCTTGGGCGAAGAGTGCTTCAGTCCTGGGATCACAAATGCACGGTTTTGGTAAAAGCACTGTTGCATCAATGTACCTGCCTGTACTGCCAGTCTTGTTGCCTTCACACAAACAACCCGAAGTCCTCCAGAATGATCAGATCAGAAGGGGCTGTAGTGGTTTATTGATGGTTTTGGAGTGGGGAGGTCAGACAGATGGGAAGCTGGCAGAGAGCAGGCAAGGCCTCCAAGGAAATCTGTGGCAGAGAGGCTGCATGTGGGTGTCTTAATCTCCAAGTGAATGTCCTAATTACTGGGGCATCCTTGGGCCTCCTTTCCTTCTACATGGGGGCTGCTGCAGGAGCCAAGCTGTTCAGCTCTATCCATTACTTATTACATTTTATTGATTTATTGTAAGTGGTTTGCTGCCTCATTGTGCGGTGAACCATCCTCAAAGTCTCACTAAGAGCTCTCCCCTGGTATTTAGATTTAGGTCTTTCCTCTCCCAGGTCCAGTTCTTCACACAAGCCGTGAGTATCAACTCCCTTGTGCTACCCATGCTGTGAATTTGGTGGGTTTTGAGGTTGGGAAAAATGTTGTACTGAAGCCTAGGGCACCAACTGATGAAAAAGGACTCAGAAACCACCACAGCTCATAACTCCTCTCCCTTATGTGCCCTGGCTGAGTGGGAGATAAGGGCGTGCTGAGCAAGCAGCCAGCCAGAGGCCAATGGGAACAGATAGGGATGTTCCTCCTCTTTTTCCCTCTGCAGAGGTGCTTGCTTGGGTTTGCCTCCTCTTTATGCAGGTGAAGAATTTTTCTTTGTCTGTTCAGTGAGAAACAAATCAGCAGGAATGTTATCTTGGAGGCATCTACCCCTCTTCTGAATGTGGTTAAAATAAGCAAGCTAGATCAAACATTTGACTGTGGAGAGGAACCAACAGGCCTTATCCTCATATAAACCTTGCTTCCTGAGCTAAAAATGGGTCCTATGCCTTCCACATAAACTTGGCCTTCTCTTGCCATCTACCAGGCAGCTATTTGCTTGCAGCAAGTAACGAACTCCTCTGTTCATGACCTGCCCTGACTATGTCGAACGGAATCCTCCTTCACTCTTCATCTCTTTTTTGCTGTCCCTCGTCACCACCCACCCAAACCCATTCTGCCTTCCAGGGTCTTGGAGGCTGGAGGTCTCCTTTGATCCCAGGCTTAGCTCTGGGAAGAATAGCTCTCTCCACCTGGGATGTGTCCAGCCATTGTTACCTTCATGCCTTTGAAGCTGCCTATCTGCAGCTCTCTTCATCATTGTTGTTACTCCTTTTAACAGCCCCTTCACAGCTGCCTTTGCCTCCACCCCAGGCATTCGGGAAAAACAAACAGGGAAGCAGAGGTGCCCAAGATGTTAATGAAATATCACCCCCCCATCCCATCGGCTGCAGACACTGGCTCTTGAAGGAGGACTTGCTGGCTGCAGGGAGGGCTGTTTTCATTTGCACAGTGTGCCACCATCTTGCTTTCCCACGCATCAATCTGTCATGACCCCAGGGCTCAGAGTAGCACAGGGCAACAACATGAGTATAGCTACAATATTATAGACTGGAAATAAGCCTAGGTGAGAATCCTGGCTTCAAACATCTCTGAGCTTTGAAGTTTTAGCTCCAGATCAACAGCTGACTAGTAAATTATATTTGTCCCTCCTATTCCCAGGGCATCAAGGCACCCCAAAGTCCTCCAGCAGTAACAAAAGCAGTATGTGCCAAACACTGAGTTATTCAAAAGCTGATTAGGATGATGTGAGTGTTGAACTTGTGTTTCATTATCCACCCAATAACCAGGACTGCCTTTGCAGAAGGACAGTCATTACAAGGGATTACAGGTCATCTCAAAGTGAGTGGTGCTTATCTGGGAATAAGTAACTGAATTCTTCAGTCAGTTTGGCCTTTGCTCAGGACAAGTGGTTAGGCCTCCCTTCCCCGACCTCACTTACAGAAAACGTCCCTTTGTTTAAAGACCCAGGGAGTTCATTAGAGGTGCCTGTCTCTGGGCGACTAAAGATTAAGGTGTGCATGCATTAGACCAAGCAAACACACCAGGACAAGGAGAGGAAACAAAATGGGCTGTGTTCACCACAGCTCAGTGTAATTGTGTGCTGCCACACACCAGCGAATATGGCCATGGATCGCTCGCATCTGATTCTGCACAGAAATAATTCAGGGATGAATATGGGATCTATTTGCACTTCAGTCTGTGGGACTCTAAGCGTGACTCCTGGCAGAGCTTGCTTGGAGCGGAGCCCACGCAGCCCCACTGAGATTCCCATTGAGATACATATAGACCATTGTGTATTGCACACTAATGCACAGTAATTATGTCGTACTGGAAACCTTTCAAGTCAGCATTCATCATTCAGAAATCGTCTTAAACCAGTTTGTGCTGCTCTTGTGCTTGAAAGTGAATTGTACAAAATTGGCAGCCATAACCACTACTGCAACAGAGCATAGAAAAGCCCTTTCATTATGCAGTTAGTGGTTTTACTGTAACTTCCCTGTCTTATCAATGAGCACCACAATTCTCTGCAAAAACCTATAAATCCTGGAACAACCTGAGCCTTTCACTTGCTGAGGGTGGGTTCCTCCAGCCTGAGCTGTGGGATTGTTGCTTCACATCCCAAGTGTGCTGTCAGCCAGCCTGCATGTAGAGTCCCATGCGAGTGGGTCCAGATTGCAGCTTCCAGGTGGCATGGCTGTGCTGGCTGGGTCGGAACAGGCTGGTAGGAGGAATATCATCAGCAGCAGTAAACTAAAACAGAGGCAAGCAGGCATTTGCAAATATCGTGCTGGGCAAATTCTCCAGGGCCCCTGTCACAGCTGTGGCACCAGAGAGATGATAATGAATATCTCGCCTGTTCTGCGGCCTTCCGGGCTGCTCCTGAGTTTGCAGCAGGATGGCAGTGCTCAGAGAGCAAGCCTCCAGCCTCGTGTACCACATCAGGTGGGAAAAATAATTGTGAAGCAATTTACAGCTCAGTTTCATTATGTTGCTTTTTCCTTCTTCAGGAGGAGCAGTGTGCTGCACACACAGGAGAACTGCCTCAAGACTCCTTTGGAAAAGGGCAGAAGTAAGGAACTTCAAAGATTTCAGCTGGTGAAGATCTTTCAGCTTAATCAGGTTTAAAATGAAGTTCTGTATTATTTCAACAGTCAGGGTGCCAAGGAATTAACACCCATCAGTGGCGGGAAGGACTGAAAGGAAGATAAAACCCTCTGAAAACTAACTTAAGGATAAAATGCTGTTCCCACTAAATTCAGTGCTAAACCCATCGCGGATCTCATTACAACCAGATTTTCACCAGGCTCCTAGTTTAGTAGAGCTGCTCACGTGCTTAAACCAAGAGTCTTAATAAGCTTTTGCAAACTTACAACCTTGACTCATGGTCTCAGCTGCTGGAGGTGGGGAAGATATATTAGCCCAGCTTTTTGCCATGTGAAGGACTGCTCTCTACATGACATAAGTTGCTTTCTGCATAGCTTAATAAGAGGCTGTTTTCAGCAGCCCAACATAACCATGTAATCAGAAGAATTTCTGTTTATTGTTAAAATGTTTTCATGCCTAGAAAACGAGGACTTCTGGAATGTGTCTGGTGGCAACACGACATGGGAGTGGGGAGCGAGCGCAAGCGTCTGGAGTGCAGAGCTGGGATTTGCTGCGCAGCCACCCCGTGCCCTGCTCTCCTTTCAGCTGCAGATGATGCAGAATTTAATTTCAGATTAAGGAACCTAAGGCAGCACAGACTTTTCATTACAAGCAAGGAAATAGCGTGCTGGTTATGCTGCCTGCTTATATGTGCTTTGCATGTGTGAGCGCGCAAGCAAAACCCGCGATGCTCCACGGTCAGAAATGATGAGCAAGCGGGACGTGTCCCGAACTCATGCACAACTTCTGGGACACAGGCAAGCTGCAGGCATGGTACTGCTTTCCCACACAGGGATGGCACAAAAACGACACCAGGAACACCCTTCTCCCCAGAAGAGTCTCATGCCAACTGTCCCCACTGCTCCCTGCAGTTACTGTCATGCAAGAAAGGGAAGGACAGTCCAGTCCTTGGGATACCAGGTTGCAATTTAGGGTGCTGTCACCCTGTCCTTGTCTCTGGGAATCAGTATGCCCTCTGGTGCTCTGCACCCAAGGAGATTGTTCTGTGTGTTTTGTGTGGGGAGAGAGCTTCAGGGCAGTGGGATGTTCCCCAAGAGAGGGATTTTCTCCAAGAACCGCTTCCCGAGAGCCCTCACTTCTTGCAGGAGCCATGCTGGAGACAGATTTGATCAGTTAGTGACACCCCCAGCTCTCCTCAAGAGAGAAGAAAAAAGTAAAGATGTCAAACTACTGCTGATGGCTTTAAATTGGGCATCACCTCCCCAGCTAAATAAACTGATGCTCGGCTTGTTCATCCTGCCTGAGCACCCCAAACCCCAAACCCCTGGCTGGGCTCCACTACATCTCACCTCTCACCTGGCTTTAATTAGCAATGGAAGAAAATGAACAAAACCCACTGAGGAAACAACGTCAGCAACAGGCATTTCTCAGAGGCTCTATTGCCTGTGGGTGTTCACTTCTGAAAGCCAAGGCAAGGGACACATCTGCAGCATCCCTCAGTAAGCATCGTGGCAAGTGCCCAGAACACTGAGCAATGCTGTAGATGGGGCCATATATTTTTCATTAAGTGCATCTGAGCCAGGAATGTTCCTATTTTTGCTGTTCTCCCTTCACCCCTGCGTGTTTTCTCATCCTCAGGCAGCCACCTGCATGCAGGGCACAGGGAAGGCAGCATGGAGCGAAAGCACAGATTTTTTTTTTTTTTCCCCATTGCATCTTGCACGTTTCTGGAGGCAGAGCTCTGCCGTCTGCAAAGGCTCAATGCACCTCTTATGCATGGGATCCACAAAAAGCAGCAAATAGGGCACAGAAGCGTGCTTTGTGCGTTCTGCCCGAGAGAAGTGGTTTAGTGCAACTAGGGTTTCAAAGCTTCCTCCAATAGGGCGTTTCATTCCCCACGGGATTTCGGGCACCGTAAGGCCTAGCTAGCTCAGCAAATGTATTTACTTTTGTGAAGCAGAGACCCACAAGGTAGGAATTCACAGCAACTCCAGCTTCTCCGCACAGAACCAATAACATCCCCAGTACCGCAAGGCAGCTGTGAACAAGGGCTGCTTTTACAGATGGGAAAGTGTAATACAAAGTGATTCTCGACCACAGGAAAAGGGAAAATCGCCCAGGTAAACGTGCAATGAGAACTGCAAACTGGATTCTTTCTGAAAAGTTTAATAATTCTGTGTTATTCCATGAGAGCTTTCCGGTGTTACGAGTAAGAACCCCCTCCCCCCACTGTCCCAACATGTTAAAGTAATTAGATTGCAAAATGCTAGGGCTATAGAAATGTATCTATGGGTTTTGTTATTGAGTGGGATTTTTTGGTTTGCTTCCTTACTCCTGCAATGAATCTAATTGAAATCCAAATGCAATCAGAGGATAAAATAAATGGTGACAAGCTGGGTGCTCCCGCCAGGGCTGCAGCCCCACCAATGCACATTTTTCCTGAAAAAAAAAAAAAAAAAGCAAGCTAGAAAATGTAAAGCCAAATTAGAAAGCCTTATATGCCAAGATGCTGAGGAGATATTTGGCTGTTCCTCAGGAACCACTTCTCCCAATCCACTGTGTATGTGTGAGGGTTTTCCCTTCGAGCCAGCTCAGCACAGCATTCGCCTAACAAAATTACACAGACGGACAGTGCAAGGAAAAGAGGAAAGAAAATCTGTCATTCCCCAAAAGAAGGGCTGCAACATGTCACCTGGTCAGGCTGGCATGAAATTCCAGCCATCAGGGAAATAGCAACATTATGTTACTTTCTGAAGATCAAGCAACATCAGTGCTACATTGAACTTAATTAAAGAATTGTGTAATTGCTGTATGTTTTTTCTTGCTGTTTGACCAGAGAGGAGCTTGGATGTAAAGCCAGGTGCCTCTCAGGGAGCTGAGAAGCCCTGCTGCTGCTCCTGGCACTTGGAACCCGCAGGGAGGTGGAAACAGTGGCTGCGTCCCAAAAGGGCCGGTGCCGAGCTATCAGGAGAGGGAGCTCTGACCCTACAAGCCTCCTCGGTTGTTGCTCGAGGTTCCTACCTACAGCTAGTTCCTCCTAGACCGTCTTAATGGGCAATTAGCACCTCAGTCCCTCCCAGTGCTCTTAATGGGGAATTAGCACCCATTCCCAACAACAGCTGTTCCAGGCTGGTGGATTAATTTGGCCTCACCCCCTCCCAAAGGGCCAGGTGCTCTGAACTGGAGCAAAGGCACAGCCCAAGGTGCCACTTTGGCTGTAGGCTTGAGGATTCTCTGGCTTAGACCCCTTAAAGTCTGACCCTGGTGTTTGAGGAGGATGCATTGACCATCACAGAATCATAGAATGGCTTGGGCTGGAAGGGACCTCAAAGATTGACTATCCCTGTGTGCCTCTGATTTAAAAGAAAATGAAGCACTTTGGGAATTTTGATGAGGTTTGTTTGCAGCAGACAATTTGAGAAACCTCAACAGCTCCACAACTGTAAGTGACTGTGCTTCAGTTCTTCTGCCAGGGCTTCTTGTGTTCAGGGCTTCCCTGTTTTGGCTCTTTCTTAATGAAAGAAATAGAACCACTAAATTTACTTCTGTAGCAATACCTGTGCAAGGAAATGAGTTTAAAAGGGAACTGAGCTGAGGTTAGTTTGACTCTTTCCTCATATATGTGTGTATATAAATGTATGTATCTATATACGTAAGTATCGCAGTGCATATTGTGAAGACAAAATGTCACAAGGGTCAGACCTCCAGGGGCTGGGTTGCAGGGAGGGTGCCAAGGCAGAATGGATTCAGCCCTGTCCCAGGTTGTCCTGGTCCCACCGTTCCCAGAGAGGCATCCTTCCTCTTGCAAGCTGACATGAGAATTAACAGGGATGGATGAGAAGGATTTGTCTCATGAAACTGCTGGGCTTGGAAATGAAGCCCAGCAGGTGAGGCAATTGTGAAAAGAAGCTTAAATTATGTTGACTCTACTGCCATAAAATACACTTCCAGTTGCAAAGCGTTTTGTTTCTTCAACCCTTTTCTAGGCCACAACCTGGCTCGCATTTCCCTGCTCTGGGATTTTCCTTTCCAGATGATTTGGTCATTGTTTCCACTCCAGGAGCTGCTCTGATGGAGAGAACTTTCCTTTTCTGTGTGTTTCTGCTCCCTGAGGATGAAGCGCAGCCCCAGCCCTGCGTAAATTGGAGGTCTGTAGGTTGAACAAAGAGCACTCCTGACCAAGATTTAATAAAAACTGAAAGAGGTCACAGTGGGAGCAAAGGCAGCTGGAACCAGAAGGCTTTGCATGTTCCCTTAATGCTGCAAAGGACGGTGCTCTCCTCCCTGTGCTAACCAGAGGGAACAAACAGCCGCAGGCAGTGCGTGTGGTCCTCAGCATTTCCTGTGTCCAAGGGAGCAGGAAGATAAAGGTCCATTTCTCACTGTTGGGTGATGCTTCCCTTCTGCAGGTACTGAAGTCTGGCTTTGGTGCAAAGTGAGACTGGAAATTGCCCTGTGCACAGCCTTGTGTGCACAGCTACACGGAGGAGAAATCAATGCTCTCGTGAAAGGGAGAGGAAAGGACACTTGACGCACTTCTGATGAGAAAAGATGTAAAAATGGAAGTGCACAGGCACTGCGAAATAGGAACCTCTAGAGGATCTAAAGGAGAGCTGATTTTTTTTCTGCATTTGGGACTCCCTGCAAAATTGACTCCATCTCACTTCTTCTGCATGGGGTTTCATAGGAGTGCACAAACACATTTTTGCATTTGTTGATTTAAAAAGAAAAAAAAAATGGTATTGAGTTTTTATTTAAAAAAAAAAAAAAATCAGCACTGTCAGTTCTACCTGATGTCAAAAATTTCCCCATCAGCACAGGAGATCCCAGTCCCTGTCCTTGGCTGCTGCTGGAGGTGTAGGGTTTGGTGCAAGAGCCTGTATCCAGCACTGGGGCTTCCCTGGCCATTGGTAGGGATGAGGACAATTCATGGGGCTGCAGCTCCCCTGTGGAAGCTTTTAAAGATCCAGTAGAAAACGTTGTCAAAATGCAAAGCGAACAGGCTTATTTGGTGGAGAGGAATGAAGCATTTATTCCCCCCCCTGCCAGCTGGCTTCATATGGTAATCTGAAATATTACTTGTAATATTATGAGATCCAAAGTGATTTTCACATTGATGATGTCCTTTTAAAATGACTTTCAAAAATCCTTTTAAAGTAGATGTCAGAATTTTAATACCACCTGCAGAGTTCAGTGTGTATTAGTGTCTCTGTTCCATGCAGCTGTAAAAAAACCCTCTCCATCTGGACTTTAAAATATTTAACTTTGAAAAGGCAAAACAGCAAAACCCCAATCATTACCCAGGAACTGCTTGCAACAGAGATCTATGAAATTAAAGAGCGCTCACGTTAAATTACTTCCATCCAATATGTACGACACATTAGATTTGTTGCACTTTGGGAAATCGTGATATTACTTCTGCTATTACTAGGCAGAAATATAAAAATTCCTAATAAAAGAGCACACACATGAAAAAGCAGCTTCTCATGGCGTGGCTCTTTGAAGTTGCGCTGGCTCAGCGCCAGCCGGCAGCCACAGGCACAGCCGCAGTCTCCGTGCTGCTCTCTGCATCTCTGGACCCTGCTTGCAAAGAAAGACAGCTGCCAGAATTTGACTCAGTGTTCCCCTTGGGACATCGTAGGGCACGCTGAAGACCCCAGAAAAAATTATTTATTTTTCCTTTTTTTTTTTTTTTAATGCTTGATTTTCAGAAACTGCAAAATATTTCTGTAGGCGCAAAGGCCAGGTTTAGAGAGGTGCCGTTCAAAAGCAAGGGAAGTGTGTTTCTCTGAGGGTACAGGGAAGGGAAAGTAATCTTCTAGCATTTTCTGTCAGCAACAGCCCTACATCTGGTCTTCAGAGCCTCTAGCTAATAGATTGCCCCGGTTTTGATAGCCATCTGCATCTTGTTTTGTGCGGGTTATCCAAGGATAGGAAGCGGGAGGACTTATCCCAAGTGCTGGTAGCATCAAAGACAAGCAGGTTATCTGAGGCATGAGCTGGGAGCGTGAAAAGCGTTGATTTAAATCAGACGTGTAAAGCTGTCAAGCAATGCGGTAAGCCCCTGTGAAGCCTTGCCTCCTCCTCATCCTCCCACATCCCAGTGCATGCAGCCCCAGCCCTGGTAGAAAATTGCTCAAATAGCTGGGAATCCAGCCGGTGAGAGGGAGGGGAGAGGGTGAGCCTCCGAGAACACGAAGAAGAAAGTGAGGAGGAGCTGATTTTTCTTGATGCCTTCCATGGGCTGACCTTTGCCTTCATGCTCTATGAAGAAAATGAAGAAAAGATCTCTCTTATCAGCAACCTGCAGTTCCTTTCGAGAAGCAGGCAGAGAGGAGGACCAAGCATCCCATGGGTGGATGGATGGATGGACATAAGCAGACACACAGCTTATCTATTCCCCCTGTTCTCCATTTTTTTTGAAATAGAAACATGCATGCCCCTTCATTTATCACTTCCTTCAATCCTGACAACTGATGTGGAAGTGTTGTTTAGGACTCAAGGTCTGTATTTAGTTTTCTAATCAAATAATGTAAATGTATGAGTTGACACAACAGGCAAAGAGCATCGAGTCCTGCTGCATTCTATTATATATTATTCCCTTTTGAGCAAATATGTAATCACAGCCTTAAGTTATAATAATTATGTAATATTTCTTGATAGGAGCAATTGGAATCTATTGTGTAGGGAAGTAATTACAGCCTGCTTTAGTTCCTTTGTTTCTGAGTGGGTGGCATTTATGGGCAAAAAATTATGCATGCTCAAATATCTTTGCAAAATGTTGGGTTCTCAGAAAGTCTGGACCTCCTCAGATGTATGGGATTTTTAAGGGATAATAACCTCTTTCTTTCCTGCAATGTAGAAATGTTTATTCAATTAACTGAGAAACATTTAGTTCTAACAATTACAGAACATCAAGGCAAACGTTTTTCTTACCAAAATGGAGAGTTTATAAATTTACATGTTCGAAATAGACTTGATGGGTGTGTGTACACGTTCCCCCTCACACACGCAAAAGATATAAGCTGCTTTTAAGATGACACTTTAAATACTGATTTATATCCTGTGGCAGTTTCATGTTGGAGGGTTCTTTTTTTTTGTAATTAAAATGTTGAGAAAATCTTCACAGTAGTGACAGTGCAAAAATTGGCTTAAAGCAATAAATTAATAGTAATAGCACAAAAGAAGGAATGTTAAGCAGACTGCTACAACACTGTCTAATTTGCTTTCCCGATCGCGTCAGTGAAGGTCTGGAAATAACCAGAGACATTAACATTTATCTAGAAATGATACAAGTCAGATATTCAGTCGGTTTATTAATTACCATCAGGAACTTGAGATGGGGTGTGTGTCGATTCAACTACTCAGCTGCTCACTGGAGAATGTTTTTAAAAGGATTTCCTGTATAGGAATAAGGGATGGTTGGGAAATATTTCTGAGGCTTGAAAACTAAAATGTTAAGTTTCCGTTCCTGCCATGATCTTTACATGTCTTTGATCAAGAGTTTGGAGTACTGGTAAAGGATGCAGGAAGCGGGCTGAGAAGGAGAAAAGATCACAAAGCCACAGATGTTTATCCAGGAGGCATGGGGTGGCTTTTTACGTGTCGCAAGCAAAAGGCTTCTCTTGTAGTCTGGTGTACTCAATCAATCCTGCATGCATCATGGTCATGCTGGGTGCCACAATTAATGTTCAGGAAGGTGAAACTGATGCTTTGCAGGCTTGGCCCACCTCCATGGCAGAGGTGGCACTTGTGTCACCTTCAACACTACCGGTGGCCTTTCTCACCAAAAGTTTGGAGACCAGATGAGACACCTCCCAGCCCATCTGGTGACGGAGATTTCTTCAGATCTGTGCTTTCTGCCTGGATTTCATTTGCTCATGTGAAATAGAATCCTGTCTTCAGTGTCTCACTCGATGTTGCCTTGCTTCTTTGTGGTATTATCCTACTAAAAAATGCTTTTTTGTCAGATCAGCCCCCGTTGACCTTTCTGTAGCAAATAGCATTCCTCAGGGTTTGAGGCATGTAAGAAGACGTGTTTGGTGTACAACCATAATGAACATTGCTGGAATCAGAGCAGGCTAGTGGGACATCAGTGACCAGTGTCTCACATCCCTCTCTTTACCACCCTGTGGTCTCAACAAAGGGCAGTCTTGCTAAGGACTTTTTCCAGGGGACTGTGGGGGCATAATCCCAGAAAGGGGGTTATTTGGTGCCAATCTGCAATTCCTACCCGCTACTTTGGTGGCAATAACACACCAGTGCCCAGCTGGAAGTCTCTGTTATAAACAATATTTAGTCACCTGCATCTGATGAAAAAGTGGCTCAAGGCTTCATTTTTCCCCTGTCATAGATGCTTATAAACAACAGCTGCAAAGACACCGCCCAAGCCATCGCTCAGCTGATAGCACTTAGCATTTCTTCTACATAGGTCTGCATATTCCATCTGTCTGCTTTGACATGGAAAAGAACAACAACAAAAAAAAAACCATGGAAAGATTTGCAAGTGGTTTCCTAAGATGTAAAAGTTTTATTTTTCTCCCATTGCACGTAGACCCAGATATTCCTGTTCTTTTTGATTTGATTCCCTCCCTCCTGATCAATACAGGCTGACATTTTACCTAGAAACCCTTCCCTGCATGTTCCCCTTAGAAATTCTCTAATTTGCTCTTACAAATGTCCTGGCAGGAGCAGAAACAGGTGCTGTGGTCCAAGCCCCACAGAGTATGGATGCACAGATTCTATCCCTGTGCACAATCTTCATAAAGCTTTGCTAGGTACAGACCTACCCAGAAATCCCCGAAGTGGAAGTCTTTTCTCTATGTCTGAGCTGCACTTAGGACTTCTTCATGTGTAAATTTTGTTCTGGGTGTCTAAAGCTTAAAAAAGTGATGGCACAATAGCAAAGCCCACCCTTTCCCACATGCTTTGACTGATTGCCTCTAAACATCCAGGTAGACTCAGCCTGTATTTTACACCACCGTTTTCTCCTGTGTTTTATTCTGAAGTGAGGCTGCGAGCTGCTAAGTTCCCTGGGGATGAATCAGAGATCTGATCCCACATCACAGCTCTCAGCACCCTGTGAAGAAGGAGAAAGCCCCAGGTGCTCCCCACCCCACAGGACAGCCCCTGCATAGCCCCCCAAAAAACTTTGTAAACAGCGTATTGAATTTGACGGGAAACATTATTGACCAGTGTGGGAAAATCCCTCCTACAGCTCTTCCTAAAGAGGGTTCAGAGAGGCAGATCACTGTCCTGCACATCCCCGGCCATGAAGTATGGCTTGTCCCCAGTTCTGAGTCTCATCTGATGGGAGAGTTTCAGGAACAGACACATCAGGGACATGCCAACTGCATAGCTACTGCGTATTTTATTGATGCTTCTTATTCAGATTCAAATCCTTTTTGAAAGATTGCAATTTAATCATCAGTTTTATTGTAGCTGCAGAGATCTCTTAATAACTTCCTGTCAAGTACAAAATGCAAGCTAATTTCTGATCCTAAAGAGGTGCTGTGACAAAGGCAGTCTTAATGACAACGTTTGGCAGAGCCACGCCCAAAACCAGTCTGCTCCTGTAGGTCAACGTGGACAACTCCTGCTCCTGTAGCTGCTGTCCTGGTGTTCTTCACTCCCCAAAACAGCCACGTAATTTCCCCTTTGGGAAAATTCAAGCCCCGTGAAGAAATAATTTGGTTTTACCTGAATTCTAGGGTGTTAGATTTGGCCTACTGCGATCCTGGCCCTGGTGACAGTGTTTAGCTATATTTCTGATAGCTCCACAGCATCAGTTGCTTCAGCAATCTGGGTTTCTCCATGTGCACTGTTGGGCCTGCCCGCTGCAGCGTTAATAAATAACTCCTTTGTTTTCATGGCGCATATGGCAAGAAAACAAGAAGTTGTCCCAGAAGCAAACATCTCTTATGCTTCATAAAAGAGCTAACAGGCAATCCTGCACCTCCCAGGGAGACCTTTGCTACACATTTTTAATGACCTGGGCTCTTGGTAGGTGAAAGGAAAGTTCCAAGCAATAATTCACGTTTAAAATACTGTCTCGGTGCCAAGTAATCAAACCAGTTTTAAGTGAAGCAATTAGCAAGCATTAGAAAGGCAGCTATTTCCTGCTCGAAGGTGGTAAACTCTGTGTCTCTTATTATGATTTCTCTGGGGACGTGAGTAATAGGCTGTGGGGTTTTTTTGGAGGCATGGTGTGGGTTTTTTGCATGTGTGGAAATACTGGCAATGCTGTAAGTGCTTACCAGTTTACTAGATACGAGTGATGATGACGGTGGAACAAAGTCCTTACTCTTTTCAGGTGGCTTGAATGATACGTGTGCCAAAGTCACATAGGTGTTTTTCTCATTAGCTGCTTAAAAACAGCTTCTTTTGTTGTTGGTTCCAGCTCACTGCCTCACCAGGTCTCCTTCTTTGTGGCCGGACTAACGCTGGTTGCTGGAATGAGCAGACTGGGCAAAACCTGGTCATTCTGCTGCATCTGCCAGATTTTGTCAAGGGTCAGTGAAGCACAGGGTGGACCACCATGCCCTGGGGAAGAGGTTTCTCACAGACACCTGCTTGATGTCCAGCCAAGGGGACCTAACAAAACCTGCATTTCCAAGCCTCAGGGGGTGGGATGGCTACCAGGGGGTACAGCTGCCTCACCCATCTGTTTTGACCTGAGTGCTTTTGGAGCCACTTGTCTTAATTTCTGGCATTTTACCCCATACTGGAATACCTGTCTCTCTCCCCATATCTCCCTTAGTACTTCTCCTCTCCACTATGGCTTTATAAACTGGATTCTACATGTACAGCTCCTCAGATTAATAAGAATTTTCCCAGCTGGATCTATCAGGGTTTCAAAAAGGCATCACCAAGCAAATGAAGGTGAGGCTCATGGCTGACACCTCGCAAAAATGTCTGCAGTGCAGGATATTTCCCTGAAGACTGGGCATCATTCAGGGGAAACCTCTGTCCCAAAGGGAACCAGTGCAGGAAGAACCAGGTCCAGAGCCAGGACTCCATGTCATTCATGGACTGATTAATTGCAGCTCTTTCCACTTTTTTCAATTTGGGGAAAAAAAATACACATCTTTTTGAAGTGAAAAGCATGAGTCTTAGGAAATATTAAAACCAGTTTGCTTTCTGTGGTTTCTGTTCCATCCCCACTGAATTCGGGCAGAATGGCAACCAGCTGGAAAGCCTGCAAATGAAATTCTTCAACAGGGTTTCAGATTTGTGCAAGCACATGCCCTTATCTAATGCGGAGCCTGATGGGACTAGTTTTATTTAACAGCCCTGGATCACATATTTGATCAGATGGCATTTCATGCTAGCACCGGCTGAAACCTGCATGAGTGCAATTATTGTGAGGTATAGACACAAAAGAAATGCGCACACAGACACACAAGCTGGCATTTTACCCTATTTTAAAGAAGCAACAGGAAGTTTGGCAGAAAATATGGTCCTTTTTAAAAATTGTTGGATGTTTGGGACCACAGGAAGAAGAGGTGGAAGGTTCCCCTCTCATACCCTGGATTTTGAATCAGTTCGTTCTTAATTCTATCTTGAAATTTAAAGACAACTCAGGCTTTTCTGATGGGGCATCCAGGTACTGAGGATAACCACAGCTGTGCCTAAACTGATGGGTCTGAGTGCTGGCATAAGAGCAGAGGAGAAGGGATGGTGTCCCCACCATGTAGTACCTCACCCCAGGCCATGCCAAAACTCAGGATGAAGAAAACATTCACCCGCCTGAACAAGGCAGGAAAGTCTCTTGCACAACAGTCAAGTACATGTTTTGGGGGAAAAAAATGCCTGTTTTGGAAAGGAAGGAGGCAAAATACCTCCTTTCCAGCTGAATACTCAGAGCGTTGGTGCCTCACTGTCTGAACATCAGGCATTTTGCTTGCTCATCGTTGTAGAGCTGCTCCCCATCGTGGCACCTGTCCAAAACCTGGTGTTTCCCATTGCTTTGATTTTCACGCACAGGTTTTTCTAGCCAAGGCACGAGTGTCTTCTCAGTAATCTAAGCATCCTTCTAGTAGGTTTGAATTCACAGAAAAATATTGCTTGTTTTTGGTGGAGCCCCTGAGAACTTTCTATAGCTCTGCAGGATGGGCCACCAACTAAAAGCTGTTAGTCCACAGCTAACAGCTAGAGGTGATGTTTTCCATCAGGAGGCCCAGCATTCAGTTTTTTAGAGATTTTTCAGCCTGAGCTGCTTCAGATGGGAATTTTCATGTGCGCTTCTAGTCGGGTCAGATTCCTCAGATAGGGGCACTAATTACATGCTGCTGTTTGCTTCTGCCAGACACAGGGGTGAAGCTCTCAGCACTGCAAATGCAGTCAAAGGGGAACTATGCTGTGACCAAGCAAAGTGCTATGGAAACAAGTACTCTGAAAAATCAAGCCTTGTGCTTTCTCAAATTAGCAGATGCTTTTAACGATGTTGACCTTCCTAGCTCTGCAATTCCATTCCCCATCTCTGAAAATGGGGATGACAGTATCATTTTGTGGTGCAGGGCTCCACTGAAGATGCATCCATTAGTGCTGGCTGTGTCTTCGGGCTCGAGGGGAGAGCACTTCACAGATATGCAAGTGAATGAGAACAAGAGGCTGTTTGATGAACAGGGAGAGAAAGAGGAACCAGCAATCTCGTTTGGGGTTGTGGATCACTGTGCAGGGAACAGAGCAGGGACTAATGGAGGGCAAGGGGATAGGGCTAGGATCATGTCTTTCTAGATATGTACATAGGAGGCTAAATCGAGGCAAGCACATGGGTGTGTATATGTACAGGATCTAATCTTAAATTAACAGCTAAGATGATGGAAGTCATTTTTAACAGCAAGATTCACAGGAAAAGCTCTTGCAATGAGTTTGAAGGAGTTGAAGGTTACTGTGAAATCTATATTTGGCAAAAAAAAAAAAAAAGAAATATCATATCATATCATATCATATCATATCATAATAATAAAGGATTTTACCAATTCTGCTATGAAAAGATACTCTGCTGTCAGAAAAGTCATCAGAACACCACAAAAATACCTCATGGCACCAACAAGTCTCAAAGCATCCTCTGCGCTGTCTGTGCACTGCTCTCTGTGCTGTCTGGGTTCTCTAGTGTTTCCTTCCCCCCCGCCTGCTCAGTGGCTGTGCGGCTGCCCTTCATATGGGACCTGTTCAGTGTTAAGGTGATCTTTGTTGTTCCTGCAGCCAGAGTTCTTCAGGAGACAGAGGAAAGGCTGTGCAGTTCAGCTGGCAGGGTAGGAACCTGCAGTTGGATGGGTGGGGCAGCTGGGGCTGAGAGAGGGCTATAGGATTTTGATATGAGAGGTGGTTGCAATGTGGTCATACTGGCACTATCGTTTCTGCACCATGCTTTGGAGTGGGACAGCAAGGTTTACTTCTCCCTGCTTGTCTCTTGCTAGAAACACCCTCCAAAAGCTCCTC
>VXAV01011897.1:168924-188181 GCA_013399715.1 Alectura lathami
ATATTTTCTAACCAATCTGAGCATCTATGCTGCTTTGAATATCAGGTTTCCTCATTTGAAGCTTGAATCATCTCTATTTCCTATTTACTCCATTTTCTTCCAGGCTGGCCTAATTGGTGCTTGAAATACTCCTGCCACATCCAAGTGATGAAGATTTTTCACTGCAAAGCAAGGGGGGGCTGCCCTGAGCATATCCACCTGACTGCAGCAGGGCTGCATTATTGGAAACTATGACCTTGAAGGCTTTGTGTTTAATTTATTTCAACATTCCAGCCATAGAGATGTTTGCTCTGATTAGATCTAGGAAATTACTCTCTGCAGATGAATTATCAGGGGATTTTCTTTTTCTTTTTTTTCTTTTTTTTTTTTTTTTCCTGCACATTCTCAAAGTACTCAGAAAATACCCAGGTTTGTAACTATGTGTCTGAATAGTTTAAATGACTTCTTTTCCACAGCACAGGTCTCTAAACAGTTTACAGGGAGTTTTCCTGAATGTGTACAGTGTGTCACCCAGTCATTAATTAGACTATCAGAACCTCTAAACAACTGAAGAAATTGTAATTGATTTGCAGCCTTGGCTAATGATTAGGAAATATGTAGCTGACATTGGGGATATGTATGTCTGCACCTCAAATCAGGAAAAAGCAGCACATCTGGGGGAAGGAAGGATCATTCATATACCCATTTTGGAATGGAGACAGACAGATAATGAAAGAACAGCAGCCCATAAATGCTCTTTTAGATTCTCCAGAAAACCTACAAATATATAAAATTCTAGACTTCATACAACCTGCTGCTGCAGTGACTGTGGCTTCTCCAGATCAACCACGCTGCTTGTAGAAATGCTCGATATTCTGACAACAGAAAAATGGAGATTTGGTCTCGGTGTGTGAACTTCAGACATGCAGAATGGCCAGGAGGAGAGCTGAACCAAGCCTGTAGTATTTTCTGCTGCTGTACAAGCAAGGGTTGTGATTTTTCTACAGCATTTTTCCACCAGTGACACAGCAAGTGCTCTCAAGCAATTGAGTTACAGGAGCTCAATTCATTATCGCTTGATCCTCCGGCTAGGAGCCATGCACATCTCTGAGCCAATTGCAAATGTAAAGTAAAGTGTATTAGTTCCAGTCACCCTGCAGGGATATTTTGCTTTGCGTTCACAGGAGGCCAAAAGTCTGCACATGAGTAGTCACCGTAGCTTATTCCGTTAGCAGAAACTTTTGCTGAGCTTCCCTAATTCGGTCACCTGCAGCTACATGAATATATCCCTAGGGAAGAGACAGTCTGATCAGCACTCAGAATAGAACTTTTTCCTGAATGACTCATCCTAAAGACTAACAAGAAGGGTAGATGCAGGCTTCTGAAGGTGTTTTTTTCTCCTTGGGGGACATCTTTTCTTCGAGCAGGGTCTCTTGCCTGCGCAAGAGACTGGGTTTATGCCAGCACCCTCAAGATTCCCAGCTGAGCA
The DNA here is from genome assembly GCA_013399715.1 of Alectura lathami. Lineage (NCBI taxonomy): Eukaryota > Metazoa > Chordata > Aves > Galliformes > Megapodiidae > Alectura > Alectura lathami. Next base: position 170,393 of record VXAV01011897.1, read on the forward strand.
GTCCAAAAGCCTGTTAGGACAAGCGTTCCCCTGCAAGATCCAGGGCTGTTCTAGCTTGCCTTACAACCGCCAAGTTTTCTGCAGCCTCCTCGGCCTCATCTCACATCTGGAACAGCCATAAATGCTGCACTTCCCCTGCACCTCTGGCCTGGCATACTTCCAGCACTGGGCTTGGGGACTCCATCAGGAGCTTATTGCATTCACAGAACAAGTTCTCCTTACAAAAAGCACTTATTTGCTAATCTCTCTGCAGCTCTACCAGAAGGTTGTCCCCCACAACCCCTTTTTCTAGTTTGCACCAGTCTGGAAATGAAGGGTGCTGGTGGCTCCAGGTACCCAGCCATTTTTTTCCTTGCAGTGATTTGGATGATACTTCCAGCTTCATCAGGAAGAAGGGTTGGGTGTTTTGTTTGTTTTTTTTTGTTTGTTTGTTTGTTTTTTTTCATATATGAAGGACTGGAAATTGCGATTTAATCCCTGAACTGTGTAAATAAAATCCTAAATGCAGAATTACTGGAAAAGGCACAGGGGCTACTCAGCCAGGAAATAGCTTCATCAAAAGTGTTTTGGATCAAAACTGCTCAAAGTGCATTTTACACTTTTCACATCCCCAAAAAAGTGTTGCAATAAATGAGGACACATAGTTATTTGAACTCTAGCATAAAATGCTAACATAACATTCCCTTGCACCATTAGCTCTGCTTCTTTGGGGTATACATAGCTGCAGGCAGTCCAGAGCTTTGGCAGGTCAGGGTAACATTTGCTTAAAACATGTTTAAGCCTGGGCTCCAGTGACCTCACTAACCAAATAGAAGAAGCTAAAAATAAATGCAAGATGTTGTAGACACACAGGAGCCCCTGTTCCCCCAACTGTTTGCAAAAGGAAGAGACTGATTCTCCTGGTTTCAGTTTGTCATTGGAGATAAGAGCTCACATCAGACAGACATGGGGGCAGGGTCCTTCGGTCTCCTCTGCTCAGACAGCAAATATTGCACGGAGATCCTCCAGAAATCCCTCCTGCTCTCTGCATTCCCAGTCCCCAAATACTTAAGGCCCTTACATTTTTATGGCTAGATAATGAGGCCAGACCAAATCTGTCATCTGATCTCTCTGCTAATGGAGCAGACACAGTTTTCCAATCCCAGTTTAAGCCGATTTTACTTAACAGTGACCTCTGCAGCTGATGATAGCTGAAAAAAAACTTGTTCAGTTTGGGTCTTAAATTTTGGACTATATGTGACCACTACTCTCTACAAGTCCATCTGAAAATCAATGAAGTAATGGAGGACATAGGAGGGACATCTGAAGATGCTGAATTCCAAATAACAATAAATTATCTTATGGAAACAGTCATGGTCACAGAAGGGGAATTCATATTCATGAACAGTTTGAGAGGCAAACTGAGATGGTGTAGAAAGATTACAACAGACCACAGGGAGTTGTCTGTTTTCCCATGTGTCAAGGCCACAAAATGGTTTCAAGGTAGGTGTAGATGTGCTGTGCTATGGGACGTGAAGGTGGTCCTTTATGGATCTGGGTGACTCTGATTCTTCTGAAGCTACAGAAAGCAGAAGTGGGTGATGGTGAGAGATCATGAAGGTGAGAAGCCTTCATGCTGAGATGGGTGTGACTGTCAGAGTTGATTTGTCTTGTGTGCACCCCAAGATGAGAGCCTGAAGCCCATTTCAGACATGAATGGAGTTCTGGGGGACTTGACACTGGGTGTTGCAGGCAGACCCAGGGCACCCACAGCACAGAAGGGATGTGCCGCCCCCTGTCATAGGATGATGGTTAACCTTGGCTTGGGTCTCCACAGACATGGTGATCTCTGTGGCATGATGTTGTGGAAACAGGATGTACTAATTGTTCCTTTACTCTCTAATTAGATGTGGCCTTTTAATGATGAGGCTGTGAGATACAGAGATCTTTGGACCAGTGGGCTAGGCAGGGAAGTTGGCCATCCCCAACACAGCACCTTTCCCCAGATTGAGATGATTTCCTTCTTTTTGCATTTGGCCAGGAGGCAGTCAGTGGTGGAAGGGCTGGGGGATTCAGGGCTTCTTGGGGGGAGTTTTTAGAAATGATTTTTCATGCCGGCAGGCAAGGAGGAAAGCTTCCAGAGCAAGACCTGACCTTTTGGGTGCTGAGGCACCCGCTCCCAGCGAGGCCCGTTGAATTCTTCCCTGATAAGAAAGGACTTTTTGCACTGTGGTTGAGTCCATGCAGAAGTGCCTTTTTTTCCTGCTGATCCACTGGAAAACTTCCTCCCTTGGGGTTTGCCTGGGCTCCTCCAGCCAATGGCTCAGTCCCCTGCATGCCAGCCTATGGGACTTTCTGCCTGGGAGGAGCTTGGTTTCTTCAGCACTTCTTCTCACAGGGACCATGAGGTCCTCCACAGCTGGCAGTCAATTCTGGGAGGTCTAGGAGCTCTGGCTGAGCCCCAGAGCCCCTAGGTTAATCTGGCCTGCCTCTAGCATTTCCTGAAAGAGCCTTACATCCCCAGCAGACAGCCTGGGACATGCAGGCACCTCTTTTCCTCCCGGAAATGGAAAGATATCTTCACCAGTGCTTGTTGCCTGCCCTGCTACCCCTTAGAATCATAGAATCATCTTGGTTGGAAGAGCCCTTTGAGATCACCAAGTCCAGCCACCAGCCTACCAAGTCCCACCACTAATCCATGTTCCTTAGTGCCACTGTCAGTCCTCTTCACCCTCCACCCTACCCAGCCTCCATCCCTTTTTCCTTTCCCAGGAGCTGGAAGCTGTTGAGGATGACAAAGGAACACTGCACATCGCAGCTGAGCTATGGTGAGCCATGGCAGGGATGGACACTGTTTTCCTTCCTTGCTCAAATGCAGCTTTGCTGATTTTCACCCTCTGTTCTCCTGTGATCGCCTCCTCTGAATCTCTTAGGGTAGTCCAGCTCAGCTCTGGGCAAATACGTTTTGCAGGTGTCCAAAATAAAAACATGCACCTTGTTTTAAAAATAAAAGGCTCATAGGAATGTATCACCTGCATCCAGGGGAAGGAGAAGTTGTGGCTAGGGTGTGCAGGATGAGAAGGTTTCCAACAGAGCCACTTGCATGAAAACAGAGGAGGTGAAAGGGGAGAGGAAAAAGCAGAAGACATTTGAAAAGAGGGAGATGGGACAGTCCCATTTCTGGTTTTACTGAAGCCAAGGAGCCTGGCTGCATCTCATCTGCAAGAGAGCATTCCCTGCCTTGATCTACACCAATAGCTGCAGTCACAGCCCTGAAGCATCATCACAGATATGTGCACGGGGCTGGACCACGCAACCTTTTCTCTGCCCTGCTCACCAATGGCACCAACCCACCCCAGGCAGGTACAAATAATCGCTTTACACTACACAAAGGCAGCCCAGGGCCAGAGCCTGGCTCTTAAATTGTTTGTGTGACACTGTGCTGGGCTCTGTGACAGGAATTCACCTTCATGTAATTAATTCTGAGGCTCTGACATTGGATCTAGTTCTCCTCAGATACAGCCGGTGTTAAATAGGCTCAAAAACTTGCCATGTCAGTCCGCTTTGTACTTGAGAAGAGACGTACCACGGGGAGGGGGAGGGAGGGAAGGCAAATATGCTGATGACTGAGAGACACTGAGATATGCTGGTAATGGGGCCAGCCAAGAGCCAGTGAGAGAATAAATAAACATAATTTGGTAGTGACAGTCTGTCTGACATTGTGCTGCGGTCTGCTGCGATTTCTTTTTTTTTTTTAAGGGATGCAGTAATTTAGTGAAAGCAATATGGTGAAAGGGCTCTGGTATTATTGATTTGCTTTGATCTGTAAATTGCTGAGGAGCTCCTTGAAAATGCATGAGACAAGAACAGCCATGCAGGTCAGACTGGGACCAGATACTGACTGATGCATGAGTTCCAAAGTTGCTAGCACCACAAAATGTGACTTTGAAGTTACCTTGAGTGGAAATGAAGGGGCTTTTACTACTCTGTGGTGGCTCTTGGCTGGTTGTAGAGCTAAAGAAACTGGATCTACTAACGTCCCTTAGGTCCTTCTATGACTTAGGGAAAGTGCAAGTCCCAGTGATTCAAAGTCAATATTTTATTGCATCAAGGATCAGCTGTGATCAGATTTGGAACAGCTAAGGCTATCTTGCCTATTGTTAGGTGCATGCTCCAAGGCTGGGGTATCTTCAAAGAAGCTGTGTAAGGAACAACGTATCCCCACTGCATAGTGTGATTTAGAAGGGAAGCAGCTTGTTTGAAGCATCTTTCAGTGATCTCCAGAGTGCTACAAGGCTGACCAGGAAAGTAGTCATGGGCTTTTCTTTGGAGCACCACTGCTTCAACATGGGTCTTGATGATCAGCACAATTGCTAAGATCTTTTTTTTTGCAGTGCCATGTCCTTTTCCAGACAGTGCTGGAGCTCTCCAGGCTCATTTTGCCAAGTAAGTCTGTACCCACCTGGCCCCAAGTCACAGAGATTCTCCCCGTTCAAAGTGCCACTGTTCCTTCAGGCCAGGCCATGTGTGCTGGTCTTCAAGGGACTGCATCTAAATCTGAGGCAAGTCTGTGGAGAAACTTCTGTCTGTTTCAGCTTTGGACCTCGTGCCAAGTTCTCAGTGCTGCACTGAGTATGAGCCAGGATCCTGCTGGAGGCAATATCTGATGCAGCACCATGTCACCACCTTGGATTCCCTGTCTTCAGATTTTAAAACCCAGAAATAAGTATTTTTCTCATCTTCCTAAGGATATTCAAGAACACTGAGTGGGAAGACACTTCCTCAAATCCTCAAGGCTAATCCCCTGCTCCCTCTGGCAACCATGCCACTCAAATCCTTGCATAAAGCTTAGTTCTGGCGATAATTAAACTGTTTGGCCCTTTAAACCATGGCTAGTCTCTCATACATGTTGCAACCTTTTTCTGCCGAGTATGCAAGCGTGCTGTAGGGTCTTTTCTAGCAGAGCTTGGCTGCTGTCATTATCAGATCACACCTTCTACTCCCATCCCATCTGTGCCTGGCACTATTTTCATGCATAATACATCGATCATCTGCAGCGTGGTGGTGGGGAAATCATCACTTCAAGTCACTTGTCTGAATTCAAGCCACATCTGAACTATATCCTTTGCTGAATCTTATCTCTGTGGTCTTATATAAGGCGAAAAATAAACAACCAGAAGATCTGAGGGTCCTCCTGGCTGCAAAGACTCTAATGAGAGTCTAGACCTGGTGGAAATCCACACAGCTATGATGCACCCCTGCAGCAATGCCAGCTGACACTAGGTGAGGGCTAAGGGATGAGTCTGTGTGCATATCTTGGCTCTCTGCAACGTGAAGGATCAGGCTCCTCTCTCTTCTCTGGATGCTTGCTGATTTTCAAGCATGATACTCTTGACTTACACCAACTTCGCTGGGAAGAGCACTGGTGTTTCATTCTGGAAGATAGATCTTCAAAGGGTAATGCACACTTAACAAACTTGATTTTGAAGTCTCTCAGGAAGGCTTTGAAAACAAAAGCTCAAATTCCAGAGTAAGTAGAAAGTCCTTGGTTCCTAGTGGTGAAAGCTTCCTACCAGAATTATTCCCAGAGGCAGTATAGACTTTGCATTTTGCCTCATCTAAATGCACTAGGAGGGGTATTAAATTTCACATGTGCTGCATGTTGATGTAATTCTCCTGACACGTCTGTTTGCACCATTATGAAATAAGGGATTTCCTTTCCCTTTCTTTCCACATTTGCCCTGCTCTCCAGGGATCTCCAGGATATGATCCATTGGCATACAGGGATTACGCCTTTCACACAGAGAACTTAAAAAAAGCTTAGTCATTGTGATAACAGAGGCCTCAGGACAGCATCCTGCATTTGCAGTGCTTGACTGAACTGACGGCCTTCGGCTGGAAGAGATCCATTCATCTTCTGTGTCACAGTCCCAAGCACCCCCACCCCACTCCAGCTTTGCTCTGTGCACGTAACAGGGTGAGCATTTGGGTGAGGGAGGATCCTGAGCGTCTTTTCATGTAAAAACACCATCCCTGTGCCTAAAAGAGCTGGGGAAGCTGGCACCTCTGCAGCCTGCCCAGGGTGACCCACCAGGGCTCAGCATCAGGGCAGAGCTGCAGCACTGGTGACTTCGTTCTGTGTCGATGCAAATTCCTGCTTTGTGCAGAATTTGGGGCCTTTTTGTCTTCCCAATACATTCTAGATGCGTTTAAATATTGTGGGTTGTAGGGAGGGGGCAGAGTTAAGGGGAAGAAGAGGTGGGTGTGGGATTTTTTAAGCCTTTTTTTTTTCCCTACAAGGCAAAAATTTATTGCTAAAAGACTGGCAGAAAATGAACTTGGTAGGCCAAGGGGAATAGAGGAGATGAATTTCTTGGTCAGATAACACCAACCTTACTACACAGACTGCAAGCTATGCTGCCTTACACTGAGGCACCACGTCAGGGCTTATGTGCTCATGTCCCTTATCCAGGGCTGACGGCTGGGTTCCTCAGCTCACCAGGGATATTGCACACAGGATATGCACTGCAGAAATTAATATAGATATTGGTAGAAAAGGTACTGGAGGATGTGCTGTACCAGCCAGGGACTACAGGAGAATGTTTCTGGAAGTCAAAGCCTGCAACTGAATTTTTCTGCACTGTTAGCTTTGTGCCTCTATCTTGCTTGGGTTGATGCTGACATCTGGAGGCTGCGCTGCAGCATTGTGCACACATTTATTTCTACATGGCTCTTTGCACATCCTCACCACTGTGTGCAGTTATTTCTATGTGGCTTTTTGCTCATTTTCATGGTCATGCTTTGTAAAAAGCACCATTTATCTATCCTGATATGCCAGGGTGACTTGACCCCAGGCATGCCTAACCATCTGGATATATTTGTAAAATCCTGTTGCTGATTTGGGTAGCATTTAGCATGTTTGTACTGGTTTTCTGCCTAGTAACATCCGCTTGTGATGTGGACAGCAAACATGAGCCCAAACTCAAATAAGGCAGGTCTGGAAACAAGGGAAGCCTTGATGTGACCAATTTAAAGAATAAAGGAAATCTGAGGTAGGATTTCACATGATGGAAAATGGACTTATTTCTTCAGCCGATGGACATTTGCAGCATCACTGATGTCCACAAGGGCAATTCACCTACAGTGCAGTCTGTCTTTTACTGCTGATCCCAAAAATGAGCCTGCATCCATAATCCACCCATAGGGAAGAGTGCTTTGCTTGTCCTCCTTCTACTCCACCTGTCCATGCTGTGCTGTCACCGTGTGTGATAGATGGCCCTGGTGGTGGGACTACAACATTTCTGCAACTCTTTTCTCTGCTTTTCAGTACCTCTGAGGTAATAGCTTTGGTGTTTTTAGCATGAGGCCACCTTTCTCTGCTTTTGCCCATGAACTTGCCTTAATTGAGTAAACTATGTGCCAAAGCAAGGCTTTTTATATGGAATTTTGCAGTCATGCTTTTAACTTCCCAGAAAGGTAGATGAAAAGCACCCTGGCCACAACATCAAAGTCCTGCCTGCGTTTGGTATGGTTTATCTCTGCTCATTACTTACAAATACCAGTATGCAGATTGCCATGCACCAGAAATCATGCTTCTCCCTTAACATTTGCCTCTGAAGAGGAGGTTTTCCACCTTTGCTGGCTGAGGCCCCCACAGGCCCATGGGATGATGACCAGGAGGTGTCATTGTCAAGCACCAGCCCTACAAACGAGCCACTTGAGCACAAGAGCCCAAACTGTGTATACTCAGGTTTTTGCGGGCTTACTGCAAGCAAAGACATACTTTTAAAACCACTGCTGGGAAGTCCTCTTTTTGGTTTCCTCCTGGCAATTTCTGGCTTTTTGGTATCACTACACTGTGCTACCACCATTGCTATAGTGCTCACCTCTTAAGCTCTGGGTAGACTTTTCTACTGGACAAAGTTTCTCTGGGAGCTGCCCATGCATTTTGAGGATGGTGGTGAGCTCTGATTCATCCACTCTTCATCCCATCACCAACTTGATGGCTGGAGGGAGAAAGAAGGAAGGAAGGAAAGAAATGAAGCGGGAAAAAANTCTTATTGGTTTCTGCCTGTTTTGGGGGCAATATACATGCCCTGACCCCAGCATTTGTATTGCAACAGACTTGCAAAATAGAGAAGCTGAATACAGCACCCTATTTTGTGAAGAGGTAGACTTCCTGAATAGGGGAAATTGCCATAGAATCACAGAACCATGAAGGTTGGAAAAGACCTCTAACATCATCTAGTCCAACTGTCAACCTAACACCTGTTAAATCATGCCCCTAAGTGCGAGGTACCAAGAAAGGTGCCTGTGCTTTGCTTTCTGCAGCTTTCTTGTTCTCAGACAGCATATACTGTATTTTGAGACAAACGTCTGGACTTTTGAAGTTGAGAATAGATGGGTGTCTACTCAGGTTTCATCCTTGATTTCTAGTGAATGTCTGATGCCATTTTAAATTTAAGATATTTACCTTGTTTTTAAGGCACTCAATGAGTCATTTAAATGACCAGGAATGGTGAATTCTGAGGGATTTTCAGCAAAAATTCTGACATGTCCTTTTCTGGTTTTGATGCATGATTTTCTCTATGCCTTGCTGTGGTAAACAATTATCTTTGAGAAACTATCTCAAGCCATATTTGTTCTTGAGAATATCAGTGTCTTTCCGGCTAATCCCTCTCAAGGAAGCCATTAACTAAAACTGCAAGTTGTACCTCCCCTCATTTTACAATGATGCATGCTTGTTGTTATTATCCTTCTGCTTATCAGCATATCGCTCCTCTTGCTGGGAACGTGTTATTTCATGCTTCGGTATTACCACAAATGTACAGCTATGGTTTCCAACCACATATGTAAGAATAATTGAAAGAGAAATCGGGAAAGTATTTATTCAGGAGACATGTCTCCTAAATCATATTGAACCAGCAATTAAATGGATTTGACAATTGCCCTAACTTTAACTCAGCAAAATGAGCTTTTCCAAACCTCTGGTGGAGAATTACCCTAATCAAGTCCAGAACACCTCATGACAGAATGACTGTATTTTCAATGCAGCTTTTGTTGCTGGTTGAACTCATATCGCGAGGTAGAGCTCAGGCTGGCTGCAGGGAAGGAAGGGCATGGATGGGTGCTCTGGCTATTCCCAAAATTTGCTATCCCCCCAAATAACCCAGTGTTGACTTTGCTAGCATTGAACCAGCAATGCTGGCCCAGGCCAGTCTTCAGCCGCAGATGCGGGAGGGGAGGTTTGGGTTGGATGTTAGGAAGAAATTCTTCACTGAGAGAGTGGTGAGGCGCTGGCACAGGCTGCCCAGAGGAGCTGTGGCTGCCCCATCCCTGGCTGTGCTCAAGGCCAGGCTGGATGGGTTCCTGGGCAGTTTGATCTGGTGAGCTAGTGGCTGGCAGCCCTGTCCACGGCAGGGGGGGTTGGAACTAGATGATCTCTGGGGTCCCTTCCAACCCAAGCCATTCTATGATTCTATGCTGGATCTGCCAGGCTCTCCCTTTCCTAACAGCATGAGAGCTGGTATAAAACCTTGCAGGACATTCTGTTGGACCCACTGTTGGAGCAGACCCAGAGGAGGCCACAAGGATGCTCAGAGGCTGGAGCACCTCTGCTGTGAAGAAAGGATTAGGGAGTTGGGCTTCTTCAGCCTGGAGAAGAGAAGGCTCTCGGGAGACCTCATTGTGGCCTTCCAGTACCTGAAGGGAGCTGACAAACAGGAGGAAAAGTAACTTGTTACACGGTCTGAAAGTGATAGGACCAGGGGGAATGGTTTTAACCTGAAAGTGGGGAGATTTAGGTGAGATGTGAGGAGGAAATTCTTTACCCAGAGGCAGTGAGGCCCTGGCCCAGGCTGCCCAGAGCAGCTGTGGGTGCCCCGTCCCTGGGGGTGCTCAAGGCCTGGCTGGGTGGGCCCTGGGCAGCCTGAGCTGGGGGGGGGGGCAGCCAGCCCCTGGCAGGGGTTGGGGCTGGAGGTCTTTAAGCAACCTTCCAGCCCAAACCATTGAATGAGTCTATGATTCTCAAGGCCACTTTAAATCTGGAATGGTACAAGGGGATCTGGCAGATGCCAAAAATCTGTTTCATTTTTTTGTTGTTGTTGTTTCTTTGGGTGCAATCATGAGGCATAGAGAACAGGCCTCTGGAGAGTGATGAGTTATGTTTGTTGAACTAGTTCTGAGCTGGATGCAGAGCGTTTTGGGCTTGAGTCAGGCGAGAATGCACATCTCCAAGTATGATGGAGTGGAAAATAGTACGTGTGTGGCCCAAGTTCAGTAATTTCTGTAAAAAAATGATCCCACTGGCTATATGACATTACATTAGCCAAGCTGTTCCACTGCTTTGAGTAGTCTCTCTGCCTCCAGGAAAAAAAAAAAAAAAAAAACAAAAACATAACTAATCTCTCCAAATGAACAGGCTATTAATTGAAGGAGACCTCAAAAGTTCCCTAAACAATCTCCGTATACTAATTAAAGAAAGATCAAAGTGCAGTTTCTCTTCTTCTCTCCGGAGGCAAACGAATTTCTTAGGGACTTCTTTCTGAGGAAAAGATAATTTCTCATGACATTTCCTTGGTTTCAAGTGCAGAAAAGCACCATATTTGTTAGCTGGCAGCAAAGACGTGGGTGATGTATGAGAAGAAGCTCAGCCTGAATGCAGGAACATGCTGCTGCCATTTAATCCAAGATAATATATTTCATGGAAATACATGGATATACTCCTGGAATTTTTCAGCAACTGGTTAAATGTATGGGAAACTATTTGGCCTGCCTGGGAAATGTTCCCTGCTTTGAAAACAAGCTGCAGTGGGAGAGCTGGCAGTCATGCTCTGAGTGTGGCATAGCAGGTCTGGGTGACAGTGAGGGCTCTTTCGCAGCCAGAAGCTTCAGGCTGTGCAGAGCTGCTGATTGAGAAGTCCCTCTGGAGGGTTGCTGCTGGCACAGTGGGAGTCCAGGCTGGATCTGGCTCCTGTTTTCTGTGCCTTGGGCAAAAGCAACATGCAGAAGAGCCAGAGCTTGGCTTACACTCATGAATGAAGTCACAGGATTATTTTGAATCTCTGGCTGTGGAGGAGAAGCTCTGTTCTAACTTTGCTGTCAACTCCAGATTATCTTAACTTCAGCAAGTACAGGAACACTGACTGGGTCCAATTTATTAGTTGGCAATACCAGGACACATGGTCCTGTTTGAGAGAGTACCAGCCCAGGTGTTTGCTAACGGCCTCATGTCTAAACTCAGGTGATACTTTAATTTTCTCTGAGGGCCTTATTATTTGCACAAAAAGCAACAGCTCCCTCTTTTAGGGGTGATGCAAGGATAAGATCTGCTGTGGTTGTGTAGCGCTTGGAGGATGGTAACACTGGAAGAGGCTGCATATTCCAGCCCAGAGAGATTTGTTGCTGTGCCTAAGCCCTTCTGGGGACAACTTCATTGTTCAGCAGAAATATGAGGAACAATATCATATCTAAAAACGTTCTTTTCTTTCCCTGGCTTGCAGCTTTCCTGGGCTTTTCCTCTCTCCTTCCCCAGCAGAGAGGACCACACACTCTTTGGTGCTGGTTTCTTGCTCCACACATCCACAGTTTCTTCCTCCACCTCTTCTGTGGCACAAGGCACTGCTGTCCTCAGGGCTGATGTAGAATGGGTCAGCTTGTCCTGTCCTCATACCCGCACTGAAACCTTTAACTTTGCAGATTTATTATGGACCAGCCCCTTCCCTGTGGGATGGGAATGTGTGTGCATCAGTCCTGCAGTGAAAGTGTGTGGTGGATGCTGGTGCATCAGGTGCGTGGTGAGCACGTACCCCATCAGCAGTGCAGTGTGTGTTGCTAGTGACCATCCTTTCTGAAAGGTTTTGCTGACAGGCAGCCATCACATCCTCAGCTGACCCCACAAAGCTGCTTCAGTATGGGTACAAGGCAGGATCCCCAGCTGGACCAGGGTGCACATCTCTGTCTCTCTTTTGAAATTGAGCATGTTTTAGTCCTTCGTGAGCTCCTGAACCGTATCAAGTGCAGGATGGCTTCCTCTGGTTCACACTGACAAAGCTGCTGTCCTGGACCTTGTGCAGGCCAGGGCTGCACCAGCTACACCAGCCAGGCTGCACAAAAGTCGGCAGAAATGCAAAAACAAAAATGTGTGTCTTCGGCACACAGCCACGAGAGGGCACAAGAAGCAAACAGAGACCCTTTCCTAAAGGCTTCCCTGCAGCTACGAGGATTTATGAACGACCAGCTTGCTTTCTTAGGACAGCCATCTGAACTTCTCCTGAGGGCTTTTGTGCTCTTTTATGCTTGTGGCTATGTTTTCCCCAAACAAAGGCCTCCATCCCTAAACCTTCACAAGATCACTGTTAGATTGAGGACAGGGTTAATAGTCCTCACAGGAAGGACTGGGAAAAGACAGCAGAGAAAAAATCATGCCTTGAAAATAATAATGTGATCCAAATCTTGGTGAGAAGAGAACATGGGGAGGTGACAAGACCCCTGCCTGGGAGCATCTGGGTGTTTTCTCTGCCCAGCCATGGTGCTGTGTTGTGACAGCAACAGGGTCATAACTTGCAGAGGGATGGCTGTGTGCTATGACACCCGTGACATCCTGTCCTGATTTCAGGCAGTTCTTTTTTCTGCTGCTTCAGAAAGGCTTCCTGAGAAGGAGAGATGTTAGATGAGAAGTTAACCTTGAGGCCAATACTGGGAAATAATTTGTGGAAGGAAAGAAAGTACATATTTGGCCAGGTCTATGTGCCAGATCTTGAACCAGCAGAGCTGTTTTGGAAAGGAGCATGGCTTTGTTTGACTGAAGAAGTTATGAGTTCAACTTCAAGGCTGATTGCATCTTTATGGCCTAAAATTGCTTTACAGCGGTAATTCATTCTCCCTTTTGTACAGGAATAGCTCTGGCAAGGGTTGATTTTGCTGTAACTAACACCCACAGGGTGAGCCGAGTACAATTACTCACTGTCTGACAAAACAGAAACTTGAGGATACCACAAAAACCTGTCAAGCAACAGGTTCAGCACCAGCAAAGCAAGGCACTTGGTGTACTGAACCTATGGACCACCTTGGGAGGGTCTTGTGAGTACTGATGGGACCTCAGCATTTGGGCAGGTTCACAAACTTTGAAGTACAGAGTCCCCACTTCTCGCTTGGGCAGCACGGGAGCTACAAGCTACTGGAAGAGGGATGCACTCCAGAGCCAGAGGCTGGCAGTGTTGCCTCATTCCTACATTATTTTGAGGCATGTGCTAAGAGGCATGGTCAGAGATTGAGCACTAGACTAGGCTGACTTTCACTGTAACCATATGCACCCATGAGACTTTTCACCTCTGTGCGTCTACCACAGCTGCTTTGCAAGCAATCCATGGCAGGGTTTTTCTGTACTCTTGACGTACACAAGGTACCTGAAGTGTAGATCAAACCTTTAAATGCCAGGATCTTCACACAGGGATATCCTGAATGGCAGTACATCTAAAACACCATGCACAGATTTGCCATCCTTTCCAACACAGTTAAAGGCAAAGCTGCAGTGTTTTGACAACGCTAGCACTTAGAAAGCTACATTAGCACAGCACAGAAGGATTGTTTTTAAATGGCATTATAGCACCTATGGAATACAAACACAGCAGCAAGGCTCTGATGCAGTGAGGACTCCTCCATTCAAACCAGTTTCTGATCTTGTAAAATCCTTATAAAATAAAATCATTATAAAAGTTGAATTTATATGTTCTTTAAAGACACAACCAGAAGAGTTTTTCAAAGCCACAGGAGTAAAAGGTGAAATTGCCTTTATTCATCTTAACATAACAGGAAAAGGTAGAACGAATCACTTCTAAAACAGCTATCCTTTCTAACCCTGTTCATCAGATAGCTCATGTCTCTGAACTCAGCTCAGGTCTTGTCCTTCCAACAGGTCTTTCAGATCATGCCAGCTTATCCAACATGATGGCTCAGATCAGATATCTATTAAGTTATATAGCCTTATTTCTTCTTCCAAAGGTGCTATACAATGACTCAGTTCCTGGAAGAGATGTGAATTTTTGCAAGCAGCAAAATCCAAACACAGTCCTCTACATTTGTATGGAAGCACTTTCAAAAAGCCTTGCAAAATGGGTGCACTTGCCATGTTTTAGCAGAATATGGTTGCAAACTGAAGCGCAAATTTCTTACCATTAATATTGTGTGTCTGTGTAATTAAAAGCCTTGAGTTCTGAAAGGTCCTATTTCAGGCAAAGGTAGGAGAAATTTTATTTCCATGGGAATTTATTTAGAATAACACACCAGTAAATTTCCAATGAAGAATGAAATCTCCATGTTACAGTATATAGCCAATATTTTTGGCTATAAGAAACCAACACTGTTTTCATTTTTTGTTTGTTCTGAAACTGCTGCTAATGATTCCATTTTCTGTGCACTCTCTGCTGCTAATGACTCAATTTTCTCTGCACCCCCTCCAGCACATGGTGATATTATTTCCTCTTCTGGAATAAATTGAGCACACCAGCATCTTCTTGGTTGGCTTGTTGCATTATCCTTACTCACCTTTCCAATTTGATGAAGATCCTTGACAATTATTTTTTCAGTATCTTCTAGAACAGTTGTCAATAAATTAAATAGGAGAGCAATCCAGGCAAGTCCAAAAAGAATCCAAATGGCCACAAGTGTCCGGTAGTAGGCAAAATAAATCCTGCCAGGTTGTTTACCTGCAGGTAGGGGGAGAGAAAGCAGAACAAAATTAACAAGTTAAAATTGCTTTGCCTGTGTAAAATGGGCAAACCTAATGGATTCATTAATATATGTTACATTGAGTACTTCAAGGTGACTTTTTCATTGTGATGGAATCTCTCACCTTCCCAGCAATACTGCAGGTCAGAGGAAAACATGCTTTAGGTTCAGGCTGGGCCACTCTCTTGTGGCTAAAATAAATGTATATATATTAGCACACACATACTGATCTCTCAAAAAGATACGCTGACATTGGAATGGATTAGCATCAAATAAGGTCATTTGTAAAATGTGATTGACCTAATAAGTAATTTCTTCAAATTCTAGATACACAATTGAAATTGCACTTCCTACTTTACTTTTCATAGAATCATACAATCATTAAGGCTGGAAAAGACCTTTAAGATCATCTAGTCCAACCATCACCACTATGCCCACCAAAATGGCTTCAGAAGCTTCCTTCATTTAAAAAGTAGGTGACTGATAAGAACTCACTACAACATGCCAAGAACACAACTTTCTGTGTTCGAAACTAATGGAGTGAAGATTATTTCATGCAGTCCAAACCTCTCAGCATCACCCAGTCTCATACACCTGCTTTTCTGCATGGGTCATTTCATTTGTTTCCTCAGATGTCAGCAATCCACAAACAATGCTCAGGGAGCATTTGCTCCTACTGCATCTAGTCCCACACTATTTTGGGTAAACTTGGTAATTTTGCTCAAAGAGTGTTGCAAGACATTGTGAAGTGTGAATGCACATAGCAGATGACAGCAACATGCGTGAACAGGGAGGTCACCACATGGTGAGCATTTCACATTCTGAAGCTGCCCAGGAGTCAGAATGCTGGCAACTCATTTCACAGCCTGCAGTGCTTTGTATTAAATAAATCAATTTCTGGGATTTTTGTACTTTATCATGAAAAGCTTTAGAAACGAGGCAGCAGTGAGCAGGTTTGTCCTCATGGATAGATAACCAACAGCTCGTTTTATTTCTACTGCTGGGGCTGAGGTGGCACAGAAGTTGCCAGACTTCCTTTTGCGCTTTTACCCGAAGCTCATGATGTGGCGTTAGGACATCAATGCTGTTTGCAAAGCAGCCATTAATATCTACGCAATGTTAAGTCAAAGCTGGACCTCAATAAGACATGAAGGTGGTTCACAGCCCAAAGTGTGTTTTACCCTAGGAGTATCGCCTGTGTGTACATGTGCTATGAACAGCTGAATCTAGATTCTGTTGTCTTCCTAGAATGTCTCCCCATACAAAACAGGCTTTGTCTCATGCTTGAAGTACAAAAGCTACAAAACAGTTTTGAATTACTAAAATGCAGATAAACTCAAACATGTTCTGTTCCACTAGGCCAGCACAAAACCATTTGTCATTTGTAATCAATTCTAAATACATAATATTCAGAACATTCATTCTGCTTGTTTTGCTAGGAAGGTGTGAGGCGCTAAACTTATCATCATTTTATCGCCATTGTTTGACACCAATTGAGATAAATACTGCTGGAAAACTACTTCAGCTCCAGTTAAGTCATCTTAATGAAGACGAAATCACAGAGCCAGGAAGCCTGTCTAATTGTGTTTTTTCAACTGTGTGTAAAATAACATTGTTGCAGATGAGGAAAGTGCTATTGAAGTAGTCATTTTGGGGCTATGACTTGCTCTTGTAATTGTAAAACACACTCAAATATTAGCTCCAGAGCTTCCTTCTTGTACTATGGTTGAGGAAAAATTTGTATTGGCAAGATGCTGGCAGCACAGATTGTTGTAGAGAAATCTTTGATTCTCCAAGGAATCCAGGTGTTCAGTTGCTTCTTCCATGGACACTGACTTGACTCCTGGTTTTTAATGTGGATTTCCTCTAGAAACAGATACCATGGAGAGGGTATTTTGGTCAGCAGATCCACAGAAGTGTTTCAAGAAATACTCCAGGTTGTCTAACTTCAGAGGAACTCCTAATCTCTAACTTAGAGACAGAGAGCATCCAGTGATGCACAAGGATACTAAAGAAGGCCACTTTTGAAGTGATACATAGGGGTGCAAAAAAAAAAATGTATACACATTTTAAGAGATGCTAGCTATGTATTACTTTTTGAAGTTGAATTGAATTACAATAGTAATGTGTAGTATGATGTTCACTCAGAAGATGATGTTAATCAAACGAATGGTAGTGTCACCATGCGACAGGCAGGACAGTCAAAATGGCAGAAGCACCACACTTCAACCAAGACGTGAGAGTTTACCTCACTGAGAATTTGCCAGGACAATGGATAGGACAACCAGGTGTAGCTCAGTTTCTCCCATGATCTCCTGACCTTAAAGGATGTGGTGTACCACAGAAAAACAGCTACACCAGTGGTACTTTGGGAAGAAACTGAAACAGCATGCGGCAGCAATTCAAGTGGACACCTTGGTCAGTGTTGCTCAAGCGCTAGTTCACCATAATCAGAAGTATCTGAACACTGATGGTAACCACTTTGAGCACCTTTCGTAACTGCAGAACTCAAAGGTGACTTGTATTTATCTTTTGTTATTGGTATATATTGTATTACAGTTTCAATACAGTTTTTTCCTTTCTTAAAATGTGCATATATTTTTTGGCACCCTCTGTACACATTTAAGATCCACTTCTCATAGATTGAGTAGATATCCCCACTTTCCTGAAACTACAGTTTCCACTACTTGGACTTGTGTAAAACCATGTCTTCTGAAACATGACCACTTATTTCTCTACTGTACCCTCTGAAACATAAGTCTTGGATGGCTAAAGGAGGGATATGTGTCTCATATGACAGTCAAACTGTTCCCTTTTCATATATGCCAATTTGGTCCTTGAATTCTCCCTTTCCCTCCACAAAGTATTTGGCTTCTTTTCACCCCAAAACACCCCATTTCATTACGTTTTGACAACTCTGTGCTTTCACCAGCTCATGCAATCCTGCACAGATAAGTATTTACCCCAAAACTATACAAGGCAAAGACTGGTCTAAGACCAGATGGAAGATGTGTCTCTACAGTACACTGGTGACCTATGCAGTCAAGCCACTGTAATTACAGTTGCAACCCTGGTGCTTTGCT
>VXAV01011898.1:0-12506 GCA_013399715.1 Alectura lathami
TAAGTACCTCAGCCTTCTCCACATCAGAGGAGGCCAATTCTTCCTTCCATTCATCAGAGGGGGAACACTCTCCTTCACCTGCTTCTTCTGACCTATGTAGCTAAAAAAATCCTTCTTGTTGTTTTTTACATCCCTTGCCAAGCTGAATTCAACCTGCGCCTTGGCCTTCCTAATCCCATCCCTACATAACCTGACGCTAGTAATCTGAAACTTTACCTCTTCTAGATGTCTGAGATACGGAATGATCATATGGATACATACAAAGTGTTATTTTATATTTATTTCATAGATTAACAGACCTTTTTCAAGTTAGAAAAGACCATTAGGTACTCTAATCTTATTTTTTTTTTCCTCTAATATAAGTTTATTTCCCAGGCTATTTAATCATTTTAGGAAACTTTGTTGTGTGATTTACTAAGTCATATCTCCAAACAAAAGCATCCGATTGAGTTAAAGCCACTGTAATGAGAATACTTTTCTTCCCATGGCCAGCAGTGACTTGTCTTTCACTGATGGAATTTGAGATGCCAATAACTTCCAACAGAGAGTAAGAGAAAGAAAGAGAGAGAAAGATTGAAAAGAATGGGAAGGATTTAAAATAGCTTAATCATTTATTATGCAATTTATTGTGAATTTATAGTGAAAGTTTTTAGTATATCATTTTGCGAATGATTTTCTCTTATAGAATGTGTTTAGGGAAAAGTAAAAAGAACTACCAGTTTGCTGGTCATGACTCCAGCACACCTGCTCCACGGTTGAAGCACTGTACTGTAACTCCTCAGCTGTCCAGCTGTAACCAGGGATGGCTTTTAGGATAAAAATATTGAACTACTCCCAGCACTTTCAAATGCTATATGGAAATCCTGCATATATAAGGAAAGAAAGAGGGAGGAATCCTGTTAAGCCATTCACAGCCCTGCAGCATTTGTGTGCAATATTGAGCCTGTTCTAGGTCTGCAAAGGAACTGTACATTTGTGTATTCTCCATGTGAATCCCTAATTAATCCGAGTGGATATCAGTACTAGCTGTCATAATACCATTTCCAGACACCTGTATAAACAGCGAAAGTGTCTTACTGTATCAAGAATGCTAGCCAGTTGTGTACCCACTTATACAAGAGTTATAAATTCTATGAGTTTGACATGGGTTTTTGTGAAGAGTCAATTCAAATTATTTCATCTGTTCCAGAACAAAAGTTTCTAAATTCAGTCAAAATTAAACCCATAACCAAATATGTGTTTGCTTCATTCTATTTTTGACTCATGCAATTAGACTTTATACATAACTTGATAACATTGGCTAGAATGACACTTAACACTTATTAAGTAAAAAGCATTGCAAGGTGAAAATAGCTCTTCAGGTTTCAATCAGTACCTCTTGTTTAGACTGTTAGCTACTTCTGGGTTTGAAACCGTTACAGAGGATCAATAATCTCAAAAATTTTCAACAAAACTGCAGGCTGATGTTTCAGTGGCCTGGAAGATGTACAAAAACTAATTCAGGCAGCTTGTGAAACTGTTTTCCTGTAAAATTGAATGATTGTGAAAAATATCTTGCAGGTTGACCAAGAAATGCTTGGTGCATTTATTTTAATCATTCATAACCAATAATGAAATTTCTAATGAACACTTGTAACAGATTAAAAGTAATTTTGTTATCATGGCAAAGACGATGTTTTGTTCCTAGAGAATATTCCATAAATTGTATTCGTATTTACAGTGCTGCTAAGTTGCAGAAAATAATAATTTTAAAAAGCACTCTGTTTAGGTCCGCACTATCTTTTGCAACATTGTCACATGATCCAGCGAAGCCTGAAAAGAAGAGCATACATCACAAGGCAAGCAGATGTCTCCTCATGTCACTTTAAATAGAGGCTGCTACTGTTTGAGCCGAGATACAAATTCAATTCCTTTCAGTAATTTAGGATAAATTTCTTTAGAGATCCTCACATATATTTCTGGGTCACTTTGTCTTTTAGCACCAATTGAAGAGAAACACTTTGTGAAGACTAATGCCTGGTTATGTTTAAAGAGGCAATGCATCCACTTATTTTGTTAGAGATCATGTTAAAATCAGTATTTCAGGATCAACAGAAGAAATGGAAAAAATCCAAAGCACATTCCACACATGTGGAATAACCTGATCACAGACAAACCAGCAGTTCATACTGCAATGAGTTGTGCCTTGTCTACTGAGGTGATCGTAATCGTAATTTGTAAATCTTGAAGCCCGGGTGTCAGAGCTTTCAGGCTACTCTTAGATCTCCAAGGTGGATTTCACTTTCGAATGCTGAAAGCTTTTCTATTCTGCTGGGAAAATTACCAGCAGCAGGTTTGGGATTGAAGGCACATTCCCTAGGAAGGGTTTTAAAATGAAAAAGAAAGTGCTTTCCATACAGATCAATGCAGCCATGCTTTTTAACTATGTCTGGCAGGGAAAGTCTGTGTACACAAGTTTTCTGAAAGGTGATTTCAAGAAGAACAGATGACATGGGACCTTACTGAAGTTGGTGGCAGGGCTGGAACTGAAAAGAGTGAAGGAGGAGGCAGCTTCTGCCTGCCTTCAGCTCACTGCTGTGAACTCCTGCTGCAAGGGGAGTAGGCGCTTCTTCCCGGTCCTTGGTGTTCAGCTCAGTAGCTGAAGATTACAGGGAAGAGATATCTCTGCAGGAGTAGGAATAAACAAAGCCATCTGTCCCCACAGATTAAGTGTCCCTTGTCTGTCCTGTGATTGCTTCCCTTAAGGTTGCTAGTCAGCAGCTTGCTTTTCCCTTCCCTCTGCATAATTATACCCTCCAAATCTTTTTTAATGCTTAAGCAAGACTGATTTTTTTCCAAAGTCCACATCATCTCTTTCTCAGCTCTCATTTGATGCAGTAACAGGGTTAATCCATGACCAGACAACTTTCAGAAAGAGTAATATCTATTTTGAGCCACCAGCACTGCAAACAAGAATCCCTCAACCCCTCACCATAAAGCAATGAAATGTTTAATCTGTTGATCGGTTGATCTGCAGATCAGTTGATCTGCTCTTATCAGGCAAACTATTTCTGCATAGGCCCTGCGTCAGCTCAGGCAGAGGCACCATCACTCAGGGAGCATGTCTGCTCCCAGAGTGAGCTCTCTCCCGCCATCTAGTCTGAAATAGTTCTAGTGCTTACTTTCACATTTGCAGAGACAGTTTAAACATGAGAGGTGAGAAAAAACTTCAGAAGGTGGATATTATTGTTGTTTTCACATTAAATAAATTGTATTGAAGACCTCCTAGGGATCTCCCTATTATTTGTATCTCCCCAAAAAGCTGCATGAAAAAAAACACTTAGGTAATAGTGCCTGAACATGCCTTTGCTGTCTGTCAGAGGTTCTGTGGACTTGCTTTGGCATTTTGGTCAAATCACATGCCTTGCATCTCATTTCTTAGCTTTGTAAAATGAAAATAATTGCACTCACTTGTTTTTGAAGCACTGTTTCAGTGAACGGGATTCCATCCCCAGTGTTTCTCCCTGTTTTATTAACAGCACTACACTGCACTGTCTGTACATCTTAAAAAAAAAAAAAAAAAAAAAAAAAAGAAACACCAAAAGACATTGCTCTTTCTTCCATTCCTCCTTCCTCACTGTCCATGCATGTGTCCTAGCTCTTGCTGCAAACACACTGGAAAACACTAAAATAATTGTGGCAACTCTTTGCAAATACAGGCATGATGCAATGCACAAACCTGTTTAATCAAAGTCCCAACCTAACCCTAATATGTGTGTGTTTCTGCACCTGTTTTGTATCTGTAAGGGCAAATTTCGCTGCCTTCCAAAATGAATGGAAACATTTGTTTATTTTGCAGCTATGTAAATAACTTCTACTTATTTTTCTATTGATTAAAAACATTATTTTATCTTCTGAGGTAGATCATTAATAATGATGATGAAGACATGACAAAAAGAATATGTATGAAAATCTAGGTTAGTAGGAGAAAAATATTGAAATTGTGTTAGAAACCTAGAAGCAGCTGTCATTATTTTTTTACTGTAAGAAGGAGCTCAACAATGTTCTCAGTATAAAGAATTTAAAGAAAACTTCCAGGGTCCCACTACTGCTTGTGCATAAAGGAAAAACCTATCACTGCTGTTGTAGAGCAATACATTAGAAATTTTTTATAACAAGGGAATGATTGGAAAATTCCACTGTAGCAACCAACTATCTGAAAAAAAGATGAGCAAAGCATGCCAATTAAGAGCATGAAATAAAAACAGAGAAGGAATTACAGCCCTCAGACTGTAGCAGACTTCTGTCTACTGTGTCCCTGAACATGCTAGCTTTTCTTTATGTATAGCTAGTGAAAATACCATGCAGTGTTACACAAGTTTAGATTCTCTTAATTTTTTCTATCTTTAAAAAGGCTGAGATTTTTGGTATGCTGCAAATAGTGCTTCCTTTGAATGACTGTAAAATGGATCTTCTACCAGGATGTAAGCATTTAATATTTTGTTGCTTAACAACTTGATTTACTGTGCATTCCTTACCATGTGTCAACATTTATTTTTACTGTACAGTAGGTTACCTCAGAATTATCTGAAAATAATTATATAAATAAAGGATTTTTTTTTGCTCTCTTACATCTGTCTTATTCAGGTTGGTGTATTGGTTGTCAGAAGAATTGTAATCAGAAGGTTAAATAATGGAGAGGAGGTATAAAATCAGCAGACAGAACCTCAAAGCTGTATTGTTTTTCTGAACTCCAAATTGTGGATAACTAAACACTCATTAAAAAAAAAAAAAAAAAAAAAAAAAAAAAAAAAAAAAAAAAAAAAAAAAAAAAAAAAAAAAAAAATGTTGCTTCCTTCCTGCTTCCTTTGTGCAGTTGGGATTGTGCCTGCAGACCACATAAGCCATAAGCCATGACTATTTGATCTATATTACCTAGGCAGCTGCCAGAGCATGTGTGAGAGGGAATATGGCAGTGGTGGTTTGTGCCGCATACGATGAGTCAACCAAGAAACACCAACCAGAGATCACAACCATCTTCCAAAGAACAGCAACACAGCACTCAGACTGCGCAGTGTTTGCTGCAAAGATGTACACTGCTCTCACGAACAAAGAAAGGGGCAGAGGATCATTCTGTAGTGAGATACTCAATTATAATGACAACTTGTGCTACGTTATGCAGCTGATGTATGGGCTATGCTAGGCATGTCTGATCTGTTGTTTTCAGTATGACCTTCAATGAAGAGAAAATGAACGGTGTTAGGACTGTTCTAACAGTACTAAAGATCCTTTTGCTATTCAGAGAACTACACAAGGAGTAGACTTCTACTGTGTTTTTAGGAGAATCTGTGAGAAATAATAAATACTGATTCTATCCAGTCTGTGTATTTTATAGTACTAGGTGCAATCAGAGAGATTACGTTGGCATGCAATTGTTTAGTTATTAATCACATTTGCATTTCTACACCAATTCACCTGGAAAATCATTTAGAGCTGAAAATACATTCATTTTTTCCCCGAGAAAATATGAATTCCTTTCTTTGGAAGGATTCAAAGTTAAAAAACTTTAGGTCAGAGGAAAACCACTATATCAAACTTCAGTCAGCATCTCTATTCTCTGAGGTTCAACCTACTTGAAATTCTGGAAATAGGGTTTGCTGGTGGCTTCTTTCTTTTTTTTTTTTTTTCCATTTCGGTCCTTTGACCTCCATTTGATTTATATGCAAGTTTTGGTCCATGAGTTCAGGCCCAAGGAGAGGAAAATGTACAAAAAAGCAGACTTTTGCTATAGGAGAAATTCTACCTGAAGTTGTTTTCAGAGTAGAAAATTTGTTCAAACAGACCTAACAACCTACATACAGAAAAAAACACTTTGCAGGCCAAAAAGGGGAAATACAGGTGGGTCTCAATGCTTAACAAAGCTCTTAGAGCACTGAAATCCATGGCAGTGACCCTATAATGCATAAATATCCTCTTCCCCTGTCCTTCAGAAATACACCATTTGCTACGTCATGGCTTAAGGAGAAAGTTTCTCCTTTCTTTTCATGCATGCCTCTTTTCAGCAAGCTCAGGAATGCTTCTGTGCCTTCTGCCAGCACGTAGCACCAGAGGGAAGGGCAAGGGAAAGCTCTGGGTGCAGCGTCTTACCCGAGTTTTGCTCACTGAAGAGTTGTTACAGGGCCAACCAGATCATCAGAAAAACATCAGCAATGTTCTTATGTCTAGGTCTGTGACTGATTTGAGTAGACACGGTGTCACCTTAGAGAAGTATGGAGTCCACAAAGTGAATTATTGCTTTTCCACTGCAGGAAGCAGAAAATCAACATCTGCTGAAGGACTACAAGGCCTATATGAAGAAAATAAGCATATCTCAGAGTTTGAGGACTCTTCTTAAAAATGTAGTTATCCAGGTATAAAGAAATACATATAAACTCAAAGGAAGCATCAAAGCTTAATTATATCATGACTGTGAGTGAAAGGAAGAGTCTCTACTAGGAGGCAAATTCATGAGAATCTTCACAAGGCAAGTCCTAGTAGCAAAGCAGTATGGACAGTTCAAATTAAATATTATCTTAAAATCAACACTTGAAAAAATTTCTTTACATTTGCAATCTAATACTACCTTGGAAATAACTTTATTTACAGTCTTTGACACCAGAATAATATTCAGGTAGAATTTTTAGCTAGCAACACATTTTCAATTTTTTTTTTTTCCCTGGGAAGATAATTCCCATGTGCTGATGGAGTTTTTTGCTTTGATACAGAACAAAGGTTTTTTTGCTTATCTCAAAAATAAAATGTTTAGTAACTTCAGCAAATGCTAAAAACAAAACTTGATGGTTTTTCTCAAGTAATCTTTTTATTTATTTAAAAGCTGGATTAATTTTAGCATTATAGAGCCATAAAATCATAAAGTTTTATATTATTGATTATGGTCTCAAAATACCAAAAGGCACAACCAAAAAATGAATAATTGGCTACAGACTCCTGAGACAGAGCCATTTCAGCTTTCTCATCACAAAGCTGCAGGGGACCTGTAAACTGGCTATACACAAACTGTCTCAAAAATGTATCAAAGAGACCATATGATTCCACCAGAAAAGGATCACAAAGAATTACATTACCCCTTGGAAGCAGACTGAGTGTGTTCCAGAAAACTGGCATTTCATCTCTTACATAGCATGATAATTCCAGAGGAAGATGACTGGTGCTGTGCCTATATAATACTTCTGTAACAGTGTTTCAAAGTTCAGGGAAAGCTGCATACTAGCTCATCCCTTCCTGCCTGACCTCTTGACATTTCCCAAAGAATCCAAAAAGCTTGAGAGAGAGAAAATTTAAGAGTCAATGAACTAATCAGTGAAAAATCATAGAATCATAGAATGGTTTGGGTTGGAAGGGACTTCAAAGACCATCTAGTTCCAACCCCCCTGCCATGGACAGGGACACCTCCCACTAGATCAGGTTGCCCAGAGCCCCATCCAGCCTGGCCTTGAACACTGCCAGGGAGGGGGCATCCACAGCATCTCTGGGCAACCTGTGCCAGTGTCTCACCACCCTCACAGGAAAGAGTTTCTTCCCAAGACCTAGCCTAAATCTCCCCTCTTCCAGTTTGTGGCCATTACCCCTTGTCCTATCACTATATGCCCTTCTAAAGAGTCCCTCCCCAGCTCTCCTGTAGGCCCCCTTCAGGTACTGGAAGGCCGCTATCAGGTCCCCCGGGAGCCTTCTCTTCTCCAGGCTGAACAACCACAACTCTCTCAGTGTCCTTGTAGGGGAGGTGTGAAAAATGAGAGAAAAAAATCAACTCATTTAAATGAGAAAAATGGCTCATTTGACTTGAACATAACACTTGCATGAAAACCAAAAGTAAGAAATGTTGAATAAGAATTTAATGGAGTACTGTGATAAAGCTCATGAAGTCATAGAAGGAAAAAATCAGTAACTGTTACAGTGGGAATTTTAATACTGGAACATCATGAGTTTACAAGATAAATATATGCTTTCTCAAGGGAAATAAAGTGTTTCATGATGTTCAAATTATCTCCTACAACTATGCATCATGACATGTTCTGGATAGTCAAAGTCTCTAACAAAAATGAAGTATTTGCATCAAGATTAGAATTCTGTAGGCATTTTTGATGTCCTCATTTTAAAAAAGATATACAGAAAAACTGGAAATAATGCAGAAGCGTCATAAAAAATAAATCAAAGGATGAGGAAAAAGCTTTACAGCTCTAAAAAAAAAAAAAAAAAAAAAGATTTAAAATGCTTGAACTGTTCAGCTTCTCAAACAAGTTGATAGATGAGTTGGTCACAAGGTAAAAGTTCTTTCACACAAACAAGTAGGCTATTTAGATAAAATAACAAAAATAAATAGCATCTCCAGAAACTGAGTCTAAGCCCTGTGGAACTGCAAATCCTGAGGGCATTTGCAGTCCTGTTCATCTGACTGTGTACACCCTTCCTGCCTCTGGATGGATCCTTTTCTTGCAGCAGAAAGCTCTTACTAATGCATGGCCACCATGGGGCCAAGGCCAGTTTCGCCAGGAGTGGGAAGATGCAAAGTGGCTGAAAGCAGGACCCCTTCAAACCAGACAGCCACCAGGCAGGCACACTCTCCTAGCAGAGAACTGCAAAATGTATCACTGTCTGTCTCTTTCTTTCTTCCCAGCAGATGTTGTTTCTCGATGATTAGAAACCTTTTGAAAGAGGAGAGAAATGCTTGCAAAGGAGTATCACATCAGCTTCTCTAGCTGTAGGGTCCTGGAACAGGAATAGACAATGCAGTGTGGATGAGCCCTCCGCATGAGACTCCATCGCCCCATCTCAGAGATGGACTGACTTATCAGGGGCTGCTTATTTGTAAACAGTTGCCAACTTGCTTTTCAGCTGTTACAGGACACCAGCATTTAACCTTTCCTGCCTCCAGCCAAGGCTCAGACCTCTGCATTTTGTTCTATTTTCTGTCATCTATGACCTATAAAATGGTTTTTACACAGCTTCATAAAAAGTATAGAAAGCAGTAATTTCTGGAAAATCCAGCATTACTCTACAGCTGTGAGAGGCACATCTTTGCTTTGTGTATAGTGTAAAGAAATAGTTATTAGTCAAACAGACGTGGAAAAGGCTCTTTACAAAAAAAAAACCACATATGCAACAAAATTAAGCAAAGCATTTCCAAGACATACCTGTTCATTTCTGCCTGTATACAGAAATACAATGGAAGAAAGTCCCAATTAAACTCATGTTAGCAGCAGAGATGGTCAAATGCTCGAGAAACAACTCAACCCCCTCCTGTGAAGGTTAGGCACCTCTCCAGATTCCCACAGGTTTGAAATGCCAAACAGTCTGACAAGGAGCAAACTCCACTACAAACTCAAAAGGTCAGCCATGTCACAGCATGAGACAAAAATTAACATGCCTTTCAGAAGCCAACTTCTCCAAAGGGCTTCTCAGTAAATGGCTCTAGCCACACACACTGACGGGAGGAAAAACAATGCATCCCTTCTGAGGAAAAACAAAGTGAATGGCTACCAATAATGTCTAGTGTGTTCATTCTGCTCAGCTTACCAAGGCCTTTCTCAGAACTGGAACAACTTCTGCACATGGTAGCAAATTTGTCTAATGCTCTACTGGATGAGGTTTTTCCGTCCCCCTCACCATATCCTTTCTCCACCTTTCCCTTTCCTTCTCCCTTTCCTTTTCCCTTTTTCTTTCCCTAAACTTTTGCCTATACTTTCCCTTTCCCTATAACTTTCCCTCTTTTTTTTTTTTCAAAAATAAATAGCATAATGAATTTCACAAAGGTATGTTTTATGAATTATTTGAGTTATCTCCCTGTCGCTGCTTTCATGTCATAATCATAAGGTGTTTTCCTCTCTGACTGTCACACCACTCCATGACAAGGTAAGCACACCATGAGATTCCTGCTCCAGAAAGCTGCTTCTCTTGGGGAGAAGAAACTATCCTGAAACAGGAAATTCACAAGGAGAGAAACTTCAGTACAGTCAGCAGAAAGCAGAAATGACACTGCCAAAATGTGCATACTGGATGACATTTGAACAAGGAACTACATAATCAGCTAAGTGAAAAGAATCAAAGAAATGAACGAGATATAGATTATTTGACTCTGTGGTATTTAAGATGTACCAGGACAGGAATCTTAATATCAAATAGTTTTCCCATGAAAGTATTGCAGATGAAAACAACAGGTTCCTGGGCAGTTTGATCCAGTGAGCTAGTGGTTGTCAGCCCTGTCCACAGCAGGGGGGTTGGAACTAGATGATCTCTGAGGTCCCTTCCCACTCAAGCCATTCTAAGATTCTATGATTCTATGAACACCAGAAGAGGCTTCAACAATGTAAATGGCAACAGAAATGGATGACAGCAGTCTAGAAGAAAATGGGCCATAGAACAGATTGGAAAGGTTTCTGTGCTTTTAACTGGCCTCCCTTTTCTACTGTAGGAAATGGGACACCACAAAGACCTATCATTACATCTAAATTTCCCCAATGTAATTAAAGTCCTTTTTAAACAAATTTGCAGATGCAGAATCTCTATCTGTACCTGACAGAGACATTTGTCTTCCCTCAGGATTCAATATTGTGTAAGTCCTCATACAAAAACAACACATTTATACCTCCAAATTGTATTTGAAAGATGATTGCAGATTCCAATAATTTGATCTAGTTAGGAATTTCCTAGAAACATGCAGCATATAAACAACTTCTGAGAACTTGGTTAAATATCACATATTGTGTATGGGAGAATCATATTAAATAATTTTGATCTGACAAAATAGTAAATATACTGCTGTACTACACATTTCTACTCTAGGAGTTTGGGAAAAACAGGTTTAATTTTGTTTTGTGTTTACTTACACATTTAAATCACAGATGAAATACTATAATAAATAAATAAATAACACAAGAACAAACAAACAAGCAAGTGAAAGAGCTGTCCAAGATTTATTTTTCTATGCACAACTTGTTAAAGAAATGCTTTGTTCAAAAGCTTACCAAGAATCACTGAAAATGTTTTTTTGTATGCTTCAATTTGATAGAAGTTCTAAAAACCTCTTTCCTGACTCTGTCTAGTGTGTCCTTTGTTTATTTAACTGTTGAATTCATTGTTTCTGTTCACATCAGCCTACTATTATCCTTACATGATAACCAAGAACGTATCAGATGAATTTTTGCACTTGTAAGATGCTCACCACAACTGTGCTGATCAAATTCATCTTTCGGCATAATACCTGGTGGTAAACAATACCTTACATAGCTGCTAAAGCACAAGCACAATGTCTGATAAGTATATTCTCCATATATAAGAGATACAATTCTCTAAGATGCCTTTTCCACCTTAGTGTATTACTAGGTACCCTGACATGTTTGCTTCAGGTCATTTTTCAGATACACAGGTATTACCACTCGTTTTTATTTAACCACCTGTCCCCTATTGCCCGCCTAAGTATCATGCTTTTTTGTTTCTCATGATCATCCGAACTTTGGTTATGGTATTTCCCATTCTATACCTTACCAGATCTTCAGCCATTGAAATTTCAGTTCAGTGAAACAAAGAGAAGAGAATTAAGCTGTAACAACATAAAGTTTAAGCGTGGAACTTTGTGCCTGAAATATGTTTTGAACTCCTGGCAGCCGTGCTTTTTCATGCAAATAAGGTTTGACCAGGAGGTTAGATAAGATCTGGAGTAACAAGCAACCAAAGTCAACCTGTCAGACCAGTATTTATCTCAGTTGACCAAAGCATCAGGAAGAAGTTCCACCAGCTTCAGGACAGATACTAGACTTCTTTATTCTCTCACACTGATACTTTCTCCAACCAGAATTTGTTTGACAAACTTTACGTTTCAGAGCATATCACAATAGCATTTGTGTAAAAAGTCTTTGCAACACATTTAGCACAACACAAAGAACTTCACAGTCTGACATAAAATGATAAAAAATATGTATCTGCTATGCATTCCCATGCTGGTGTTGTCGATTTTGAATTCTCTCAAAACACACATACGAAGTGTGGTTAGAGAGCAGACATTGCTTTATTCTGCACAGGGTGCTCAGTGGATATTTCCACAAATCAAGTGCACTGACTTTATAGGAGCACACTCATTTATACAAGTATCCAGATAATAATCTCTCCCTTTCCTGGAAAGAGTACACCTACATAATACATATGCATGTGCTCACATACTGCNATGTGCTCACATACTGCTGGCAAATCTACTTTTACGACTCCTCTGCACCAGTACAGGGTTCTCTGAGGGTCTTTGAGGGTCTTTACAAGTAGCAGACCCTTACTCTTCCTTGCCATATATAGCTGTAAGTCAGGAAAAGATGGCAGCTTAACGCTGATCAGTCACTTCTTTTGGCCAGAAGTCTAAAGGTACAAAAGGTAGCTATCAACAAAGATAATGAGCAACATCTGACACAGTATGCCCCAACTTCCGGAACTCCTGACATAAACAATTCACAATTATGCATGCAAGTCATGTCCTAGAACACACG
>VXAV01011898.1:12640-24429 GCA_013399715.1 Alectura lathami
AGGGAAGGGAAGGGAAGGGAAGGGAAGGGAAGGGAAGGGAATGTAGCTCAAGTCACAGTTATCTCAAATGTACTAGTACAAAACAGTATACTATTTTCTGAAATACAGAAAGTGCAAATACTTCACTTGAGGAGACTTAATAGACCCAGGATTCTTAAATGTAATAAAATGAAACATAGCTGAGCTGATATAGCCACAGTAAGTCAAGGGAACAAAGAGCTAATTTCTGTCTTGGAAACTTTTCTTACTCAAAAAGAAATCTAATTGTTATGCCTAAGGAAATGCTAAAAGTGTGTGAATTGTGGCTGTAACACATGACAAATACACTGCAGTGAAAACAGCTTTGATGAACTTCAAAGAAGTTTAATTCTGATTTAGAATTCACCATGTATTTGTTCTGTGAATGGATTAACAGGCCCACATGTAGAGTAGCATTGAAACTTCTCACAAAGTTCTGTGGTAGAATTACTTTTGTCTAAGTTTATGTATTTTCATCTAATTTCAGACATTGAAAGCGGTTTCCAAGCCC
The DNA here is from genome assembly GCA_013399715.1 of Alectura lathami. Classification (NCBI taxonomy): domain Eukaryota; kingdom Metazoa; phylum Chordata; class Aves; order Galliformes; family Megapodiidae; genus Alectura; species Alectura lathami. The sequence goes on from VXAV01011898.1 coordinate 13,170, forward strand.
TTGTTCCAGTCGATGGAAAAGAAACACTGAGTAAATTTGTATTGTGAAGTTCATTGCAGTCTGTTCAGACACTTTGGATCTGTGTTTTTATCAGCAAAATGTCACCTCTTATTCTGTTTCCCATCAGTTTTCATCAACAACACAGTGTTCTAATGCAAACCTCCTTCTTTCTTACTTCTATCTATTGCATCAAGACTTTTAACCCTCCCTGAAATGATCAGAGAATACTGTGGTGTTTTGTTGGTAGTGGTGTTGTTTTTGTGTTTGTGTTTTGTTTTTTTTTTTTTGGCTTATCAAATGAGTAGCCATCTCTTATAGTGTCAAGTTCCTCTGAATCTCCTACACTTCGTTTTTTGGCAGATATATATCTTAGAATTTGGATATCTTCCTGGATTTTACGTGAAGACTCAAAGCTGAACCAGGTTCCAAAGCAACAGCTGCACATTACAAAATTAATTTTTACTTCCAATTCTGTTTTACGCTCTGATGTTTTACTTCCTCTATGTGCTGGAGATGAGGGGAGAGCTGGTTGCAAGAATAGTATTCCATCTTCCCATATCTTTTGGTTTTTACGGGTAAAAAATTCCTCTCTCTTCAGTTGTTTCAGTTGCTAACTTTCTGTTGGACCTTAGGCAAATCATTTTAGCTTTTCCAAGCTTTGTTTGAGCCTTCAGTGACGTTTGGATGTATAGACACACTGATGGAGCACTTTTTATTTCTGAGGAAAGCATGCTCTGAAGTTGACATATCACTTGGCTCCCTTAAATGTTGATAATGTCTTCTTTGCTTCTCCATTTCTGTTGCATTTACACTTCTCTGTTGCTGTGTATTTTTCTTACAATGTTTCTTTCCAGGTGCCTTTCATTTCATTGCCTCTCTCAGGCTTTTCCCCCAGCTCTGTTGACTTCTTCTTCCTTCCTTGCCAGCTTAGGTCTCATTCACATTGAATCAGTAACATTTTATAAAAAAAATTGGTATTAAATGCAAGTGCTTACACAAAAAAAAAAATCACCTCTATCACCAACATGGCAGAGATCACAGACTTCAGTACTAACCAGGAATGCCCACTCTTCTTTCTTTCCCCTCCGTTCCAACTAAGCATAGAGATAACATTTTACCAAGTTTTATAGCAAAGTTTAAAGTTTAAAGCAATGTTTTATAAAGAAGGAGGAATTCTTGCACAGTAAACAGATTGCACTGTATTAGGGCAGTGAACAACTCTTATTGGTTTCCATTCTTACTGTAAAATGCTCTTAGTACCAGAAAAGAAACCACTGTCAAAACAGACTTCTAGTTCTCTAAATTCATTGCTCTGTGGTCTGCCTGGGATTGTCTCAAGATAATTGCTGAAATAAAGTGAAAATGCAGCCTTTTATAATCTGGTTTTGTTTTAAATTGTTCTGAAGCAAGTAACCTCAAGCAAGTAACCTCTCAGTTAAACAAAGCTATCTGGGGACCTGTAGTTCAGCTCTTTCTTTGGCTCAGAGCACCCCCCTCAACTGCTAAGGGGCACTGAGGGCAAATATATCACAGCTGTATTTTTATTCAAACTTAGGGATTGCATTCAAGGACAAAAGGATCCTCTGAGGTTGCCTGAAAACACCTGCATACTTGGTATGTTCACCAGCTGGCATTCAAGCAGTATTTGGGACACTAGCTCATGAATCAATAGAGACAGTTTATGCCATTGCATACATGCTTTTGACATTTTGTATGTCAAAAGATAAAGGTTGAAAGGGACCTCTAGAGGTCATCTTAGTCAACTGCCCTGCTGCAGCAGGTCTCATGAGAAAGGCTTATTGACTTTCAAAGATCTCCAAAGACAGAGAGTCCACCAGCTCTGTAGGCAATGTGTTCCAGTGCTCTGCGCATTGAAGTGTTTCCTGACATTCAGATGGAACCTCTCATGTTTCAGTTTGTGCATATTGTCTGCTGTTTTTTGTCCTGTCCGTGAGCACAACTGGAAAGAATCATAGAATCATAGAATCATAGAATCATAGAATCATAGAATCATAGAATCATAGAATCATAGAATGGCTTGGGTTGGAAGGAACCTCAAAGATCATCTAGGTCCAACCCCCCTGCCGTGGACAGGGTTGCGAACCACTAGCTCACTAGATCAAACTGCCCAGGAACCCATCCAGCCTGGCCTTGAACACAGCTAGGGATGGGGCAGCCACAACTTCTCTGGGCAGCCTGTGCCAGTGCCTCACCACTCTCTCAGGGAAGAATTTCTTCCTGATGTCCAACCTAAACCTCCCCTCTTTCAGTTTTAGCCCATTCCCCCTTCTCCTAACATTATCTACCTGTGTAAAAAGTTGGTTCCCCACCTGCCTGTAAGCTCCTTTTAAGTATTGGAAGGCCGCAATGAGGTCTCCCCGGAGCCGTCTCTTTTCCAAGCTGAACAATCCCAACTCCCTCAACCTTTCCTCATAGGAGAGGTGCTCCAGCCCTCTGATCATTTTGGTGGCCCTCCTCTGGACCCGCTCCAACAACTCCACATCCCCTCTGTACTGGGGGCCCCAGGCCTGGACACAGTACTCCAGGTGAGGCCTTCCAAGGGCAGAGTAGAGGGGGACGATCACCTCCCTCTCCCTGCTGGCCACCCCTCTCTTGATGCAGCCCAGGATGCCATTGGCCTTCCTGGCTGCAAGAGCGCACTGCCGGCTCATGGCCAGCTTTTCGTCAATCACAACGCCCAAGTCCTTCTCCGCAGGGCTGCTCTCAAGGAGTTCTTCTCCCAGTCTGTACACACACCTGGGATTGCCCCGACCCAAGTGCAACACCTTGCACTTGGCCTTGTTGAACCTCATCAGGTTCTCGTGGGCCCACTTTTCCAGCCTGTCCAGGTCCCTCTGGATGGCATCCCTTCCTTCAGGGCTATCAACTGCACCTCTCAGCTTGGTGTCTTCAGCAAACTTGCTGAGGCTGCACTCGATCCCACTGTCTAAGTCGTCGATAAAGATGTTGAAGAGCACCGGTCCCAAGACAGACCCCTGGGGGACACCGCTCGTGACCGGCCTCCACCTGGACATAGAGCCATTGACTACAACACTCTGGCTGCGACCATCCAGCCACTTCTTTATCCAGCAAACAGTCCACCCATCAAATCCATATCTCTCCAGTTTGGAGATAAGGATATGGTGCGGGACTGTGTCAAAGGCCTTGCACAAGTCCGGGTAGACGACATCAGTCACCCTCCCTTGGTCCACCGATGCTGTCACTCCATCATAGAAGGCCACCAGATTGGTCACGCACGACCTGCCCTTGGTGAAGCTGAGGAAGATCCTGTCTCTACCTTCTTTGCTGTCCCCCATTCAGGTATTTGTATGCATTGATGAGTTCCTCCCTGAGCCTTCTTTTCTTCAGGGTGAAAAGTCCCAGCTGTATGCAATGTTCTTAGGAATCATTGCTTTCAGTTTTTAAAAGAAAAGACACCCCTCTGCAGACAAGTAAATAATAGCCTGCCTCCAGCCAGCCTACCATCTACTCCCCTAGCAACCAACATAGACTGTGGTTTGCTCATGGGTCCCATCTTCCTAGATAACTTTTTCACAGACTTTGGGGCTAGCCAGGTGGTATGATGGTGTACATTTTATTCTTGCCTATATGACTTGGAAAGCACTTGCAGGAATATATCAAATGAAAAAGACATCCATATAGGTAAGTATGGACATTCATCAGAAACAGCAACATGACAAAAAAGAATTATGATTGTTAATCAACATGCATTAAATTCACATCATCAGAAAATCTGAGTGCTATTGGACTATTTGATTAAGCTGTATTGCTGGGATAAATAATAAGCAAGATATTGTCTAATAAATCCTTTAGCTATATGTCATTGTGGCAAATGCTTTGTAAAAGAAAGAGAAGAGTAACATACCTAAATACACCTAGATGGGCTGAGACAAGCAAAAAGAACAAGTATATAAGTTCTTAAGGAGCTAGAAGGGTGGTAAAGAATTGATTCTCAAAACCCCAAGGAAAGGGTTTCAAAATGATGAATGATGCAAAATACAGAAATAAGATTTCATAGATTCTTTGCTTTTGTCAGTTCACAGACTCAAAGATATCACACACATTGATTGGATTTTGATTTGAGGGAGAATATGGGAGAATAAAAAAACCAGAAATCTGAAATGAACATTTTGTTATTGCAATCAGCCAGACCATGATCTTTTTCTTTGCACCTGTATCAGCTCGGGTTTATAGTATTACAAAGCTGTTTCACCACTTCTAGCTTTATCAGAATCCTAGAAACAGAAGAATTAAAGGGACAGGTTCTGAAGCCAGTGAAACTACTGGAGTAATTTCACTAAGTAAGGCTTAAAGAAAGGAGAGAGAGGAAGTTTACCTTTGGAACAAAACTAACCCCGTTTACCACTGCAAAGACAAATTAATTCCTGTGCAAAAAGGAGCTGAGTGGACTGTTTCCATCCATATCTTTGCTGAAATGTCACATAGGTATGTTTACCCCCATACTTATCTTACAGTCAAGAGTCCCTTCCGATCAGTGAATATTTAGATTGTCTCTGTAATGCTTCACTACAGGAAATTTTGATCTAACCCAAATCTTCACTGCATTACTTTTGTGAAGAGAGGGACTATCTACATTGGCAGAGATGCTTATTTATGCAGGCATGTAGGACTAAGGCAAAGTCATTGTATAGTAGGAAAATGTGGTGGTCAAATATCAATTGCAGCTCAAGCACCTCCATGATGTTCTCTCACTCCCCCTGGTCAGAAGGACAGGAAGGGGGAAGGGGGGTAGTTGAAGCTGTGAGATAAATACAGGAAGATCACTCACTAATGGGCTGATCACTCACCTTCATGGGCAAAATAAACTCAGCCTAAGAGTCATTGATGCAGTTTATTGTCTGTTGATAAGAGAATAGAGCGGTAAGAACCATCAGCAAACTGAACACACTTTCCACCAACCTACTCTCTTCTACCTCCTCCCCCCCAAGCACCACAGGGGAATCATAGAATCATAGAGGTTGGAAAAGACCTCTCAGATCATCAAGTCCAACCAACAACCTAATATCACTATGCCCACTAAACCGTGTCCCTAAGTGCCACATCTACACGTTTCTTGAACACCTCCAGGGAAGAAGACTCCACCACCTCCCTGGGCAGCCTGTTCCAATGCCTGACCACTCTCTCAGAGAAGAATTTTTTCCTAACATCCAACCTGAAACTCCCCTGGTGCAGCTTGAGGCCATTACCTCTAGTCCTATTACTGTTACCTGGGAGAAGAGGCTGACCCCCACCTCACCACAGCCTCCTCTCAGGTAGTTGTAGAGAGCAATGAGGCCTCGCCTGCGTCTCCTCTTCTTCAGACTGAACAGCCCCAGTTCCCTCAGCTGCTCGTCATAATCCTTGTCCTCCAGGCCATTCACCAACTTTGTTGCCCTTCTTTGGACACTGTAGGGCTTCAATGTCTCTCTTGTAGTGAGGGGCACAAAACTAAACACAGTCCTTGAGATGCATCCTCACCAGTGCCCTACCCCACATGGGGTCCCTCCCATGGGTGCTGTCCTTCCCTGACTGATCTCGCATGGGCTTCCCATAGGCTGCAGCTCTCCCAGCCCTGCTCCAGCATGGCTCCATACCACTGGGCCCACCCTTTAGGAGCTACTCCAGCACAGGCCCCGTGGTTGGCAGCTCCCCCAGGCCTCTGCCCCACCGTGGGCTCCTCTCCACAGCTACAGCTCCAGCCTGGGGCCTTCTCCTGCGGGGGCTCCATGGGCTGCAGCCTCCTTCAGGCCTCATCCCCCCACTGTACTGTGGGCTCCTCCATGGCTGCACATGGAGATCTTCTCCGTGGGGTGCCATGGGCTGCAGGGGGACAGCCTGCTCCACCATGGGCCTCTCCTGGGCTGCAGGGAGCTTCAGCTCTGTGCCTGGAGCACCTCCTGCCCTCCATCTGCACTGACCTTGGTGTCTGCAGGGCTGCTGCTCTCACATTTTCTCCAGACTGCTGTCATGCAGCAGTTTTTTCCCTTTCTTAAATCTGTCCTCACAGAGACATAGCCAGCATCACTAATGAGCTCAGCTCTGTCCAGCAGTGGGTCCATTTTACACCTTTTGGCTGGAACTTGTTGTTGTTGGACTTGGGGCAGCTACTGGGCTCCTGTCACAGAGGCCACCCTCACAGCACTCCTTCTCCAGCTACCAAAGCCTTTCCACATAAGCCTAATACAGACAAGATTTCATGACAGTTTACAAAACAAGATGACAAATGTTTGTGAACAAATTCAGCTACCAGGAAAGCCTGAAATGGAACAAATGACAGCACAAAAGAAAGCACTGTACCCTAGAGGCAAAGATTTTCTGTTTATGTGTTCAGCACTATTAGAAGACAGGAGAAATTGGGAAGTTCTGCAGTAAGTGCCATTAGTCAAGGCCAAGCAACCTTCCCAGGGGCACATAGTCCCAATGGCTGCATGAGGGCAGTTTGAGTCTGGTTCACTAACATCACTTCAGAGTTGTACTGTGTTACTGAGCTTTACTGTAGCAAGTATTTCATCAACAGTATATGGCAACATTTTTTTTTCCTGGCTGGTGCAAATTGCAATGAAGAATAACAGGGCTAATGAGTACATAGGTCTACCACAAGTAAGGGAAATTTCAAATGCATTCTACTCTGCCCTAATAATATTTATGATGCTCTAGTAATGAATTAATGTGTCTTTGCTAGAAATATAGTTTCCAAAGGTTTAACATACAGTAACTGGTAACTTAATTCTGACAGCAGTAGTTGACTATTTTTTTTTTAATTATTTATTTAATGCACATAGATTATATAGATCAAAGGATGGAAAAGCACAGAAAAGAAAATGTCCCTATTCATAATGCCTTGTACTCAGTGTTCTGCAAATCTCACTTCAATATGTAGTTATATATTTTGAATGCAACTTCCTACAGAAAATTTATGCATCTATTTTTACATAGTATTGACAATTTAGCTTGAAAGCCAGCATTCCTTTATTACTGTTGATGCTGTTAGCGATAAACGATGTTGAATGTTTTCTTGAATCCATTATTCTCAACTTAGTAGAAAGAGTATGCTTGTTTTCATGGAGAAAATAAACTAATTGCTGTAACGGCACAAGATGCTATAGAAAACAAGAATAACACAATACCCATTTCTAAAACAAATTAGAGATTTTTGAATTTTCTATTTGTTTGTTTGTTTGTTTGCTTTTAAGCTTAAAAATAACAGGGCAAAATCAGCACAGGACATGAAATGACGTTACATGGTCAGTAACAAACTTGTGGCTGGAGCTTAATCAGCTACTAGTGTCAAGAGATAGAATGTAAGGTTGGCAAACATGGCAAAAATAACAAAAACCCAGCCCAGCTGTGCATCACTAATAGATTCTACTAAATCACTTGAAATCACTATCAAACTTCTTCATTAGAAACACTTTCTTATCAAATCTGGATGCAAAAGCACAGCATAGACTCCATTTCCAAAACTGTGCTTTATAGAAAGGAAAGACAAATCTTTAATTTGTCACCAAGTTATCCCACTAAATAAGCTAGAAGACACAGGTGCTTTCAAGTTCTGTTTGTTTATCATAAAGGAGACAACCCATTGGCTAAACTATAATACAAAGTAATAATACCCAAAAGGAATGGCTTGTAAAAAGATTTCCAAGGAACCTTATGTCCACACTGTGTGCAAGAGAGGTAATTTCTCAAAGGTGACAGTTGTTGGGACCCATGGACAAAAACGCTAACTGTCACAGACCAGCTGAGGTTCCATACCTGTAGAGCAACTAGAATTTTGGTTGTTTTTTGTCTGTTTTCCTGTGCAGACCGATGTTGAGAAGGAAGGGAGAGCTCTGACAGAGCTATCACCACCAACTCCTGGGCACACATATTGCACCAGATTTACTAAATGTGTGAAAAAAGGGTGAAATAGTATACAGCCTGATTTCCCCATCACGTTCATATTTCTTTTTATAGTCAATTATATAATTAAACTAGTGAACTAACTCATTTTTTAATAATCATGTAGTCATGCTAATACAGAAGAAAAAAATACAACCGTAGAAGTGATGTTTGTGTCTCAGTCATAGGTAGGCTTTATCTGTTGGTTCTTATGCAGAATAGGTTGGTATTACAAATAATGTAATGAAATTAATTGTTATCACTTAGCATACCTGTAGATTCAGGGGTCTGCTTCTAAAGACCTCCAGCTCATCTACATTTCACAGATGTCATTCCATCTTTTAGACTGTCAAAAATATGCCTGACTGGGAGATGGAATCACAAGACTAGCAGTATATTTAAAAAACATGTGTTTTTTTCTCAATTTAGTTCAAAAGAAGTTATTTTCCTTATTTTCTAGTAATAGCTTTTTATTCTGGATGAATGGTGGCTGAAAGAATTGTAGTTTTCCAGAGTTCAACCTTCTTTTGATGTTATTGTCATGCCTTTCCCTTAGGATTTCCAGAACACTTGAAGCAGCTATTTAATTCTACAAGGAAAAATTCAGGTTTCATTTAGCAGCAGCAAATTCTTAGAGTGAATCCCTGACCCATCAGAAAACAACTGCAAAACTATTATTGAATATAGTGGCCTTACGCCTTCACCTCAAGTACATTTACTTACTTTGGTTGAAGTCACTTTTTATTTAAAGTGAGCTAACTGAAACCAGTTTAGTTGTCGTAGATTTGGGCAGGAAAATATTTATGGTCTGTTGTGGTTTAACCTGGCAGGCAGCTCAGTGCTTCACAGTCGTTTGCTCCCCCAGTGGGATGGGGGAAAGAACTAGGAAAAATAAGACAAAGTAGAATTCGTGGTTGAGATAAAAAACTATTTATTATGTCAGAAAATGAAAATGAAAATAATAGTAGTAATGATAATAATATAAAATATAATTACAAAACAAGAGATGCACTATGTAATTGCTTACCACCCACCAACCGATGCCCAGCCAGTCCCCAAGCAGCGGCTGCCCTAACCTTGGCCAACTAACTCCCTACAATGTTATAGGTTTCTTTTCACATGACGTGGTATGGTAGGGAATATCCTTTTGGCCGGTTTAGGTCTGATGTCCTAGCTCTGCCTCCTCCCAGCAACTTATGCACCTCCAGCCCCTTGATGGAATTTGGACACTGGTCTCAGACACAGGGTTTGGATTTTGTGTGGTCCTGTATGGGGCCAGGAGTTGGACTCGATGATCCTTGCCATCTCTTCCAGTTCAAGATGTTCTGTCATTCTACGACACAAGTGTAAAAGTGATTTCAGATTGACTCTGGGAATTCTGGTGAAATGCAGCAAAAGTAGTTATAGTTTTCTCTCCCATTCATTCTCTAACTAGCAGAATTAGTAAGGTGAAAATACAACAAAATTTTCCATTATTAGATGTTGCGGAAACACTGCTCTCTAATGAAATCCCATAATAGGTGTTATTTATTCTTCTTTTTTTTTTTTTTGAATTGTTCACTGTAGCTGGCAATTCTGAGAAGTGTGAAACTCTTACGTGTGATAATAGTTGCCAGTATACTTACTGCTTATAATGCTGAGTGTCTGATAGAAAAAAGCCAACAAATACCAACTCTTTTTCCAGATTTAACTCCCACCTGTAATCCACCTACTACCCTCCTAACTTTACCAGATTCTGAGATCAAGCATTCTCAGCCCAGTAGCAACAAAAAGTTGCTGAGGAAAAAAAGAAAAAAAAAAGGAAAAAGAAAGGAAACAACTGAAAAAAACACTAGTCTTGACACTTCACTGAAGGCAGAAATCGTGTTTTGGTGAAACAATTACAGGTAATGCAATTGTTGCATAAATAAAATCACAGAGGATCTATGCAAAGAAATTGCTTTGCTAAACAGGAGAAAACAGCACATTCTGATGGAGAATTTCAACTTTCATCAAAGTTACAGTAAGGACAGAAACAAGAACAAAACATTTTTTATACTCCTTAATTTTGGCACCAAATCCTAGCAACACACATATGAGCAGAGTTATTTCTACACACAGTTATAAACTAACTTCTTACTGTTGAACCTAGTACTCTTCAAAAGTAATTTTCAAAATATAATGTGTTTTGTTTTCTGTTCTTATTTTATCCTTTAAGTCTGTTTTCCTAGGCAAGAGATAAAATGTACTTCAATTTTGAAGAGAGTAGGATTCTTTTTTTTTTTTTTTTTATGAAGTATTGTGGTCTTTAACTAAAGTCTACTGAAATAGATTTACTGAAATAGATTTACATAGTTCTACAGTGGTACATCTCCCCTGCCTATTGTCCTTTTTGCCACAGTATGTCTCAGCCTGATGTATCCCTCCCTGATGGAATTTGTTAGTTCTTACCAGTCTAATAAAATAGTGACAACTCATGATATACCATGACACATAGCATGCATTTTTCCCATATAGCCAGATTCATAATTATGGCCAGAGCTTTGCACTCTTGCATACATCTCACCCAACATCCAGTTCCTTCAGAAAAGGATCAGAAGCAAAAATCTATCCAATTCATACTCTTGGGAGTGTGTCAGTGTCTTTAAGAGCTGCCAGTGATAACGATGTTCCGAAAGTTCAAGGAAGAATTGTGGGGCAATATTCCTGCTCTTTTCTCAAACCAGCTCCCTCAAAGCTGACCTTCCTGGTCACAAGGGAGAAAAGAGTTCTGTTCCTGTAAGGCTAGCCATTAAAATTGAGGATATGGAAGAGAGCTGGAAGAGAAAAATGAAGTGTATCTTGGTATAAAAGACTGCCTTCAAATATGAGGCAAAATTAGATACTTTGCAGATAGTGCCCATATCCAAAGGAAAAAAAAAGACATGGATATAAGCAACTACCTGACTTACATTTATCAAGAACACCTTCCAAAAACATTTATCATTTTTGATATTCCATTCAACTACAAAAAAATTTTGAAAGTTAAAATCAATAAACCTATAAAGATCCCATCATACATGTATTAAATGCACAATTGTAAAAATTACTATTCTAACAGCACAGACACAAAAGGCACACATCTTTATCTACTAGATCAGGACCTTTCCCAACATACTGCATATAAACTTGTCACAAACCTCTTTTTACTTGTGTATAAGAACGAGCAAGGTCTCCCTGGCAAAATAGCAGTATTACACATACATGATATGCATATTTACGAGCAGGCAGTGACCTAACATCATTATCATAACCTTATGATAATTATTATCCTTTCTAGTTTGTTTGATTAACTAAAATATGCCATTCTTTACTTTGGCTGTCTCATAAAGGAGCTGAA
>VXAV01011898.1:26671-44466 GCA_013399715.1 Alectura lathami
CCTGCTACCAGGCACCTCCTGGACTCTTGGACTCCTGGACCATCGATGAATCCCTGGAACACCTGTCGGACCTCCTGAGTGGTGCTTATTCTTGCAACCCTATCTCAAATTGTTGTTTGATTTCTGCCTTTCCATTTCACTCTGTCCTATCACTATTCTCTCTTAATTCTTTGATAATAAATCTAAGTCTAGTTGCACAGCATTTGACCTAGATTGTATCTTAATTTCATCTCTTGGGTTTGAAAAGAAACCTCCCCTGATTCTGCATTGGGACATATAGCCTTGAGGAAGAGTGGCTGGAAAGTTGCATATCAGAAAAGAACATGGGGATGTTGGTCTAAAGCCAGCTGAATATCAGCCAGCAGTGTGCTCAGGTGACCAAAAAGGCCATGGGCACCCTGGCTTATATCAGAAGTAGAGTAGCCAGCAGGATGAGGGAGGTGATCGACCCCTGTACTTGGCACTCGACACAGCTTGAGTATTTGGGCCCTTTATTACAAGGAGGATGTTGCTTTGAAAGAGAGTATCAATCTCTTTTCTCAGGTGCCAAGTGATATGATGCATTGGCAATATCCTTAAGTTGAGCCAGTTTAGACTAGACATCAGGAAATATTTCTTCATGGAAAGGCTGGTTAGGCATTGGAACAGGCTGTCCAGGGAAATGGTGGAGTCTTCTGGGGGTATTTAAGAGATGGATATGGTGGCCCTTAGATACAAGGTTAAGTGGTAAACTTGATAGGTTAGGCTGATGGTCAGACCTGATGATCTTAAGAGTCTTTTCCGATATAACTGATTCTATGATTCTGTGATCCAGATTACCACAAAGCCACAGAAGCACTAATTATGGTGCAAGAGAAGACCTGAATCCTATAGGAAGAACTAGGAAGTGGAGAGGGAGAAAATGCTTTTGCTGGCAGACAGATACTTGCACCTTTTTAAGCCACATAAATGCATCTTTTTGGTGTTGCTTTGAATCCCAGATTTGAAATTCTGGATCCCAGAATATGGAAGTTTATTGCATATGTACCCAGTGCAGCTACTAACAATCCTACATGTTGTATGTAATAGAATCGCATTGTGATAATTCCTTTTTTAGACATGTATCCTGCAAGATTGTGTCTCAGGGACCAAAAGTGCCTATGGATTATAACTATAAATAGAATTACAGCACAGTCATTGCCAGCCTACTCCAAGTGTTAAACATGGAACTGAGGAAAGTAGAAAAGAGAGATTTAAGATTAGAACTGCCCTGAGACCTTAACACCTTTCTTCTAGTATTCATATTATTTAGTATTAGCTATACTGCCTAGGATTTCTTCTGTTTCCATTGCAGGCATCTGCATGCCATAGGAGACCTGTGTAGTTAGCTGCCCAGGTGACAAAAGAGAAAATTAGTTATGACATTTTCTGTCATTAAGAGGGGTCATCTCAGAAAAGCTTTTTATTTGAACATCAGATTAGGAAGAATGCTTCAAACATTTTACCAAAATCATAAGATAAAGAGGTGTAATGGCACAGAAGGATTAAAAATACCGATCTATTAACCAGCTCTAAGTCTTTATATGTTGCACATGAGATCTAGAACAGAATTCTAAAAATATCATCACATAAACTGGATGTGATAAAATCTTTGGTCCTCTGCATGCAAGCAGAAAAATGTCTATAAAATGCACTGTGAATATTTCTAAAGCCAAAGGTACCCAAAGCATGGAGCTGGAGCTCTGCTGTGATGTCTGCATGCAGACAGAGAAGCAGTTTGAAAAGTTAACATGTATGCAGTGAGCAGTGTAGGAGGGACAGCCAGGCAGCCACCAGCCTCAGTTAAAGTCACTAAAACAGAACAGAAGAAGATAAAAATGAGGTTATGCTTCCTTTCTACAGAAAATTATAATTGCTACTTACAACACCTTGTTTACTGGGATCTACCTACCTCTATCAATAAAGAACAAATTCTCATATTTTCTTTTGTTTAGCTACCTGCCAACAGCTTGAAAGTAAAAACTCTGCTAACACTTCCAGGGGTTTGACTGCTTAAATAGTTATTTGACAACTTGAGAAGTAGGAGCTGAGTACTGGTAGGGCTGAAAAATCCTGTCATCCAAGGTTAAATGTGGGTGGCAGAAACAGACTCAGAAAAGCTTCAGAGAGTGACTATGATAGCCCAGAAGTGATGTGCTTTAAATAGACTAGTCTGAGTTTAAACCATTTGATCTACATCATATGAATATGCAGGATAGGTCTAGGGAGAGGGACAGGCTAAGCCAAGGTCAGATTTAAGTCTGCAGCAATTTGAACAGGCCAGGAGTTCTGATGTGAGCAGTCTTCTCCCTTGAATTTAACATGCAATGGCAGTAAGTCCTCAGTAAATTAATTTTTCGTTCTAGTAAAGCCAGAAAAACTTTTTGTGTTTCTGACACACAAAAGCAATAGAAACTAGTAGATAAATAAATAATCAGAATGCAACTTAAGTAAAATCTAGTATTTCAAATTTGCTTAAAAATGGAAGTTTCTGTACAATGCCTGGACAAGTGTACATGCCAAGCATGTTTTGAGAAAATAAATGCTGATACTTACGCTAGAGTCAAATTGCATACACACCTCTGTATGAGTGATTCTCTGGGGCAAGAACCTTCCAAAGATGCTCTGCAAAGCATTTTTCTACCATTTCTCCAACAACACGGCCTTTGATTACTTCTTTTTCCACTCTGACAAGATAAAAATAAATAAATAAATTATTATAAGCTACTAAAGATTTCTTTTTAAGAATATCTTTTTCTTTCTCCTGTGGAATATGTTCATGCATTCTTTCCTTTTTCAGAGATACTCTGATTAGGTAATAAATACTTTCATAATGGGGATAGTCAGTCACTAGCATTTGCACTAAAAATCTTATCCAAAGATTTACTGTCCTGGTCAAACAGCAGCACAAGCACATAAAAGTGTTTTCTGAATTTAGTATATGACTTTTTTTAACAACTAATATAACTGAGAAACCTGTTCTCTTGCCACTTATTTTGCAAGCAAATTAATCTTGATACTTTTTTTTTTTTTTTTTTATTTTTTTGTCCTCTACNNTTTTTTTTTTTTTTTAGTTTTCTGTCCGCTACAAAACCTATATTCTCTGCAACTGTGATAAATATACCAGCGGAACTTAGTGTTTAATTCAGCACCTGAAGTAAAAGTGGGGAATTAACTTTCTGAACACCTCATATACCTCATTAAACTGGTAAAATTCTCCCTGCCACTTTGAGAGAAAAACAGCCTTATTGACCAATTTTATTTTTATTTTTATTTTTATTTTTATTTTTATTTTTATTTTTATTTACATCCACTTCAACAACCTGCCTTTCACTGGCAAGCTAAAATCATCCTTTATGACTTCTTAGATGGGAAACTAGGGTTAAGGATGTACTCGCTGTTGTATTCATCATCTTTAAATCAGCTGGAAGTGCAGAAAGGTGATAGCATTACTTCATCATAGATAATTTCATAAACCATGTGCAGGTGCTCTGAGCCACTGGTAGTCCACCAAGCCTTCCTGCTATCATCATGTTCTGAATCACTGTGCTTCTGTTTTGTCAGGATAGGGATCTCTGAAAGGACCAGGAAAAGTTTCATTATGTGATGTACTGGACTTCTTTAAAAGCTTAAGAGTTGCCTCCAGTGTCTCTTTCTTTCTTTTCTTTTCAAATCCAACAGCTCTTTCCCAGTGCTCCTTTGGAGACTACTGTTTAAATCTCATGAAAAGAGACACTTTTGCCCACTGCACAAATTGCCGATTTCCGCTGACATTCCTAGTGTGTACCTGGCAAATGAGCTACACTCCAATGTAGCTCTCTGCCCCTCAGAATTGGAGGTGTGTTTTTGCACAAGAAAACAAATGATCATTAGCTTGTAGAAAGTCAATCCTATCTGTATAATTTTTTTTTTTTTTTTCTGTTCAGCTTACCAATTGTATAGCATTTAATGCCATACTCTTTTAAAATTCATTACACATCCAAAAATTTCCTGAAATTTTCTCCACTTCCTCATAACAGAATTAATTACATAAATCCATAGTAACAGCTGAAATGTATGTCTGCCCTCTTAAAAATGTAGCTTTATATGAGCAGGAAAAATGTAATTGCTGCAAGGACTCCTTGCATTAGTTGAAGTGTGGATGTTTCAATAGAGAAGGTTCTGTCTTTTACATGGAGGCAAACACAAACAAAGGACACATTTTCTCTTTTGTCATGCTGACATTACTGATAACAAAGCCTATTCAAATTGTTCTGAATGCTTCTGAAAAATTCATTTGTCTAAACAGCGACGTATTATTTACAGACAGAGAGCAAATAGTAAGATTTTATGTTTAGTTCCTTTACTGGATTCATTTCTCAAACTATGCGCTTAAGTGCATTGTGCTGTACACCTAACTGAAAGGTCTAGGATAAAAAGGAAATATGAGTCAGGTAGTATGGCACACAAAAGTATCATTCGAACGTGGCACTTCATGGCAGTTCTCTTAATATCTATTGCCATTATTACTCCTCATGTTTTCACAGGGCTGGAGCACCTGGAAAGGTTGAGGGAGCTGGGATTGTTCAGCTTGGAAAAGAGAAGGGTCTGGGGAGACCTCATTGCAGCCTTCCAATACTTAAAAGGAGCTTACAGGCAGGAGGGGGACTGACTTTTTGCCCAGGTGGATAATGGTAGGAGAAGGGGGAATGGGCTAAAACTGAAAGAGGGGAGGTTTAGGTTGGACATCAGGAAGAAATTCTTCCCTGAGAGAGTGGTGAGGTGCTGGCACAGGCTGCCCAGAGAAGTGGTGGCTGCCCCATCCCTGGCTGTGTTCAAGGCCAGGCTGGATGGGTTCCTGGGCAGTTTGATCGAGTGAGCTAGTGGTTGGCAGCCCTGTCCACGGCAGGGGGGTTGGAACTAGATGATCTTTGAGGTCCCTTCCAACCCAAGCCATTCTGTGATTCTATGAATCTATGATTCTATGATTATGTTTTTGTCTGCACAATACTCAAGAGCTTGCCTTAAGCCAAGCTAGTGCTGTGCCAACCCCTGTACGCACACACATGCACACAAGCATGAACAGCTTTCCCAGCTGTAGAGAGCCTGGGTGACTGCATGCATAGTCATTCTCTTCATCCAGTTCACTGATCACACTCCATATCAAATACCAGGTCCAAAATCCTGGGGTTTAACTGGGTAAACAGTTAATCTTACAGGGAATCAGTCTGGACATCGCAAGAAGACCTTCTGAACTTTCACTCCTGGAGCAGGCATATACCACATAAAAAATATGGGAGAAGTCCAGAAAAGTTTTTTCCTTCACAGCTGAACAATCTCTGGCTTTTTCAAGGGTCAGTGAGTATTGATACAACAATGAAATGTATCAACATATTGACCCCATTCCATTTATATAGTAGCCTTCCTGGCTGCCCCTTACAGCAGCCACATCCTCATCTAATCACACAAAAATTCTTCAGTTGCACAGACAGCATTAATTGCTTTTCTTTATGTTTTTGCTTGGTTTTATGGCTGGAAGACTGCTAAATCTGAGAAAATGTGTCATGGAAAACAGCAGCTCACTCCTGTGCCTCTGTGAAAAAAGCTGAACATTTTGACTCTGTGAGGAATTTTCCCAGCCTGAAGGTACTGAGTCCATTAATGTCTTCTTCCTCTTCTGTCTCAGTTTCCATATAGGCTTCTTCTCGTTCTCTTCGTAGAAGCCAAAGTTTGTCCTCAGGAGAGTGAAAATAGCAGTCCTTTGTAAATAAATGCCAGTCCTGTGGGATCATCTCTGTCTCTGAGTTGCCCTCCCTGGCCACAACCTGTTGTCATGGAAATCAGTCATGTTGTATGGTAGGAGTTGCCTCACTGGTGAATTACCATTAGAATCTGCAAATTCTCCAACCCAAGGAAATAATATTTATCCTCACCTCCATGTCACAAGTATTCAAATGTCAAATATCATGACCCTCAAATCATTTCTACTTTTTACTTGGTTGTTCTGTCATACCAAAGAGATCTCTTGAAAAAGAAAGGATAACTATACTGCACATAAAACAGAAGTTCTTTGAACACTAGCCAAAGCTTATGGGGCAAAAGGCATAATCTAAATAAGCAAGAAATTCATACTTAGTATTAAAAAGAAAGCTTAGCAAATCTCAGTTGTGCCTCTGGAAACCACAGAAGGTATCTTTGTATTTTTTCTCCTAAATACACTGATAGAATGCATAGCAGATCTTGTAGACTACTACATAAACAAACAAACAAACAAATAAAATATCCAAGATTTACAGGGTGTTATTCTTACTTGCTGATTCTAAAGTAGCTGTATCAGTCACAACTACTATATGAATCAGTCCATGCATCTCATGAACTTCTAAATACCTGATCCAAGGGATCATAATCAATGTTGAAAGATCTTGTTTGAAAGTAATAGCTGGACCTGCTCATGTTTAGAAGAAATGTTGATTTCTCTAAAGAATTTACAGTCGGGTAAACTACAGTCCTCCATCATTACAAGGTGTTTCACTCCACAATGGTTGACCCAAACTACAGCAGAAGGCACATGACAGGTAGCCTGAGATTTATCTACTGTTGGCCATAGTTATTAGCAAGGGGAGAGTGGAGCAACTTGCGGAGCTTCATCATGGGGATGTGAGATTCACACAGATGGCTTTTAATTCAGTCTTCTCTGTCTTTCCATCTACATCTCATACGTATATCACATTAATACTCATCTGATAGCACATCAAGGAGCTGATATGACAGAATCTAACTGATGTGCCTTCTCTCAGTCAGCCTCCACCTAATTAAAATGGGGGCATGCTGGAGCTTAGATTTTGTGAGACTTGCATTTCTGCAGTCTTCTGATGTGACATAGATTCTTTATGGCTATTTAGCACCAGACCTACTGAGGAGATTGCTCTAATTTATCTTATGAGCTCAAAGAGTGGGTACTGCTTGACCTGGCCTGGATGTACCGGCCACTCAGAAAATCCCAAAATTCCCACTGTTCTCACTGTCTTTGATTTTTGTTCCACCAGTCTCTTTAACATAATTACACCATCTGTTTTTCCTTAAAAATGGGGATGACATTTGTTGAAATGTAAGTTGCAATTTTCACATCTCATCTATGGTATTAAGGGGAATAATTTGCATCCTATAGAGCATTAGCCTGTTTCAAATAGTTTAGGCCAGGTTGGAACTAATTATGTTAAAATACATATTAATATTTTAGTGACAAGTTCTAACTGAGGTTTAAGAATAATTCTATATACCAGCAAATATCTAAACACTCCTATTTAGCAGATGGCCAGAGTTTTATGAGATAAGTTCTTCTCAGGAAATTCTTGACATTTCAGCAAAGTAACAGTCCCTGTTATTCACAATGAATAGGAATAGCACAGAAAATTGTAGCTACTTTTGCAATAACCCCATAAAAATTCAAAGAAGCTTGTCATCAAAGTTATAATTTCATTTTTTCATTTATAACAGATCTTTTTCTCCTGTTTAGCAGAAATATTTTGATAAAATGCAGCACTCTCCTCTAAATTGAATTATTTCATCCACAATTTTTCAATAGTTAGCATAACCTAATAAAGGCTAGCCATGTCTCTCAAGTCCACACAGAATACTGACAGTTTAGCCTTGAGAGAACCAATTATAGAATCTTAGCACAGCCTGGGTTAGGAGGGACCTTGAAAAATCCCCTGGTCCAACACTATATGAGAAAAAGGAGACTAAAGGAATTTATATAGCACCCTTTCCAATCATTTGTTGAAAACCTCCAGTTATGAGGTTTCTATCATGTTCCCGGGGGGGCTGTTCCAGCAATCAGTTGTTCTCACTGTGAAAAATATCTTTCTCATACCAAGACAAAACCTCTCCCAGTGCAGCTTATACCCATTGCCACTTGTCGTCTCCATGTGTCTCACTGTGAAAAGAAAGCTTCCATCTTCTTTGTAGCCACCCTTTAAGTACTGGAATGCTGTGTTCCCTCTCAGCCTTCTCTCCTCTAGGGTCAAAAGACCTACCTGCTTCAGTCTTTCCTTCTATAGCAGATTCTTCAGCCTTTAATCATCTTCATGACAACCCTCTCCAATCTGTCCACACTTTTTTGAATTGTAGGGACGAGAACAGGACAGAGTACTCCAGATGCAGTCTGACAAGTACTGAGTAGAGTGGGATTGTCATTTGTCTATCTCTGCTAGCAATGCCCCTGCAGATGCAGCCTCTGATCTGATTTGCCTTCATTGCTGCAGCTGATGATTCATTTTAAGCTGGCTATCCAAAGGACCCCAGGTCCATTTTGGCAAGGCTGATCCACAGCCATACTTGGCTCTATGGTTGTGTTTATTCCAGGTGCAGGGCTTGCACATCCTTCTCTCTAAACTGGAGAGATATGGATTTGATGGTTGGACTCTTCAATGGATGAGGAATTGGTTGCTAGATCGCAACCAGGAAGTGGTACTCAATGGCTTCATATCCGGATGGAGATCAGTGACAAGTGGTGTCCCTCAGGGGTCCATTCTGGGACTGATGTTCTTCAATATCTTCATCAGTGACATCGACAGCGGGATCGAGTGCACCCTCAGCAAGTTTGTGGATGACACCAAACTGTGTGGTGTGGTTGGTATGCCTGATGGACAGGATGCCATCCAGAGAGACTTAGACAGGCTGGAGCAGCGGGCCCAGGAGAACCTCATGGGCTTCAACAAAACAAAATGCGAGGTATTGCACCTGGGTCACAGCAATCACCGCTATCAGTACAAGCTGGAGGATGAAAGGATTGAGCAGAGCCCTGGTGAAAGGGACTTGGGGTTATTGGTGGATGACAAGCTGGACTTGAGCCAGCAGTGTGCCCTCACAGCCCAGAAAGACAAACGCATCCTGGGTTGCATCCAAAGAAGAGTGGCCAGCAGGGCAAGGGAGGTGATCCTTCCCTCTGCTCTATGCTGATGAGACCCCACCTGAAGTTCTGCGTCCAGATGGGGAGTCCTCAACACAGGAGGGACATGGACTGGTTGGAATGCATCCAGAGGAGGGCCACAAAAATGATCCAAGGGATGGAACACCTCCCCTGTGAGGACAGGCTGAGAGAGTTGGGGCTGTTCAGCCTGGAGAAGAGAAGGCTCCAGGGAGATCTTAGAGCGGCCGTTCAGTATCTAAAGGGGGACTACAAGAAGGAAGGGGACAGACTCTTTAGCATGGTCTGTTGGGATTGGACATGGGGAAATAGTTTCAAACTGAGAGAGGGGAGAGTTTGCCCCGATATAGGGAAATGGTTTTTGCTCTAAGGGTGATGAAGCACTGGCACAGGTTGCCAAGAGGTGGTGGATGCCCCATCCCTGGAGACCTTCAAGATGAGGCTGGACAGGGCTCTGAGCAACCTGACCCAACTGTAGGTGTCCCTGTTCACTGCAAAGGAGTTGGCCTAGATGGCCTTTAAAGGTCCCTTCCAACTCAGATGATTCTATGATTCTATGATACTTAGATGTCCAGAGGCTCACTTAGTCTAAAAAAGTGGGGGATGAGAGTCTGAAAAAGACAGTAATAATAGTACCATCTATGAATAAATAAATAAATAAATAAAAATAAAAGCAGGAAGGCAATAATTAGTAATCTAAAATATATATATATACTTAAAGGAAGTTTATAAGCTGTCAGAACTCATGGATTATCATGTCATCTGATTTTACAATGAGGCACCACACCTGCATATCATTTGTCCATTCTGATTTCTTCTGTTGTAATGTGAGTCCACTTTTCATGTATTGACGCCTTTGACCTAACTTGCGATGTCATTTAAAAATAATTCAGCAAATAATTTCTGTCTGAGACTGCTTTGGGCTTCCGATTTGAGATACTGCCATTCACATCATTTGTAGCTAAATGTACTTGGGCAAATTCTGTACATGACCTCTGGCTTATTTTTATGATGAACAGTTTTAAAGTAAAAGCTGTTGAGTAGTTCCTGTGCTGAGGAAGAAAGCTAGCACTTATATAATGGCAAGAAGAAGAGAATAAAATGGAAAAAAGAAATAGGAATGGCACATTTGCGATTACTACTGCTCAGGAGAAGGTGAGAAATGAGGTTCAAAAGGAGTTTCAATCATCTACATGAATCAGATCTAACCTTTCTGAAATAGTTGCCAAAATGTCAAGATAGTTAATTAATGTGCTGGAATACTGCTTTACATCAGTTTATTTTTCGTACGAAGCACTAAAAGAGTGAAGATGTCAAGTTATCTTAAAAATAATAATTGGAGAAATTAAGTAGGGTCAGCACCACACTGAGAAGTTTAAAAGCAGCTGGGCAATTACGAAGCCAGCTTTTAACTAATGAATTCCTTGCTGATGCTTTGAAGGATAGGGTTGCCTGTGAGTCACCATCTGTTCTTAAAATGTTAACAAGAGACTCATTGTATGGTATGAGCTGTTACTGCCATATTACTTTAGATATATGTTGGATGATGTACTGTGCTTTTCATTCAGATCATGTACTGAAGATAAACTGGCACATCTCTCTACAGTTAAAATTACTATATTTATCCTGTAGAATATCTTTTTGTTCACTTAAAAGTATTTCTAGTGGCCAATAATAACAGAAAATTGGCCAGACTACTTTTGAACAATGTAAACATTACTGAAGGAAGTATTTAAAATGTAAGGGTTAAAATGTACTGTCCATTTCTAATAAAACAAGCATTTAATGAAAATAGTGGTTTTCACTATATTAAAGATTCTACCAGAAAAGCCTTTATAGAGAATGATTTCTGAAATTATGACTGTTGTTGAAGAAATGCTTCAGTTGCAATTCTAGCAGATAAAGAGTTTATGAGAAGTCATTAACTCATAATTAGTCCTGAAAAGAGCGGGAAGAAAAAAAAGGGAAAAAAAAAAAAAAAAAAAAAAAAAACACAACTTTTCTAAACGTCTTCTGAGTTAAAAATTATGGGTAATTTTGTTTTAATTAGCAATGATACAGCCAGCATCTATATATAGCTCAAGATAAACAATAGAATTAATCAGTTTTCCAGATGAGAGACTGCTCTGTTACTTTAAAGTGGTACATTTTAGAGTATGTACCAACTGAAACTCTGGAACAGATGCAGAAATCCCAGGGGACAATAGAAAGAAGAGAAAGAACTGAGAGAAATCTGGAGAATATCAATACAGGCAGACAAAGCAAGGAAAGACTTTGCTGCCAGTGATGTTAGCAGAGTTAGCAGGACAACATTCCTGGCAGCAAAAAGCGAAGGAAATGCAATCAAAAGGCAGAGAAGGGAGATCTGAGGGGAGAAGTGTGATAATTCTGGCAAGAAAGTCAGACTTTCTTGTTATTGCCCTTAATGAGAACTGCTTCAGCTGAACAGGAAATGCAGAAGTGAGGTTAAGACAGATCAGCAGAAAGATCAGATAAGAAACATCATGTTTAAAACAATTAATTTACTCAGATTTGTTGAGTCTACACTGCAGTGTGTAGATCCACTTCGCAAAACAACTGAGTAAGAGTTCTGTGTTTATCTGTGAAATGTCCTTCCCAGTGTCATGGCCTGTGCTGGGACAATAACACTAAAACACCTTACTGAATGCTGTTTCTCCAATCTTATTTTTCATTTCACTTCTCAGATCTAACACCTTATCTAGTTTCTTTGTTTGAAACCTTACCAGAAGTCTTCACTTGTCTAATAAAACAGCTATAAAATTAATCTAGATTAGAAGTAACATTCAGATTGTCGCTTCGCAAGCTCCTATCTACAAAATCTAAAAAATGAAAAATAGAACCTGGCTCTACACACACACACATACACACATGTACATACACACATACATTGTTGTAGCCTTAGGATCTCTAGCAGTCACCAGACTAAATAAAATACTGAGGAAATACTATACTGTGGGTAGCAACCCCTGCAAACTCTTAGCCCAAGGCCAAAGAAAACCCTTAATTTCCATCTACAGAGAAAAAACCTGCAATGATGCGATGTAAATAGCAATGTGGAGGGACTATATTGCTAAGGCAGCACTAAAGATTTGGCTACAAATGAGGGGAACAGGTAAGCAAAGAAGGTAATTTATTAAGCTCACTGATACTTTCTGCCATGCTAATTTCCATCCCCTTGACACAGCCACTTCGCTCCTCTGGATATTGGGTTACACTTGGCCTTCTAAAACCTGACAGGCATGGGGCATGAACTGCCTCTCCAGGAAGCCTCTTCCATTGTTTGACCACCCTCACAGCTCAGAATTTTTTCCTGATATCCAGTATGAACCTCCATCAGTGCAGCTTTGTGCCATTCCTGCTCTTCCTGTCATTAGTGACCAGAGAAAGAGACCAGCACCTCCTTTTCCATTCCCCTCCTCAAGAAGTTGTACGGTGGGGACTCTGAACTGAGAACTAAAGAATTACAGAATGTCCCAGGTTGGAAGGGACCCATAAGAATCATCACTTCCAGCTCCCGACTCCACACAGGGCTACACTTTCTCAGTCTTCAAAGAATCATAGAATTGTGTGAGTTGGAAGGGACGTTTAAAGGTCATCTAGCCCAACATCTTCAGCCAAATCAATGAGACACAGGAAAGTCTGATGATATTAAATGGATGTAAGACTTTTATTAACTACTGTAGGTAATATGAAGTTTTGTTTCAGATTCTTTGATCTGGGTTTCTTTCCACACCAACAGAAACAGGCTTCTGCAGCAACAGCAGATTTCCATACCTCTGGTAATATAACAATCTTCCAGTTAAAGATTAGAGAGAGTTGTTAAACGTCTAGGAATAACAGAAGAAGACAATTTTAAAAGATTGTTTTTCTGCTCCATTAAACTTCTTCATTCCGTGTAGATTAATTTCAGACAAGAGCATCAATATATTGTCAGATAGGATGCTACATGAAGCATCCAGCGCACAGACTGGCTTCTTCACTCCTCCCTGTTCTATCCGCATACATGACTCTGTTGTGAGGCAGAGCTACTTCATCTATCCACTCCATTGCACTTTCTAAAGCTAGTAAGATGAAACTCTTTAAGGATAAAAACTCTGCTATAGAAATGCTTTAAGAAAAGCTCATTTATTTTTTTTCTTTGTAGCAAAGGCTGTTTATGAAGCTAAAAAAGTATTCAAAATACACTCCTATAAAAAAAAAAAGTTAAGAATGCATCTATATTTTTTAAAAGCCTTCTGCAAACTTCAAATTTTCTTTGAATGCTTTATCTGTCTCAACCTGGATTCAAACTAGTTACCTTAATTTGCAGTATTGAATATCATAGAATCATTGAATCAGAATGGCTTGGGTTGGAAGGGACCTCAAAGATCATCTAGTTCCAACCTCCCTGCTGTGGACAGGGCTGACAACCACTAGCTCACTAAATCAAACTGCCCAGGAACCCATCCAGCCTGGCCTTGAACACAGCCGGGAATGGGGCAGCCACAGCTTCTCTGGGCAGCCTGTGCCAGCATCTCGCCACTCTCTCAGGGAAGAATTTCTTCCTGATGTCCAACCTAAACCTCCCCTCTTTCAGTTTTAGCCCATTCCCCCTTCTCCTAACATTATCTACCTGTGTAAAAAGTCAGTCCCCCTCCTGCCTGTAAGCTCCTTTTAAGTATCAGAAATCAGCAATGAGGTCTCCCCAGAGCCTTCTCTTTTCCAAGCTGAACACTCCCAACTCCCTCCACCTTTCCTCACAGGAGAGGTGCTCCAGCCTCTGATCATTTTGGTGGCCCTCCTCTGGACCCGCTCCAACAGCTCCACATCCCTTCTGTACTGGGGGCCCCAGGCCTGGACACAGTACTCCAGGTGAGGCCTCACAAGGGCAGAGTAGAGGGGGGCGATCACCTGCCTCTCCCTGCTGGCCACCCCTCTCTTGATGCAGCCCAGGATGCCATTGGCCTTCCTGGCTGCAAGAGCGCACTGCCGGCTCTTGTCCAGCTTTTCGTTGATCACAGTGCCCAAGTCCTTCTCCACAGGGCTGCTCTCAAGGAGTTCTTCTCCCAGGCTGTACATACACCTGGGATTGCCCCGACCCAAGTGCAACACCTTGCCCTTGGCCTTGTTGAACCTCATCAGGTTCTCGTGGGCCCACTTTTCCAGCCTGTCCAGGTCCCTCTGGATGGCATCCCTTCCTTCAGGGGTATCAACTGCACCTCTCAGCTTGGTGTCATCAGAAAACTTGCTGAGGGTGCACTCGATCCCACAGTCTAAGTCATTGATAAAGATGTTGAAGAGCACTGGTCCCAAGATGGACCCCTGGGGGACCCCGCTCGTGACTGGCCTCCACCTGGACGTAGAGCCATTGACTACAACACTCTGGCTGCGACCATCCAGCCAGTTCTTTATCCAGGAAACAGTCCACCCATCAAATCCATATCTCTCCAGTTTGGAGATAAGGATATGGTGCGGGACTGTGTCAAAGGCCTTGCACAAGTCCGGGTAGACGACATCAGTCACCCTCCCTTGGTCCACCGATGCCGTCACTCCATCATAGAAGGCCACCAGATTGGTCACGCACGACCTGCCCTTTGTGAAGCCGTGCTGGCTGTCTTGAATCGTCAGCTCATCTTGTATGTGCCTTAGCTTCTCCTCCAGGAGGATCCGCTCCATGATCTTCCCAGGCACAGACGTGAGGCTCACCGGCCTGTAGTTCCCCAGGTCTTCCTTTCTTCCTTTCTTAAAAATGGGAGTGATGTTTGCCTTTTTCCAGTCACTTGGGACCTCGGCTGACAGCCATGACTTTTCAAATATGATGGAGAGTGGCTCGGCAACCACATCAGCCATCTCCTTCAAGACCCTGGATGCATCCTGTCCAGCCCCATAGACTTGTAGACATTCAGTCCCATCAGGTGGTCTCGGACTTGCTCCGCTCTTACATTGGGAAGGATTTTGCTGCCCTCACCCCCACTTGGATTTTCAGGGACACGAGAGACCTGGGTAGCCTGACCAGCAGATAAGACTGAAACAAAGAACATATTAAGTACCTCAGCCTTCTCTACATCAGAGGAGGCCAGTTCTCGCTTTCCATTCATCAGAGAATATGTTGTGGTAAAACATGCAATTCCCTTTTCTTTTAAAAGAGTACTTTGTACCTCTCCAAACTCACTTCTCCAGAATTTTTTTTTGTGCATAATACCTCACAGATGCTTTAGGTAAGGAAGGATACTATGATTATGAAAGTAATGTCTCCTCATCCTGTACAAACATTCTGCAAAGCGTACAATCACTTCATTCATTTAGCAAAAGGAGGGTGTTTTCTACAATTTTCATTTTCTTTTCATGTAAGGATTTGGCATTGTTTGGTTCCAGTGTCTAAATTCTGGATCTAGTGTATTAGCACCAAATATCTCCCAGATCAAGTTTGTGTTTAGGCAAAATTTATGTCATAGGTGATGGCCTTAGGCTTTAATTATTTCAGACTAAAGTCAAAGAATGGGCAGAAAGTACCATTACATGTGAAGTTCACATGATAAATCTGTCATTTTTACATGTGAAGTCTGCATAACTAGCCTGTGATTTTATTTGGTTCCACAGCTGTTAAAAGCTTATCGTTAGATTGACTCTACCAAAGTAAAGTGAATTTTCTTCTCTGGTGTTGACCATTTTCCTCTTAGTGAGGTAAAATTTTTTTTTTTTTTTTATGGGGAAGGATAGGAATAGCAAAAAATACCAAGTGGAAATCTAACGTGTTGGTTACCTTTATTAAAGTGACTATAAAATACAGTTTCCTGAAAACAGTATATTGACATTCTTGCTCTAACACAAGAATTATCTCTGACCAATTTGGTATCTTTCTGCTTTATGCTATAGTTCCTGACTGGAACTTTCTCCCTCTATACTTCTTGCTACAGATTGACAGAAGCACCATATAAGTTCAATACCCTTGCTGCACACAACACGTGCTGACCTGAAGTGAGTTTCATGCTTGAAGGATTTGCAGAATGAGGTTTGTTATTTTTGCATTAAATCCTTCCAACCATATCTAATTTAATTTGTCACTCATTTGATTTATACAAAGGTAACCTTAAAAATGCTTGATGTACGCAAATAAATTCAATGCAATCAATTAAGTATTCAAGATTTGTTGAGTCAAAGTCCTTCTTCAAATATACTCTTCTGCACTGACTTTCTATACCAAACTTCCCTGCCTTCTCTCACCCTTGTTGCTGCTGTCAAGATAATTGTGAAGTTACTGTATTTATATATTTCAGAATATCATCTTTTAGCAATGAAGTAACAGTTTCCAACAAAATGTATTTATTTATCTTACAAAATGTCCATTCAATAAGATCTTTTAAAATATGAATGCACTGAAACTTTTTAAAAACAAAGTAAATCTCTACCCCTTTATATTTTTGGCAAGACTGAAATAAACATTTTTCAGTATCAGAATTGTCACACTAATTTCTGCATTGAAACAAAAATAAATAGATTCTCTTTTTCAGTACCGTTATTCCTTCCAATAGAGTCTCAAAGTTTTATTACTTATTTTGTACACTGGCCACAAAAGAATATAATTTACAACCATATCTGCTGCTGAGTCTTCTTCTCAGATCAGCACCATATCATACTGAGCTCTATAAAAATATGAAAACTACCATAATGAAACTGACCATCTTCTCATAATTTGTTGCCATGAAAGCCAAGTAATTGATGGGATTTGTCTGTCACAGACACTTGAGATCCTAGAAGGGAAGGCTACCAGTAGCTGCACACTATGATTTACCTCCATAAGCATTTGTACATCTTCACCATGGTTTTGCCTCAGTCCACTCAGATACAACAGGAATGCAGAATATTTTAGTTTTTCCCAGAAGTGACGTTCTCTGACCTATCACCCTCCTTTCCTCTTCTCCTTGTGGACATAAACTTGTGTGTTCTGCAGGCCAGCAATAAAGTTGAGAGACCTCTCTTCAGGTCTTCACCTCACACACAAGTGCTAAATAGAAGTTGCTATGCTTTTCATCTGAACAATTGGCAGGGAATATGTCTTTAATGCAAAAAACTGCGCACTTCTGAGCACAGCTGGGTGATGGACCATCCCAAATTTTTATCACACATCATCAGAAGATGATTAAATAGCCCAACTCTGGATCTGGCTTATTTAAAATGACGTGGATTCAGATACATGTTGCTCTGATTTATTTTCATCACAAGAGTTTTCACACGCCAAAAGCAAATGCAACCCCACATGTACACTCATTCATTATGATTTTTATCACTTGACTTACTAGTTGATTTTCTCACAAAAATCAGTTACATTAAATTACATTGGTTGTGGAGACTGCCACAATGTTGCTGCATTAGGAGCTGAAATCCTCGCCTTTCTCACTGGAACAGTAAATACCAGTCTTTCTAAAAGCATCCATACACTTTCAAATCTACATCTCCCAGTCCACATTCATCCATTTACAGATCAGTGCAATATTTTGTTATTTCTCTTATCAGTCAATGTCTTCAGTTTCCAATACAGACTATTCAGTAGGCCATTGCTGATTATCAAATCACAGACACCACACACAAAGCTCTCAATCATAGAATCATAGAATGGCTTGGGTTGGAAGGAACCTCAAAGATCATCTAGTTCCAACAACCCTGCTGTGGACAGGGCTGACAACCACTAGCTCACTAGATCAAACTGCCCAGGAACCCATCCAGCCTGGCCTTGAACACAGCCAGGGATGGGGCAGCCACAGCTTCTCTGGGCAGCCTGTGCCAGCATCTCACCACTCTCTCAGGGAAGAATTTCTTCCTGATGTCCAACCTAAACCTCCCCTCTTTCAGTTTTAGCCCATTCCCCCTT
>VXAV01011898.1:44516-75414 GCA_013399715.1 Alectura lathami
AGAGGTGCTCCAGCCCTCTGATCATTTTGGTGGCCCTCCTCTGGACCCGCTCCAACAGCTCCACATCCCCTCTGTCCTGGGGGCCCCAGGTCTGGACACAGTACTCCAGGTGAGGCCTTCCAAGGGCAGAGTAGAGGGGGACGATCACCTCCCTCTCCCTGCTGGCCACCCCTCTCTTGATGCAGCCCAGGATGCCATTGGCCTTCCTGGCTGCAAGAGCGCACTGCCGGCTCTTGTCCAGATTTTCGTTGATCACAGCGCCCAAGTCCTTCTCCGCAGGTCTACTGCTCTCAAGGAGTTCTTCTCCCAGTCTGTACACACCTAGGATTGCCCCGACCCAAGTGCAACACCTTGCCCTTGGCCTTGTTGAACCTCATCAGGTTCTCGTGGGCCCACTTTTCCAGCCTGTCCAGGTCCCTCTGGATGGCATCCCTTCCTTCAGGGCTATCAACTGCACCTCTCAGCTTGGTGTCATCAGAAAACTTGCTGAGGGTGCACTCGATCCCACAGTCTAAGTCATTGATAAAGATGTTGAAGAGCACTGGACCCAAGACGGACAAATATTTTTGAATGATGTGTTGCAGAGGAATTGAAGAAATTATGATCTGCTTCTAGACACTTGCTAAGCTGAGGAAAAAAACTAAATACTTATGGAATTTTTTCAGAAATAATTATTTATGATATTTACTTGATAAACTGGTTTCTGAACACAAAAAGGGCTAAAGACAGGAATATACTAGTAGTCATTCGCAGAGTATTTATAAGCTTCACCTCCAGCGAGCCTGAATCAGAAAACATCTAAACACATATAACTAAAGCACAAACAGACAATGAGGATATAAAAATATGGCTATTGGGAAAACAAATACTGTCTAAGTGAATCAATAAAAACAACATACATAACAAAATAATCAGTAACTTAAACAAAAATCCAGTAAGGTAATCATAGAAACACAGAATAGGTTTGAAGGAACATCTAGAGGTCATCTGCTCCAACCACCCCACACTGACCAGATTAAGCTTGGTGGACTGTGCCCAGTTCTGGATATCCCATGGATGGAGAATCCCAGGGGCCACTCTTCCAGTATTGAGCCATCATCACAGAGCAAAACCTCCCAGTGTTTAATCCAAATTTCCCTTGTTGCAGTTCGTGTCTGTGGCCTCTCCTCTTACCACTGTGCACTTTCAAGAAGAGTCTCATTCCATTACAGAGATGAAGACTGAAATGAGGTTTCCCCATTACCCTTCTCTTCTCGAGGCTAAACTAATCCAGCTCTCTGTCAGGCTCCCCTTGTGTCAGATGCTTCTGTCCCTTGATCCTGTTCCACTCACATCAGTTTGTCAATGTCCTGTTCCCCTGTAGCTGGAAATCCAAAAGTGAACACAGAACTCTACATGTTATCTCACACTTTGCATTTGCTGTTGGGGCTTTTGGTCATGTCCCTCTTGCTTTTCCTTAGGATAAATGGAGCTTGGTAATGTAAGAATTACTAGTCCACATGATCCACACATTCATGGATACTTGCTGTAAATTGTCAGCCAACAGTTTGCTACGTCACAAGACTGAAGTTGGTTCACAACAGATTCTCTCAATGGGTTTCTTTTCTGTGACTAAGTAAGCTGTTTCTTTCATGTAAACAGTTTGATCATTCTTTCAAAAAAAAAAAAAAATGTTTTTTAACTGAGTATATTTTGTTTATGTCCATAGAAATCATCACTAAAAACTGACATATCTGGGGACATTTTCAGATTATTTGATTCCTCTGCAAGAATCTTGTGGTTTTGTAATACACTGTTTTTCTGTGGAGAGAGTTACAGAGATGGAAATTAAATTCAGGACCAGGCATACATTCCCCATCATACTAATACTATTAAATGATAACAAATGCTATACCTCTCTTTCACAGAGTATCTGGGATGAAACAGAAATGTTAAATACGAAAGCAGAGAAATGTAAGGAGCCAGGATCTTTTTGACATTCTACCTCTGTGCTCAGTGTAGATTTGGAACGAAAAAGGTGATTTTGAGGAAGGGTCATGGTTCCATCTCTCTTTAACCTGCAAGCACTTTCAGGGCACTACATATGCCATTGGGCTGATGAAACACTATTATAACAAAATGACTTCTACATGCATTCTTTTTGTTGTTGCACAGGATAGACAAAGTTGAATCTCTAAATAAATGAAAAGATGACAATCAGTTTTCCTACTAGTTTAAAAAAGAAAGGAAAGTCTTCATTTGTTAGCATAGTCAGGCTTCTCCTGGCCTGTCTTTGGGTTATTGCTGACTCAGTTCTGGAACATTTCTTCTGAATGCACCCCAGTGCACTTGGCCTTTTAATCCTCCTAAATCAAGGACAAACATATTGATGTAGAGACTGACACCATAAATCCTCAGATTGTCTCTACGTGAGTGGTAGAATAAGAAACATTGGTTCTTTTCAGATACAAAGCTTCCGTGTTCCTACGCATGGAGCTCTGTACCGTGCACAAGTGCATATCTTTTGGTGCAAAGAACACAGTATATTTCTTTCTTTTTGTGAATTATTTCATACCTTTGATTTTTCCTCATTTATTGGCACTATACTTTGTTTAGAGAAATGAAAGATAAAAGCCACATAGATCTACATCTATATAATTCTAGGAAAACACTTTTTTTCAAAATTACTGATAATGCAAAAAAAAACTACAAACAGTAACATTACATTTGCAATACATGCAATTTAACAGCATACTTTTTTTTTTTTTTTTGTAACTACTCTCTCCCAAAATACTAGTGCAGCAGGAACACACGTCAGAAGAGAGTACATCACTATCCATTTTTATAAGCGGAGCAAGTAAATCTATCTGCATTGCACTATCAAGTCAAATAAAAAGTACTTAAGGCTATTTAACCACCTACAGATACAGTCTTTATTTGACTTTTTGATACTGTCTGTATGGGTCCATTTGGGAAAAAAATGGGAGTTACATGCCTTAGTATTTTAGAAAGTTCTCAAGTAGTCATTGACCTATTTAATTAAGCAACCATAAATTTTTGCAGAACTTTTTTAAAAATCCATTTATTAATGCTAGCTGGAATACCAATCCCAATGTTAAGAACTTCAAACAATGATATAGTTCAGCTAGATCAGATCAATTGCATTTTAGTGAACCCTGGACAGCATTTTCAAAAGTCCCACAGTTGTACTTTTGAAGTAATTTGTGGACTTGGAAGTTCAGATCCCACTGAAGTGTAACACAACTCCTATTCATTCAGAAGCCTTTGAAAGTTTACTTAAATAACTTTCCAAAGCCCAAAATCTTACAGCCTTCAGTGGGAGATTGCTAGGGACTCTATGCTTTTAAGCAGTGTGGTACATATTTCTTTGTTGAAAATGGGATTGAGACTGCTTTGAAAACATACGTAGGTTTCAACAAGAAAGTTCCCCAAAGCCGTGTGAAAAGAAAAAGTAGAAGAAACTAACCACTCTTCTGAAAATAAGTCACTTGGCACTGGCTGCCATGTAGAGAAAGGTATGTTCATTTGATGTCCTTGCAGTCGTCTACAACTTTCTGTTCCAGTTGAGCTGTGTCACAGTAACTGCATTGACAGCTCTGCGTTGAATTAAGTTCTATGGCCTATAAACAATAGGGCAGTGGAAAATATTTTATATCATTAATATTAGAAATGGAAATAGCCAAAAATCCTTTAGTTGAGCAAACAGGTGGAATTAATTTTATGTGTTAGTTATGTACAAGGTCTTTGTCTTATGTACAATGGAGTTAATTTTCTTCACAGAAGCACATATGGTGCATATGTTTTGGCTGTCTGTCCATGCAGTATTGGTAAGTGTTTTAAGTGTTTTAGCTACTGCAGAACAGTGCCTGCACAGCATCAAACACTTTCTCTGTTTCTCAGGCTTTCCCCACTCCAGTAAGTAGGCTAGCAGTGGCCAAGAATTTGAAAGCAGCCTCAGCAAACCGGAGAGATATTCCATACCATATAATGTCACAATCAGCAATGAAATCAGTGGGCAAACGGGCAGTTTTGAAGGGCTACAGTTGCTCGGTGACTGGCTGGGCTGGGCATTGGTTATGAGTGGTTGTTCTCACATCACTTGCTTTTTTGTTTGTTTCTTTTTATTCTCCTTCACTTATTAAACAGTCTTTATCTCCTGTAAGATTTATCACACTTGCCATTCTGATTCTCGCCCTCATCCTATTGTACATGAGTGGCTGTCTGAAGCTTCGCTGTTTACAGGGGATTAATCCACAAGAACTACAAAAAGGATGTTAGGGTACTTGAATGCATCCAGAGAGCAACAAAGCTGGTAGAAAGGCTAGAAGGTGTGTGATGTGAGGAGAGGCTGAGGACACTCGGGTAATATGGTTTAGAGAAGGGGAGGTCAAAAGGTGACCTTGTTGCTTTCTGCAGCTCCTGAGGAGGGGACTCTTCCCCGGGAAACAATGACAAGACACACAGGAATGGCACAAACCTGCACCAGGTGAGGTTCAGACTGTACATGAGCAAAAATCTCTTTACTGTGAGGGTGGTCAATCACTGGAACAAGCTCCATAGTGAGATGGTTGATGTGCCATGCCTGTCAGTATTCAGGAAGTATCTGGATAATGCCCTGCGTAATATGCATTAACTCTTGGTTAGCCCTGAATTGGCCAGGCAGTTGTTCTTGATGATCTTTGTAGGTCCCTTATAACTGAACTATTCTATCCTATCCTATCCTATCCTATCCTATCCTATCCTATCCTATCCTATCCTATCCTATCCTATCCTATCCTATCCTATCCTATTCTATTCTATTCTATTCTGTTCTATTCTATTCTATTCTATTCTATTCTATTCTATTCTAATCAGCTTACACTTTTAGGTTCAGAAATTTAAATATAAAAGTAGTATTTAGAACCATAGAGAATCATGGAATGGTTTGAAATAAAATAGGCCTTCAAAGATCATCTGTTCCTTCAGGCTGCCCAAAGCCTAATATAACCTCACCTTGAACTCTTCCAGGGTGTGGCATTCACAACTTCTCTGGGCAGCCTGCACCAGCACCTCACCACTCTCATAGTGAATAATTTCTTCCTTCTATCTAAATCTAGCCTCTTTCAGTTTTAAACCACTACCCCTTGTACTATGTGCCCTTGTAAAAAGTCTCTTTCCATGGAGCCTTCTCATCTCTTGGCTAAACAACTCCATCCACCTCAGCCTTTTTTCGTAGGAGAGGTGATTCAGGCCCCTGATCATTTTGGTTGCCCTCATCTGTACCCACTCTAACAGATTAATTTCTCTCTTGTGCTGGGGGCCCAAGAGCTGGTCTCCAGGTGGCGTCTCATAAGAGTGGAGTAGTGGGGGACAACCACATCCCTCACCCTGCTGGCCACACTTCTTTTGATGCAGCCCAGAATATAGTTCACTTTCTGGGCTGAAAGCACACATTGCTGTCTCATGTCAAGATTTGCATTCACCAGAACCCCCAAAGTCCTTCTCTGCAGGGCTGCTCTCAAACCATTCATTGTTTTGCCTGTGTTCATCTTTGTGATTGCCCTGACCCAAGCGCAAGACCTTGCAGCTGGCCTTGTGGAACTACATGAGGTTTGCATGTACCGACATCTGAAACTGTTCAAGCTCTCTCTGGATGGTATCCCTTCCCTCCAGCGTGTCAACTGAACTATAGAGTTGGTGTCATCCACAAATGTGCTAGGAGTGCACTCAATCCCACTGTCAACAGTGAGTCTTGATCCTGATCTTTATTTGCAGTGGGAGGGACTTATCTCCCCCAGTCTCTACCTGGAGGTTCAAGTACCTGGGAAACCTGAGACATGCAGGAAGAGCAATTACCAGCGAAGACTGAGGCAAAAAAAAAAAAACTGTTGAGTATCTCAGCCTTCTCCACGTCTATTGTCACAAGTTCTTCCATCTTGTTTATCAGAGAGGGTCTTCCTATTGGCATTTCGGCATGGCTTCCACAGCTCACATCTTGACATGTCGTAACTTGCACTAGAAAACAGCATAACACAAACAGCCAATAGGCAATGCATAGTCACCAGTCTTCATTTTTAAAAAGGTTGAGGGCAAGAGGGGATCTTTAATTTAATTCCTACATGTTTCAGAGAGCAGTGGAGAGATTTTGCCATTTTCAAACGGTTCAGTGCAACAGCTGTGGAGTCTCATTCTCTGCTAAAATAACAGGAAATAAATGAAAGGGACAAAACAGATGTTCTAGGAATAGTGTTGTTTTGTTTTGTTTTTGAAGGATAGGTACATTCTTTGTGACAATGCCTAAGTTTTCTCCTGTCATTTAACAACATCCTGAGTTCAGTTAAGTTATTGTTGCTGGAGTTTCAAACAGATGCAAGTAGCTTTGGAACAGCCCACAGGGCTAATAAATAATAACTATATCACATTACTAAAAAAAAAAAAAAAAAAAGTATGAAGTGCATTAAATTGTGCAAAATTAAGCTATTTGAGCAACTGTAGTAACAGCTTTCAAGACAGTGTTTGCAGAGTCAAACAGATCTATCAGTTGATTGGTTTTTCTTAATATCTTTTACCATTCATTTTATGAGGTCTTTTACTATATCACAGAACTCTAAGGGTAGGATTCAGAATTTGCCTCTAAGATCAGCAAAACCAGTCTTCATCCCCATATTCATCACTAACATCTATGTATGGAGAGGTGATAGTGATCCAAATACAGGAGCTGGGCTGTACTGCAGAGATTTGAAAGACAGTGTTCCAAAAGGAGGAGATGGGGAGAAATCAGTGCAGCTGCTTATTATTCTGTAATTCTGTTGAACTCATCTAGTCAACCCACTAGAGATCCTGACTGTTTGCAGCAATGGAGTTATAGCTTTGAAGTGCTTTTTGACTTGTATGTTTTTTCCTTTTCCAATTCAAAGTGGAATTGGAAGAATCAAAAGTACCAAAAAACCCTTCCTGAAATAATTTCTCTGTGAATGGAAGCGCGTTTCTCAAAATTCATGACAGATAATTCTCACATGAGGTTTAAGCTCAGTTTTGAAGAATCATATGGTCCAGATAGCTCTATTTAGGGAAAAGATAGTTGACCATTTGTGGTATTTGCATCTAAGACTTTTTTGGCTCAGGAGCAGTAACACTTTTATTCCTATAAGTTTGGTGTTTTCTGGAGATGGGTTGAAAGAGAGAACTAGTAAAAGTAGGCAGAACCTATCATCTAAAACCTAAGCAAGAGTTTCCATCTACCTTTTCTCAGCTTGATGGCTGTTAGGTAGGGGTGTGAATGAATGTTGTGGTTTAACCCTAGCAGATAGCTCAGCACCACACAGCCACTCTCTCTCTCCCCATGTGGGATAGGGCAGAGAATCGTAAAGGTAAAAGCGTGAGAACCTAAGGGCTGGCATAAAGGCAGTTTACGATGTAAAGTTAAAGCTGCGCGTACAAGCAAAGCAAAAGAAGGAATTCATTCTCTGCTTTCCATCTGCAGGCAGATGCTCAGACACTTCCAGAAAATCAGGGTTCAACATGCACAATGGGTTCTTGCTAAGGCAAATGCCATCACCCTTAATTTCTCCCCTCTTCCCCCTTTTTTTTTTTCCTAGTTTTTATTGCTGAGCATGATGCCATATAGTATGGAATCTCCCTTTGCTCACTCTAGGTCATCTGCCTTGGAACTATCCCTTCCCACCTGCTTGTGCATCCCCATGCTCCTCACTGGGAGGGCAGCACAAGAAGTGGACAAGCCTTTGACTTTGAATAAGCACTGCTCTGCTACTAATAAACACATCACTATGTTATCAGCACTGTTTTCATCAAAAATCCAAAACACGTACAAGCCTCCGTGACGAAGAGTAACTCTATCCCCACCAAAGCCATGACAGTAAAATTATTAATTACAGAAAAATCCAATGAATCCATCCATCTGATTCTCGGGAGGGAGAACTCCAGCTAACGTTTTCTTATGTAGAGAAAGAAGTTCTGAAGTACCTTTTTTGAACACACTGAGGCCGAACTAATCCATGAGCTTCAAAAGCTCCCTTAGTCATTTTCCTGTTGCACAGCCACTGCACAATGCCCACTAGCCATTTCCTTACCTGAAGTGATTTTCTGACAGAGCCACAAAAACTTATTTTTCCTTACTAGACCATAATTAAATAAATACATTAATATGCCCACAAGCCTCCACTCCACAGCATCAATACAAGGAAATTTTATGAGCATTGTTCAAAGCAACCGAATTCACTGCACAAAGGAAGATAAGACTATTATATATGACCTGCAGAACAGTCCCTCTCTAAAGCATGGATATGTGCCACTACTGAATATATCAAGTATTTAAGCAAATACTGTCAGTTTTTATACACCACATATCCCTTATAATATCAATGCAGAATTGGTCACTACTCTTTCTTTCTCCCACAACTATTAGTTTACATGGAAGATAGTTCATAAAACTCACATTTTTTCTAAATCCTCTTCTGTTCTTCACAGCACAATTCTGTTTATTTAAATGCAATAACAAAATATTGGTTATTCATCCTAAAGCTATGTCAGCTACCACCAAGTTTTACCCTTCTATAGCAACACATTTCTTACATCTGAACATAAAGGCAAAAGTGAATTCCTGGTTTTAACTTCACTGTTTTTTTTTTTTTTTTTTAATGTCCTACAATTGAGTAAGGTTTCTTAAAAAACTTTTACATTGCATTTATTCTTCTACAGAAGTATTGTTGCTTGCCTAGTTATGAGGATAGGGCTGAAGACCTGACAGCATCCAATTTTTCTCAGATTTGACAGATTTTGAGGCTGTCTGAACTGCCAAGAATCACGCCTACGTCCCTTCTAAAAATTGTACTGGCCTAAAGTGTATAGAGTTCCTTCCAGTATTTAAAGGGAGCTTATAAACAGGAGGGGAAGCAACTTTTTACATAGGTAGATAGTGATAGGACAAGGGGGAATGGTTTTAAACTAAGACAGGGAGACTGGGGTTAGATATTAGGAGGAAATTTTTCTCTCAGAGGGTGGTGAGGCATTGGAACAGGTTGTCCAGAGAAGTTGTGGATGCCCCATCCCTCGAGCCATGCAGGGCCAGGCTGGATGGGGCCCTGGGCAGCCTGGTCTAGTGGCTGGCAACTCTGCCCATGGCAATGGGGTTGGAACTAGATCCAACCCCATTTAAGGGGTCCTTTTCAACCCTGGCCATTCTATGATTCTATGGTTCTATCATTCTATGATTCTGTCATTCTATGATTCTATCATTCTATGAGATTTTTATCTGTACTTTATTTAAGACAAGTAAGACCAGTGTTTGTCTTGTGGAACTGAAGACAAGTTTTTATGCTCTGCATGATTGAATCAAGAAGTTGAGCAACTGAAGTACTTCATTCACACAGCAACACAAAGTATATAACACTATAAGAAAAAGCTGTTGGGAAAATTAAATAGTCCCAGGCTTAATGGATATTTTTGGAATTTTTAGTGATCTGAGAAAGAACTTACTGTCACTAAATATTTAATCTGTTGTTTGTCAGATATACCACAGAAGCAAACCTGATACTACTGTTCGCTTCAAAATTGAAAATGGAATTTAATTTCTAACAGGACGGAAAATGTGCTCTACTTTAGGAAAAGCCAGAGGCTGATGACTGATCCTAACACATCCAAACACCACATGCCTCGCACACAAGAGAAGTTTGCTGAAAAATAACACAGGGGAGAAAGCTGAAATGCATTGCTGAACCAAAGTATGTTACAGGGTAAGAAAATTCAAAGCAAGTATTGCATCAAAATCTATTCACTCCAACCATGGAAGTGGGAGGGACATCATCTGCCACAGATCTTGTCAATGCCGTGATGTGAGATGTCCTTATTCTCAGAAATAAGTACTACTCTGAGCAGTACGTAGTTACGACTCAGTGCCCAGGGACATGGGGCTGCTCAGCCTTACCTTTGCCAGGCCTCTTATCTACAGCTGAGGCCCACAGCCATCCCTGTGCCCTGTTTGCCCAGGCCGCAGCAGCCCAGATGAACCATGGCACCAACCCAAGTGGCCTGGGTTTTCATAGAATCATAGAATCATTGAGGTTGGAAGAAACCTCTAAGAGCATCTAGTCCAACCATCAACCCAACACCACTATGCCCACTAAATCATGTCCCTAAGTGCCACATCTACAGGTTTATTGAACATCTCCAGGAAAGGAGACTCCACCACCTCCCTGGGCAGCCTGTTCCAATGCCTGACCACTCTGAGAAGTTTTTCCTGACATCCAACCTGAACCTTCCCTGATATGGCTTGAGGCCATTACCTCTCATCCTATCTCTGTTACTTGGGGGAAAAGGCCAACCTCCACCTCACTACAGCCTCCTTTCAGGTAGCTGTAGAGAGCAATAATGTCTCCCTTGAGCCTCCTCTTCTCCAGACTGAACAGCCCCAGTTCCCTCAGCTGCTCCTCATAATCCTTGTCCTCCAGACCTTTCACAGCTTCATTGCCCTTCTTTAGACACACTCCAGGGCCTCGATGTCCTTCTTTTAGTGAGGGACCCAAAACTGAACACAGCACTCAAGGTGCGGCCTCACCAGTTTGAGTCAAGGGGGACAATCGCCTCTCTGTTCCTGCTGGCCACAGTATTTCTAATGGAAGCCAAGTTGCTGTTGGCCTTCTTGGCCACCTGGGCACACTGCTGGCTCATACTCAGTTGGCTGTCAACTAAAACCCCCAGGTCCTTTTCCTCCACTCAACTTTCCAGCCACACTGCCCCAAGCCTGTAGCATTGCATGGGGTTATTGTGACAGAAGTGCAGGACCTGGCGCTTGGTCTTGTTGAACCCTGTGCAGTTAGCCTTAGCCCATCTATCTAGCCTATCCAGATCCCTCTGTAGAGCCTTCCTTCCCTGAAGGACTTCCTTTCACCTGAGGCACTATGGCCTCCTCTTTGTGTGGTGTTTCTGAGGCAGCAGACACTTGAAGAACTGGAGCAAGGAACCTGAAGTTTCAATATGACTCATACACACATTAAAGTTATTGAACCGACCGCCTCTCGCATATTTGTGCCCCTCTCTTGTGCATGTGTTTGCCAGCTAAAGGAGGAAATTATGGATCATCTCCACAAACAGGAGAGATTTCTCATTATCAGTAAACAATGTTTTCAGCTCACAAGTTGAAAATGAGAACCACCTGCAAATAATCAATTAAACCTTAAGGTTTTCCACAAGCACATCTCCTATTTCATTAATCAACACACTGCTTTCAGGCCAACATGCATCTCCAGTGTTGTGCAATGAAGACCAGTCCACCAAACCACAGGCTTGCTGATGCCCCTTGCAAGTTTCTCTCAAACACCAAGCCCATAACTCCTACTGAAGGAAAGTAGATCTCAGAAGAGACATCACATATACAGAGTGCTTCAGGGTAAGGCCTTGCTGTAAACTGGGAAGTAAACTATGGGACAAATCACAGAGCTCACCTGCCTCACAGTTAGACAAATAATTAAAACTTTTCTTTTATTATTATCGTTGGTTCTGGTCTGGTTTCCAGATGTGAACATACAATTCAACTGGCATTAGAGAAACTTAGAGAATGATAGTGTCATTTAAAGCCTTCATTTAGTTTCAAGTGAAAACAAAGCCCCTAGGTTTTCCTTTTCTGGAGAAAGAAGTGCACTTGCCTTTGTAAGGCAGGTTACCATAAATCCCATCAGTCCTCTGATTCCTCATCAAAGGTGACTCTGGAAATAATTTGCAGAGGAGGTGAGCTGCAAGAAAGACCAAAACCAGGTGGTCTATTCTATCTTGCTCTCATTTGTACTGATTAAAACTTCACAGAAGTCAAGTTACTGAATGCTTCATATTTCAAATTCATTGGCTTACGAAAAAGAAGTAGATAAATCCTTTCAATAATCTCCAAGTGAGGCATAAACAATAACATTCTGAGTACAGTCTTGTCCCATTGAAACCAGCTGGAGTTTTACTAGCAGTTTCATCACAACCAGAATAAATAAATTCTTTGTTCTGGAGCAGATGGACGAAGAAACAGATCAGGAAGACAATATCCTTAACTTACTGTCCCCTTCCCAACAGAATGAAATGTGTGAACAAAGCAGAAGTAATCTATTTGGCTGTTAATGATACCAACAGGGAGATAATGAAAGAACAAATTTAAACAATTAAGCTTAATTTTCCAATACAGTTGTTTCATTACTGTGTCCACCATCTTCTTTTAGTTATGTTTTGCATAATATGAGACAGTTATTTCCTTCATATCCTGACAGATATTCACAGCAGGAATAGTGACAACAGGACTGTTGCTTTTCTGTTTTGTTTTTAATTCTATGTAAAATGTGTTAAGGTGCCAACTAAAGCCAAAAGAACATGATCGCTTCTCAGATGAATACTCCTGTTCCAACATTCATCCTATTGTGCCAGTATTGCAGAGTTTATAATCCTAACTACCAAACAGGCAGCTACACACTGTGGGAAGGAGAAAAAGCAAGGTTTAGCACATAATTCAAAACAGCCTGAAAGTTATTTTACCACAGGTTTCTTATGTGTACATTGTTTCTCTAGCCCTGAGCTGCTATTTTTCAAAGGCTGAGGAGAAGGGAGAGGAGTGAAAGAGAAGTCAGTGAGAGATAACACTGCATTTTATTTAGCTTCTTAGTTTTACATATAATTTTGTGTTAAATCTTGCTTTGTGCTAAGCTTTGCAGGACCCATTTCATCACCGAATATCTGCACATCCAAAAGACTGAGTGAAGCAAGATAAATTTGAAAAAGAATTTAATTAACTTAATCTTCAATTAATTGAAGATTCATTGAGCTCCAAATATAAGGTAAGAGGCCACTTTATACAAATCCTGTAATACACATCATTCTGTACTGAATGTGTTGCAACAACTATGATCTACTGTGGTCTGTGAGTCACTTGTTCCCATGGTGTGTGAGCAACAGCAGGAGACAGGTGAGACAGGAGAGCTCTAAAACTGCTCACACCTGAGCCTGTCGCAGACATAGCTGCAAACCCTCTTTTGACAAGTAAGCACAAGTACAAGCATTATTTCCACCAAAAGTTTTAGTTACTAATAATCAGGAACTTGAACTAGATTTAGAGTATACTTCTGGAAATGTCTGCATCAAAATTCTNNNNATAGAGAGGTTTTTTTATAGCTTTACTCGGGGAAAGTGACTAAAGGCCAAGTTTTGTCAGTAGCTTTAACATGAAATGCAGTATGTTTAAGTTTGAGTTTAATTTCAGGCTCAAGATAAATTTACTGCAGTGATAAGTGAAGAAACTCAGGTCCTCTAAATTCTAATTCCACAAAACAAGACACTGTACATATCAGAAAGCCTCTTGGAGAGATGATAAGAAAATCAACTGCATACACGTATGGAGACTCACATGGCTTGATGTGTTGATAGAAGATCAGCTAAATAACAAAAAACTGTAGATATGTACAGACATCGGGATCAGTCAAGCCAATGCAATACCAGGTCAGCATAAATGACGGAATAATGCTTTCACAATATCACAAATTCTCTCAGTTTATCTCAGAAAGTACCACTTAGACAAAACCTCCAGGAAAAGGAAAAGACAGATAAACAAGCCAATCTTTTGCTGCTAGCATATTCAGTCTCTTCTTTACAGGGTGCTGAGATGCACGAACAAGGAAAGAGATAGTTTGTGCTACTGCATTTCTGCGGTCCTCTACTGAAATAGTATGCATTACAAACATTCGTAGTGCTAGTCTAACAGGAGCCAATGGTCAAGTTGGCCTGAAACAGCTTACATCAAGACTTGCATGAAGATGAGTTATTAGATGCTCCTACATGATGTTTTTTCTTTTTCATTACTACTAATTTATTGCTAAATGGCAAATTTGGGTTTCTCACATTAAAAACTCATGGTATCAACCCATGCCAATACTTCCCTGTAGTACCACAGAAACAGAAGACATCAATGGAACACAATCTTGTTACACAACACCAGTTTCCTGCTAGGAGATAAAGGGCAAGGAAATGATGCATGAAGAAAGCACGAAGCACGAACAACAGCATTGACTGGAAATGTTTCAAGATCTTGTCCAAAACTATTGATTTACCAAAACTAAAGCTTTTATTTCAAGGGCGTTCACAGAGCTAGAAGAAGTGCCTGTCAACTCACAAAAGAATATGCCATAAAGCATTCCCAAAAAGCTTCAGTATGACATTCTCAAGCACAAGAGCCACGTTTGCATCTTCATATGGACAATTATTTAAATGCAGTGAATTACCTTGGCTGGGAAACTATGTGTTTGCAGAGGAAATACCACTAGCCTTCCCTGCTTTAGCATACTATGCTACTGCCAGGTGTCTCACAGCAGGCTGCAATGGCTTGCTTAAGTAGATAAAAGGTTAGTAGGCTTCTTCAGTTTGATCTTAGGCCACTTATAAGCAAGAGCTAATGCTGGCACTCATCTTTCTTTTCTGCAGCTGAACTAAGACTTTTTGCCTTTAACATTAGTCAAGGGAAAAAATGAAAAACAAACAAACATACAAACCCTCAAAAAAAAAAGAATAAAACAAGCTTCCAAACAAAAACAAAACAAATTTGTAAGCAGTCACCAACTAAGATTTTTAGCCATCAGGCTTGGTCAAATTTGGATTAGACAAGAAACTCCAAAAGCCAGTAATTAACCATCAGATTGCTTTCACCAATTGAAAACATATTTAAAACAAATCAAGTACCTTATTGAGAGAAATTTCACTTTCTGAGACTGGCAAACAAATGCCAGACTGTATAGCTAGATTAACTAATTTAGATTTTATTTAGTGAAATCTGTAGCTAAAATACTTTTATGTATACCTGGGAGACTCTTTTGTTATAAATAGGCTTTGTTGAGAAAGATGTTGGAAAATAACTTTGGGCATGGTAATAGTAGTGCGCATTAGACTGAAGAGTAGTTCAATCAGATACCAATATTCATAATTATGTATTTTAGAAATGTAATAGTATTATTTTACTATTTATAGGATATAGGTCAAACCAATTAAAATATAATAAGCATTTAAAGCTGGATATATTTCAATACACTAAGGATGGATATATTTCAATACATTAAGCACCTTCACATCAGTACATTTCTATTGGTTCTAAAATATTCTGAATTGCCACATTACTTTAAAGTAATTTACAATAGAAAGTAGTAAA
Organism: Alectura lathami; assembly: GCA_013399715.1. Taxonomy (NCBI): domain Eukaryota; kingdom Metazoa; phylum Chordata; class Aves; order Galliformes; family Megapodiidae; genus Alectura; species Alectura lathami. The sequence continues at coordinate 59,674 of VXAV01011898.1, forward strand.
AGGGTAGCTAAATTCAATTAAATGATTGGTGTCTACTGCATGCAAAAATGCAGTAATTTAGGCATTATGTTCTGTGATTTCTTCCCTCTGTCTCTGAACAGCCTGTGTGTTTTTCTCCTGAGAAAATGTAAATTATTGTATCCATATGCTTTATTGCCTTTAGGGACTGCTTGAGATTTTAGTTCATTAAAGCAGGTAAGAACAAAAATACAGCAGTTTACTAGAAAGTCTCGGTGTGAAAGTGTGAGCCTCTAGCTAACTCCTCTTTCAGCGTCCAGGCAGCCACATGTGCATGGATGCAGTGCGAATGTAGGGAGAACAGAATGGGGATGGAGACACTACTGTATTTTATTTTTATAGTGATAAATTCTAGAGGAAAAAAAATCTTCTATTGGCAAATTCTATCAGCCTTTCAATAAATCTGTTTGAAGCATTGAACACAAAGTCTTCTCAATTTCAGGCCATGTAGTTTTGCTGAGGATCCTTTGAATAAAAATCCCAGGAACCAGGAGGAAGCTGTGGCAACCTGTGGTCCCAGCTAGCACCTGTTCTGCACATGGTCGCTCACCCCTGTGTCCTGCATACAGGCTGTCATTGACAAGTCTCATATCCATCTGCAAGTTCCTAGCTAATATTAACAGCTTTCTGCTTTCCGCCTAATATACGAAAACAGACTTTACCAAACAGAAATACTGATTTCACAGAGACTTCACTTCAATGTTCTTTGATTCTCTTTTCCTAAGATGCTTAGGAAAATACAAAAAACTGAGTTTGGACATACTCATATCAGGAATGTTTGTGGTACTCACTTTGGCATCTAAGAAGTATAGAATATTGAAATTTCAATTGTTCAAATACCAACAATAACACTGATATTTGACTGGTAAAGACAAGTATTGGTAAACACATATGCCAAAAACATGCACATTGTGTAGCTGGTCAATGATTTAGTTCTTATTGTTGCTTCATTGTTGTTTAAGTATTGATTATTTTGACAAATAAATTTAGTTTCCTGTTTCAGCCCTGTTATCAGCTAGAGCAGTACTAAGGACCTTACAACACTGAGAAGTTTTCATATGGAGAAGTGAGGGATAAGAGAAAACTGGAACTTTGCTACCTATAAGTCCTGGTTCTATCCACTCCCAGCGATTCGTGCCTCCTCGGTCCCCCTCACTGGCAGGACAGTACAAGAAACTGAGAAACTGAAATTTCCTTGGCTCTGTACAGCACTGTACAGAGTTTCAGGTTTTCAGAGCACAGGGTTTCTCCCCCAAAGCCAAACTCAGCAGCATACCGGACACTATGAAGAAAACAAGCTTTGTCCCAGCTGAAACCAGGACACCGTATTAGGTATAGGTATATTTTTATACCTCTACAACTTCTGCTGCTGATAGACAGTAAATCTCTGCTAAGGGAGGTCAGTTAAGAAAAAAGATGCAGAAGACAAATAAAGATGCTGTGGACTGCAGAGAACATTTGCCATGTTGGAGTTGAGGAAAAATTCTTATAATTTCGCAGTTTATCTGGGCTAGCTTCAGGCTGAGAAAAGCTGTTGTGTCGAGTGAAGTGTATTTATTTATTTATTACTGTAGAGTTCTATTCTTTCTCATATATTCTGTATTGTTTTAGATCTTATTAACTAAAGGACAGGCAGCATAAAAACAGCCAGAGAAGCGAAGAGTCATCCAGCTGTATCTGTTCAAAAAATGCATGATCTCTTAAGTCAATTCAATCTACTGCAAAAGTGCAGTCAAATGCTTCTGCTTCTTATTGAAATGGGTGTTCTTGGAAGAAAGGGAACAATTTTTGTGAAAATTAAGTAATTTAAGAAATTAAAGCAGCCTGAGCTTTTCTCAGCCTCTAAATATGCATATGGATCATACCTTTCCTGGTCTTTTACAGTTGCATAAACAGTCTGACAGGTGTTTGCTGCAGTCTTTAATCTCTTGTCACTAGGCCTTGGAGGATGCCATAAGGCAGGACAACTTTGTGCAGCAGGCCTTACCAACCTAAGCTATCCTGTGGTTCTGCAGCTAGTAGACAGAGTTGTTTATTGTTAGGAAAATGATTGAACACAAATAGAGCAAGAAAGAGTGCCCCACTTGCGGAAACAAGAGTTCAGACTAAAGCAAACATACTGCCCTGCGGCTTGAAACACTTCAGAGAATCGGGATGTTAGAGCCACACAGTTCTGTTAAAACATGCACAAAACATAGATCTATGAAGTTTCAAATAAAGATTTTCAAAATTTCAAGGTATCTTAAATTGCTGTTTAAAAACATTTGATATCAAAGTTATTGCAATGCAGCCATTAACCCTGCAGACTTCTAGTAAGCTTCTAAGCATGCTAGGCAACAGATGATAGACACAGCAGTGTTTCTGCTTTCAAACAAACAAACAAAAAACTAATACTAAACAACATAACTTGGCTTTGTATGCTTTGTGGTCAGAAAGACTAGGAATAATTTGTTGTTTTTGTTGTTGTTGTTGTTTTCCAAACTAAGATATGCAAAATAAGGTATGGTTAAAAAAATATGTTTATAGAAATATAGTTCTGAAGTTTATTGTTATTGTGGAAGGATGGAACACTGAAACAGATTAAATTTTTGGTCCACCAGTCCTCCCAGACAGATTTTCTAGAGCACCACTCTTCCAATGGCTGGAAACTCTTCCTCAGTTCATCACACGGGAATGAAAATACTTCCAAACTGTTTTCACAAGCAGTTTGCTGCACTGAGGAATAAACCTTCACTTGTCTCTTGGGATGTGAGCTGAAATCCATTTGGTCTACACCCTCAAGTGTTTAGCTCAGTGAGGGAGACGTTGAGAGTGGGAGAGGCAGACCAACACACCTCTTGTCCAATTTCATATAAAATGAAAAGGAAAAAAAATAAAAGCCAAGGGGAGGGATCAGTGATGTGGAATATTAAGGATCTTGCCTTGACAGAAGTGGAGAGCAATTGAACCTGGATCTTCAATATCACTGACATATGGATCCTTCTCATGTCAGCCATCAAGGGTCAAAGACTTGCAGCAAATTTCCTCATGTTACCTCTGATAGAAAGAAAAAGGTGGAACTTTGAATACTTTGTACTGAAAATTTTTCCTCTAACTACCTTTGAGGAGGATAGGAGCTTCCAAAGGCCTTTCATCCCTTCTCTGACTCATTTTTACCTTTCTGTCTCTTTCCTCCCACAGCAAAATGATATCAGTAATCCCTTCTGGCTTCTGATGCCTGCAGTGAGAATTAGGTTCACTTGTTCCAGCCCATAGGGTTACCTAGGGTAACCAAGCCAAGTTTCAATCTTTCTTTTAATAGCAACAAAGTTGAGCAAGGGTCACTGCAGAAGAGGATGAATTGCATTTATATTACAGGGACAAAGGCAAGAGGAGGGAGGGAAGTGAGAAAACATTTGTGTATCCCAGCAGCAGTGGCTGAAAGAAGCTTCTGCTGGTACACATCAAATGTCGATATTTTCTCTCTGACTAGTCCTGCCTAAGGAGGATTGATCTGGAGAACTGGCAAGGCTTCCTTCACTGTAGTTTCTTGCCAAATAGAACCTCTTACACTGAAGACCAAGCTCTAATTTGCCACTGCAGTTACTATACTGCCTTGTGACAGGTGCAATTATATAAATAACAGATTATTATTATGTGCTCTATTAAACACAGCATAAGCAGGTACATGATTCAAACAACTGTACATTGTTTATGAAAAATCTAAGAAGTATATGCTGTTATTTAGAATGGCTGATTGGCTTAGCTACATTTACACTACGGTCTTATCTGATTATTCTCTTATGTTTGTCCTCTGTGGTAGATCTGAAATACCGTTAAAAAGAAATAAAGAGGCAAAAACCTTTTGATATGAAGGACCATCAACAAGCACATCTCTGGAGCTTCCCAAAAACCCCACACAAAGGATCTCCCAGATAATAAGACAACCGCTAACAAGTTCCTAGTGCAAGTAATCAAGGCATTCTACTTCTCCGTCCACTCATACATGGCAGATGCAGTGAGTTTGCTGGAGGGCAGACTTATTTAATACTATGTAGAATAAATGACATCTTTTTCAGCAAACTGTTACCTCAAAATATTGGGGAATTAACTCTGTTCCCACTTTATACCTTTCTTTTATTCTCTTCCCTACAGCAATACAACTACCAGTTGCACCTTTTCGTCACCTTTAGGTACAAGAAAACAGGAGTTGTGAGGAGCAGCTGAAGGAATTGTGGTCTGACGAAGAGGAGGCTGAAGGCAGATCTCATCATTATCTACAACTGCCTGAAAGGAGTTTGTAGCAAGGTGGGGGTCAGTCTATTTTCTCAGGTGACAAGTGATGACACACAAGGATCCAGCTTCAAGCTGTATCAGGGGATATTTAGATTAGGTATCAGGAAGAATTTCTTCACAGAAAGAGTGGTCAGACACTGGAACAGGTGGAGTGGAGTCCCCATCCCTGGACATACCGAAGATTTGTGTGGATGTGGCCATTAGGGACAAGGTTTAGTGGTGGACTTGGTAGGTTGGGTTGATAGTTGGACTTGATAATCTTAAGGGTCTTTTCCAACCTAACTTATTCTATAGTTCTGTGATTCTATCAATCCTTCTTGTTCAAGTGACAAACATTTCTTTTTCCTCCTTTTTTTTTTTTTTTATCAGTCACCATCCCCCACTTATACATACACATACATCTTGCTTAACAAGAGAGAGTTTTCTCCACTTTTTGAATTGTGTCTAGTATGTTTGTGATTTACCACAATCTATGAGGAAAACTGCATCAGGGAACAGATACTTTTTGATATTCTTTAGTACTCTAAACATCCCATCACCATTTTCCCACAGATCATTTGCACATCACTATTTCTGATTACAAATATACAAGTCCCATTCAATGTCAAGTCCCCTCAAAACAATGTGATATTTCTACTTACTCTTTAAAGAAATTGTAAGAGAAATTCCTAACCAATATCTTTGCAGAGACGCATTGCACCTAAATATTAATACTTCTCAAAACTATCACGTTGCTTAAACAACTAATGTGACATCTACTGGGAGTTCAGGAGACTCTCCATTTTACTTACAACCATAAAGTGAGCACACCAAAGTTACATTCAATATTCTGCAAGGCAGGCCTTCCTTTCCAAGGCAGAGATTTTGGTTTAACTTCCTAAAATCAGAAGATGTTTATTAGTCTGTCCACCTAGGAAGGGTGAATTCTGTATTTCTCCTGCCTGACCTAGTTACTCAATCTAAAAATTTAAGCTTATCTCCTGATTTTGGGACTCTGATGGAACTCAAAGTCTCTTGACTTCTGTTTTAGCACCTCCCACATCTAAGCAAAAAACTATGCTTATATAATCAGTTGCAACTAGGAGATACACTTTGCCCGAAAGTTCCAGCTTTCCCAAATGAATCCAGTGTTTTATTGACAAGGAAGGAGACTTTCTACTCAAAATATTCAAAGTAATAATGTTTGGAAAACAAGTGATTTGTAAAAAATATTTTTATCCTACAATTACCTTACTAGATGTTATACCGGGCATTCAAAATCAATTACAATTGTGATTAGCAGTTTGAGTACAGCAAAGACTGTCCTAACCATGCTACTGGGCTGTAGTGACTATGCCCTGGTGGAGTTCATGATCTCAAGGGATACGGGCCTTGCAAAGAGCAGAGTCAGGACTCTGAACTTCAGGAGAGTGAACTTCCAGCAGTTTAAGGAATTATTGGATGAGAACCTCTGGGAAGCTGTCTTTAGGAATAAAGGAGTGAAGCAGAGCTGGTACCTCTTTAAGGACACCCTTCTGAGGGCACAAAAAGCTCTCTGTGCCCCAGTAAAGGAAAACAAGCACAAGAGGCAGGAAACCAGCATGGCTGAGCAAGGACCTGCAAGTTAAACTAAGGGAAAAGAGGGGCATGTATAGGCAGTGGAAGCAGGGATGTGTGGCCTGGGAAGAATACAAGGATGCTACCTGGATGTATAGAGACAGGATCAGGAAAGTCAAGGCACAGATGGAACTGGACTTGGCAAGAGATGTGAAAAATAATAAGAAGGAATTCTACAGGTATATTGGTCAGAACACAAAGGTCAAGGAGATTACGCCCATTCTGACAAATGAGAAGTGTGAATTGGCTTCACTAGACATGGAGAAAGCTGAAGTACTCAGCAAGATCTTTGCCCCAGTCTTCACTGGCTTTCAGGCTTCCCATGTCTCTCATGTTCCTGAACCACTAGGTGGGGGTTGGAGGAGCAATATTTCTCCGCCTGCAGGAGGAGAGAAAATTCAATACCACATGAAGAAACTGAACATGTACAAGTCTATGCGACTGGACAACATGCATCCCAAGGGCCCTCAAGCAACTGGCTGATGTGGTTGCCAAGCCAATCTCCATTATATTTGAAAGGTCGTGGCTCTCAGGCAAAGTTCCCGGTGACAGGAAAAAGGGAAACGTCAGTCTCATTTTTAAGGGAGAAAAGAGGACCCAAGGAACTACAAGTCACTGAGACTCACCTCAAGAGCCAGGGAAGATCATGGATCAGAAACTCCTGGAAGCCACATTAAGGCACATGCGAGATAAGAAGGTGATCTGAGACAGCCAGCACAGCTTCACCAAAGGCAGATAATGCTTGACCAAACTGGTGGCCTTCTATGGTGGAGTGATGGCATTGGTGGTCAAAGGAAGAACTACATGGACTTACGCAATGCCTTTGACATGGTTCCATACCTCATCCTTATCTCTAAATTGGAGAGATGTGGATTGGAATGGTTGACTCTTTGGTGGATAAAGAATTGATTGGGTAGTCACTGCCAAAAGTTTATCACCAATGTCTCTGTCCAGGTTGTGGCTGGTGATGAGCGGTGTCCCACAGATGTCTGTCTTGGGACCAGTGCTCTTCAACATCTTTATCAATGTCACAGACAGTGGAATCAAGTGCACCCTCAGCAAGTTTGTGGATGACCCCAAGCTGAGTGGTGCAGTTGGTATAACAGAAGGAAGGGATTCCATCCAAAGGGACCAGGACAGGCTGGAAAAGTGGGCTCACAGCACCCTGAAGAAGTTCAACAAGGCCAAGTGCAAGGCGTTGCATGAGCCAGCAGTGCGCACTTGCAGCCCAGAAGGCCAACTGCATCCTGGGCTGCAACAAAAGAGGGGTGGCTAGCAGGAAGAGGGAGGGGTTTGTCTCCCTCTACTCTGCCCTTGTGAGGCCCGGCCCCACATGCAGTCCTGCATCCAGACCCAGGCGCCCCCAGTACAAGAAAGATGTGGAGCTGTTGGAGTGTGTCCAGAGAAGGGCCACAAAGATGACCAGAGAGGTGCAGCACCTCTTCTATGGAGAAAGGCTGAGGAGGCTGGGTTTGTTCAGCTTGGAGAAGAGAAGGTTCTGGGGAGGCCTCATTGCAGCCTTCCAACATCTAAAGGTACTAGACTGAGACTGACAGTTTACATGGTTTGATAGTTACAGGATAAAGGGAAATGCTTTCAAACTAAAGGAGTGTAGATTTTAGTTAAATGTTAGAAGGAAATTCTTTCCTCACAGGGTGTTGAGGCCCTGGCACAGGCTGCCCAGAGAAACTGTGGATGCCCCATCCCTGGCGGCATTCAAGGCCAGGCTGGATGGGTTCCTGGACAGCCTGATCCAGTGGGTGGCAACCAGCCCATGGCACAGGGGGATTGGAACTGGATGGACTTGAAGGTCCCATCCACCCCAAGCCATTCTATGATTCATTCTGTGATTCTACTGCTACAAGAATGACACCTGGTAATTTTTATGCATTGAAGTCTAGAGCCTGAATCTTGAGGTAGATGTGCTTTGTTATCCTGCAAAACTTGACACCAATGATAGAGGCCAATTTTGGAGTCTATAAAGAAGTTTCTGCATCTGAAGAACCTATTTGATACTCTCTAAAGGGTGCATGAACCATTAGATATTCTTTTCTTAGGAACAGCACATTTAAAACATTGAGATATATCTCTTTATAGGTACACACATGTCATGTCATGTCTGCTAGCTTACCCTTCATTTATTCAATCTTATTTCTTAAATCATTTTTTTATATATATTTTATGTATTTTTTACACAACTAGTCCTATGTCAGGTGATGACACATTTTAGAAGACATGCAAAATAAAAATTCATGGCCAGATCAGGAACCCTGTAATAAACCCCAGCACAACTGTCAGAATAGTCCAGCTTCCACGAATTCCAAACCATTCTCTCTATTCTTCCCTAACAGCTTTCAAGCTTGTCATAAGTACTTGGACATTGTCTTTTAATGCCACTTTAACGAGACAGCATAACAAAGTTATCAAGTAAAAGCAATCCTTAGTATCTTAAAAGTTTGCATTTGTGCTTTTTCATCGCATGAGTGGCATCAAGCTATATTTCACTGCCAAGCACTGTGAAAAACAAGAACTTATTGTATTCTCCTATGCAAAAAGCTCAAACTTCTTCTATGCATATATGACTATTAACACTTGAACAACAGCATGACAGAGATCAGTATTTATATTCATGTATTTTATTAAAAATTTCATTTTTTCAGCTACAGTCTCCACTGCAGTGCAAAAATACTGTAAAGGAAGCCATCTGGACAATAAGAAATGTAAAAAAACAGTAGTTTAACTGAAGTGAGAGCTGGCAGGAAAAACAGAAAAAGAAACTTTGAAAATTTCATAGAATCACAGAATCACAGAATCATAGAATCATAGAATCATAGAATCATAGAATCATAGAATCATAGAATCATAGAATCATAGAATGGCTTGGGTTGGAAGGGACCTCAAAGATCATCTAGTTCCACCCCCCCTGCTGTGGACAGGGCTGCCAGCCACTAGCTCACTAGATCGAACTGCCCAGGAACCCATCCAGCCTGGCCATAGGAATAAAAATGGGAATAAAAAGTTCTGAAACTATTTCCCAGTTTAGATACAATAAACTTAAATGTCATTAGACACAGGTGTAAAAGGAATTGATACAGCTCTGTGGTGTGCCTAATTCCACTAATGTACCCCAGGAGCCAGTGAGAACTCAGCCCCAGTGAACTGAAGCATTCGTACCCACATAAAGTGTGGCATGGTCACTGCTCTGCTGGGATCTGGCTGTGCTCCAGGACACAGCTGGGTGTCCTACAGGGAGGACTTGTTCAGTCCTCCAACAGAGATGCTGATTCTGAGTTGTCTCAGCTGGAAATCCTGAGATAAAACTGAAGCTCTGTCCACTGCAGTGATTTTTTGTTCTTCATAGATGAAAACAACACAAATCTCCAATTTACACACATTTTGGGCAAATCAACCACCCTTGTTTTTTTGCAAAGCTGTTCCTAATAAAAAGGTGTAAGTTAGAGGGAGCAACTGGGGTAGATTAGCCCAACCCGCTGTAAAAATCTTTCATACATTTAGAGTTTGAAAGCTTGAAGGCTTTTTCAGTTTCACAGATTGTCCCTCAACCTACCATACTTGTCAAAACTTGGGAAAATTATTTCAGATAAAATAGGTTCTCCAGCAGCTGAAAACCTGCAGCTTTGCCCCAAGAGCCAATTATTAGGTAATCAATTAAAAATATGTTTTATCTTCCTTCCATTAAGAGTTTCTTTTTCATCAGAGTTTGAAGCTGCCTGAAAGCAACCCATTGAAATCAAAGTATTGTCATAATGTGAAACGTTGTTGAAAGGCCTGGAAGCCAAATTTGTTTGTTTTATCCATAGAAAACAATCCTATAGCTCTGCAGCTTTCATCTAGGGATGCTGCAGAAGACCTTTGTGTTCTCATATTCTCCACTAAGCATCTGTAAAATTCATGTGCAAAGTCTGTGTAAACAGAATTAAAAAAAAAAAAAAAAAAAAAAAGGTAGAGGAGGAGGAGGATCACCTTCCTCAACCTGCTGACCACGCTCTTTTGAATCCACCCTAGGATCCCAGCGGCTTTCTTGGCCACAAGGGCACGCTGCCGGCTCATGTCCAACCTGTTGTCCACCAGGACACCCAGGCCCTTCTCAGAGCTCCTTTCCAGCAAGTCAGCCCCCAGCCTGTACTGCTGCATGGGGTTGTTCCTCCCCAGGTGCAGGACTCTACACTTGTCCTTTCTGAACCTCATCAGGTTCCTCTCTGCCCAGGTTTGCAGCCTGTCCCGGTCTCGCTGAGGGGCAGCACAGCCTTCCAGGTTGTCAGACACTCCTTCCAGCTTTGTATCATCAGCGAACTTGCTGAGGGTGGACTCTGTCCCTACATCCAGGTCATTGATGAAGACGTTGAACAGGACCTGACCCAGCACAGACTTCTGAGTAATACCACAGGTAACAGGCCTCCAGCTAGATGCCATGCCAGAGATCACAACCCTCTGGTCTCTGCCAATCAGCCAGTTCTCAATCCACCTCACAGTGCACTCATCTACCCCATACCTTCTGAGCTTTGCTACAAGGATGTTGTGAGAAACAGTATCAAAAGACTTGCTGAAGTCAAGGTAGACAACATCCAATGCTCTCCCCTCATCTACCCAGCTGGTGATGGCTTTGTAGAAGGCTACCAGCTTGGTCAAGCACCATTTCCTCCTAGTGAACCCATGCTGACAACTCCTGATAACCTTCTTGCCTTCCAATTGCTTGGAGATGTTCTCAAGAATAAGTTGTTCCATCACCTTTCTGGGGACAGAGATGAGTCTGACTGGCCTGTAGTTGCCTGGATCCTCCTCCTTTCCCTTGTTGAAGACTGGGGTGATATTGGCTATCCTCCACTCTTCAGGCACCTCTCCCATATACCAAGACCTTTCAAAGATGATAACAAGCAGTGTAGCTAACAATTCCACCATCTCCTTTAGCACCCATGGGAGCATCCCATCAGGGCCCATGGATTCAGGAGGGCTAATTTTGTCTAGACTTTCTGACCCTTTCCATCTCAGTTAAGCAAAATTCATCTCCTTTACAGAATCTCTCTACTACCTCTAGAGTCTGGGATTCCCAAGGGGCAGTTCTAGGCATAAAGACCAAAGCAAAGAAAGCATTCAGTACCTCTGCCTTGCCAGCATCGCCTGTTACCAGGGCACCCACCTCATTCAACAGTGGGCCCACATTTTCCCTGGTATTCCTCTTGCTATTGATTTACCTGAAAGAGCCTTTTTCATTATCCTTGATCTTCTTAGCCAGAGTAAGTTCTAACTGGGCCTTAACCTTCCTGGTCACACCCCCGCAGGTCCTTACAAAATTCCTATATTCCTCCCAGGTGTCTAGGCCCTTTTTTCATGTTTCATAGGCCTTCTTCTTCCCTTTGAGTTTTTCCATGAGGTCTTTGCTCATCCGAGCAGGTCTCCTGCCACCTTTGCCTGATTTCATGCTCTTTGGGATGCACCAGTCTTGAGCTTGGAAGAAGTAGCATTTGAATGTTAGCCAACTGTCTTGGGCCCCCTTTGCCTTCTAGTGCTCTAGCATACATGATACCTCTGAGTAGGTCTTTGAAGAGGTCAGAGTTGGCTCTTCTGAACTCCAGGATTGCAATCCTGCTTATTGCCTTGCTTTTTCCTCCTAGCACGCTAAACTCCATCACCTCATGGTCACTGCACCCCAGGCTTCCCCCAACCTTCACCTTGTGTACAGACTGGGAGAAGAACTCCTTGAGAGCAGCCCTGCGGAGAAGGACTTGGGCATTGTGATTGATGAAAAGCTGGACAAGAGCCGGCAGTGCGCTCTTGCAGACAGGAAGGCCAATGGCATCCTGGGCTGCATCAAGAGAGGGGTGGCCAGCAGGGAGAGGGAGGTGATCGTCCCCCTCTACTCTGCCCTTGGAAGGCCTCACCTGGAGTACTGTGTCCAGGCCTGGGGCCCCCAGTACAGAAGAGATGTGGAGCTGTTGGAGCGGGTCCAGAGGAGGGCCACCAAAATGCTCAGAGGCCTGGAGCACCTCTCCTGTGAGGAAAGGTTGAGGGAGTTGGGACTGTACAGCTTGGAAAAGAGAAGGCTCCGGGGAGACCTCATTGCAGCTTCCAATACTTAAAAGGAGCTTACAGGCAGGAGGGGGACCGACTTTTTACGTGGGTGGATAATGTTAGGACAAGGGGGAATGGGCTAAAACTGAAAGAGGGGAGGTTTAGGTTGGACATCAGGAAGAAATTCTTCCCTGAGAGAGTGGTGAGGCGCTGGCACAGGCTGCCCAGAGAAGCTGTGATGCCCCATCCCTGGCTGTGTTCAAGGCCAGGCTGGATGGGTTCCTGGGCAGTTTGATCTAGTGAGCTAGTGGCTGGAAGCCCTGTCCATGGCTAGGGGTTGGAACTAGATGATCTTTGAGGTCCATTCCCAATCCAAGCCATTCTATGATTCTATGATTCACATCCCCAAACAGGCCTTCTTTGTTAGTAAGAACAAGGTCCAGAGCCACTGCTCTCCTTGTTGTCTTTTCCACCTCCTACATCAGAAAGTTATCTTCTACATATTGTAGGAACCTCTTGGACTGGGTGTGCCTGGCTGTGTTGTTTTTACAGCAAATATCAGGATGATACAAGTCCCCCACGAGAACCAAGACCTACAATTTTGAGGCTACTTCTTTCAGCTGCCCATAGAAGGCCTCATCAACTTCCTCATCTTGATCAGGTGGCCTACAGTAAACACTCACTACAGTGTCACCTGTGCTAGCCTGTCCCTTAATTCTCAGCCATAGACTCTCCACTCTATTATCATCCATCCCTAGGTGAAGCTGGATACATTCCAGTTGCTTTCACACAGAAAGGGTTATTCTCCTACCACCTTGCTGGCCTGTCTTTCTAAAGAGGACATAACCTTCCATAACAACATTCCAATCATGTGAGACATCCCACCATGTCTCTGTGATTACAATGAGGTCATAGCCCTGTGACCGCACACAGGCCTCAAGTTCTTCCTGTTTATTACCCATGCTGCGTGCATTGGCATACAGGCACTTAAGAGAGGAGAAACGAGTAAAGCGTCCAGTTGTCCTCAGGGGGGTGCAAGGCAATCTCCAGTAGCTGCACCCACCCTCCAAGTGACTGAATTGCTATTCTTATGGCAGGCCTGTCCACTCCCCTGTCAGATGCAAAGGCTTGAGCCTTGCTACAGCAAGACCCTACCCCCAGATCTATTCAGTTTAAAGCCCACCTACATTTTAAAGCACAAAACATAAATATGTTCACACCAAATTAACCTATTTGCAAAGACATTTCTGCTCTATACAAATTGCATCCACTACTGTCAGTGAGTCAGTTGTCCTGTAAGTACAGACATTCTGCTGGCAAAATCCTAGTGCACTGATTATTCAGGTAAATTCTTGTGAGTTTCAGCTAGTACTCCCCCAGCCAGATATCTGTGTAGATCCTGGGTCTTTACTGCATGTGGTTCTGGTATCCAGTTGCATGACCACCATTGCTAACACAGGGACAGATGCAGGCAAAGTAAGTGCTGCAGGGGACCGCTTTTGATATCGGATCTTCTCTCTCGAAACCTTGCTGCAGTGCTAGTTAAATTTGTTCTTTTAGAGATCCTTTTAGTGAAGAGTCTTCTCCTTCTGTAATAAAATGACTAGAGGAAGACTCAGACCTTCATAACACTTTACTGCACCAAACTCCTCCTGTGATAGATAAAAGTTGACTTTGGTGAATACAGAATATTTGATTTTAGTGGCAGCTTCGTCCTGTTCTGTAGTAGAAACATGCCACATTGCTGATGATGGGGATTTGTGTATTTTTTCCATTTAATGTTCTTCAGCAAGCAACAAATCTGCATCACAGGTGAGAAATCTCCATGTCCTAGGATATGCAAGAAATCCCCACCCTCAAAACAAAAATTGTTCACTCTGAATAAAACAATGGTTATTAGATTTGTACCATCACTTCCAAGGCTTCCAGCACTAGAATGAAAATCAGCTGCTTATGCCAATTTAGAAACATTCACATTCTAAACATAGAAACAGAACTGTTCACCTAAGATAGAACTAGAAATAAGTATTTGTCTTATTAGACTTATGTAAAAGATTATAGAAGGCTAAAGAAAGAAAAACACACAAAAGCAAGTTCTTGTAGAAGAACAGTGCACAAGAATTCGCTGAAGGTGTTCTGCAACTTCAGAAGTTTAAAATGCATAATTTATCTATTTCTAAGTGAAAGTAGTTTATATGAAGGCCACCAACGATGTGCTAGATGAATTATTAGTGTGCTAATTTCAATGTCGTCCTTGCACGTGTAACATTTGTGACATAAAAAAGCTAATTTTTAAAGGCTGAGTAGATATTTGACAGGAATAACAGGATGTAAAGAAACAGCATCTTTTTTGTCAGAATGGCATTTAGCTGAACAGGAGGTTAGAGAACAGTAATCAATTGCTTAATTGTTTTGAAAGGACAAGCACTAGAAAATATGACCTTTCATTGACACTTTGCTGCAATGGCACAGTAATTATAGCTGAATTCCAGGGGATCTCCTGTGGGAACACATGACATTCATATTAATACAAGACAAGTTTACAGTGGTCATAGCTTTCATAACAAATGCCTAAGGCTAAATTAAAACATCATTAGGCTCTTGGTCTGATATATCCTGGAACCATTACAATATTTTTCCATACTAAGTATTTATTTGAATTAAAAAATATATATTCCTCCCAGTCCAAGGAGCTGACAGCATGTAATTTAAGAGATACACAGAAAAAGATGAACTGCAGAACTGAAGTAGACTGGATGTCTACTAGTCTTTTAGCTGTTCAGTTTGGGAAGGTTTTTTGAAAGTTTTGGTAAGCTTTGACCAAGTTCAGTGCTTTAGTCCAATGAAGTCAAGGAACAGGTCTAGGACTCCAGAAGAAAAAGATCCTATGCACATCACTGCAGTCATTTAGCCTGAAGGTAGTGCTGTTGAGGAGCAAAACAGGACAACACGATGCAGCAGATGTGTCCGTTCAGGCAGTCAAGTAGTCTGCGTTTTGCTGATTTTATCCACCAGTCTTTACCCTTCTCTTCCTACTTTAAATCAGGAATATCAGACTTGTCAGACTGTCAGAACTAAAAGGCTGGTCTGTCAAAGATCAGGGAAAACAAGGCATCTGCACAACACCCAGAGCCTCCTTCAGAAACACATTTTTTAAAAAGAGAAAATAAGTTTGGGGAAATCTTGTCATGAACATAGAACTTTTTAGTTTGATGGCTTGCTTGTAAGAGTTTCCTTTTGTTTGTGAGGGCTCTTGAGACACAGCTACCCTGCATACCATCCTGCTCATTCCCACTCGCTCTTTGCAAACATGAGGCCTCATGAGTGTTTTGCTAACATAGCAATGAGGACAATCTCTCCCTCTAAAACAAACTCATTCAGTGGAGAAAATATGATGTTGTGGTGTGTACCAGCCTCGTTCCCACACAGCATCAATGTTTTTTTCTGGCTGCTCACCGACAGCAACTGCAACAGGAAAGGCAACCTCTGCAGAGCCAAGGCCAGCAAAGGCTGCAGTCCTGAGGCAGCACCGTCCTCAACAGCACTGATTCACAAGCAGATTTCAGCTAGATTTCTTCTGAGAGGCTGGCCTACAGATATTGCTAGATTCTTTTCTGTGTAACTCTTAATAACAGAAAAGCCCCAAGAGTTAAGAGAGTACCTTCTGAACTCCTGAGCTAAGTACACAATTTGAGTTTACATAATCTGAGCCTTACAGATCTCTTCAGACAACAAGTTTTCAACCTGTATCTTTTGTCTTAAAAAGCTCTCAGATGCTTTCCTTACAGGACAGGATTTTTTTTTTTTTTTTTTTTTTTTTTT
>VXAV01011899.1:0-15087 GCA_013399715.1 Alectura lathami
TTGTTGTTGCTGTTAACAATTTCAATGCTTCTACAGACTGTTTTGGGCACATAATGAAAATTACTTTGGATCTTCTTTGCAAGAAAGCCTTGCCAAGACTGCAGACATTTGGGTAACCATTTGCGCGACACATGGCACAACATTCGACTGCTCCTAATCCAGGTGCTCAAGCTTAACCCTTTGAAGTTACCACATAGAAAGAGACACTTCTACATTGCTCACAGCAGCATTAATGTCACACGTACAAACACAGGATGGAACGTATTTCCGTGCCCAGTATTTTCATCACAAGTGTGCAAAAAGGGGAAGAAAATCCCTACCTGCACTTGACTCTGTCAAAGGCTGCTTTCTGGTGAGGGATTATCTGATGGTTTTTTCTTTGCTGAAAGACAAAAAAAAAAAAAAAAAAAAAAGATAAAGCAAAAGATTGTTGAAGAGCAGTTCAGTTAGGAAGAAGAGAGTCTTCCTACATGGGGAAAAAAGATGCATTTTGTGTTTACTTCTGTTACTCTCCACTGCATGCAACATTTAAAAAGTCACATAATGCTCCATCAATTTATTTTTCCATTCAGTAAACTCTTCTGTCATCATGAGCAAGTGTACTGCTAATTAGCACAGGAGAACAGACTATGCTGAAGTAAGCAGCTCTCCTCCTTGGAGCTGTCTCCAAATCCAGAGTCAATCCAAAACTTTTGAGAACTGAAACAAGCTAACACTAACAAAGATATGATATTCTCCTCGAAAAAGATCTATCAGAATTGGTAACTGCAAGATGCTGAAAGACAGAACAGCATAAGGGGAGAGGCACAGAGCACGTGCGTGTGCCGCTGTGCTCTGCCACGGGCAGGCCTTGCACTTGCGTGCTGTAGGCACTATGTTGCTTGGCCTGGTTGTCCTTAGTTTGAAAAATAAGTGCCATCGATTTGGGAGCAGAGCGTCCTGCACTGGTGCTCTCTGTCACCACGTAGGCCTTGTGCCTGAATTTGTTGCAGCATAAAGCCCTGAGTTCTGTTAGCAGACCTCTGCATTTCCTGGCCAAACCTGGTCTGGCTGGGGAAAGGCAAAGCCATCGGAAACCTGTTTTTATGTGCCCCAAGCCACAGAGATGTTTGATCCCATCACTTGGGAGCAATACTGGGCGATGAAGCCATCGTGCACGGGTTTTACACGTGGGAGTCGCCCAGGAAAAGCCACTCTGGCTTCTGATCAAGGACCTTCTGCACCATCCCCTCAACGTTATGCAACATCTCAGGTCAGAATAGCTGCACTGCTGCCAGAGGGAAATTTCTGGGCCTAAAAGCCTCAGTGAAACAAATACCTTGGCCAGGGAGTGAGCTTTTTGCACCAGATGGACCCCCTGGTATTTTGGTAAATCCCGTTCTTAGGCTTGCCACAAAGAGGCTTAAAATTAATTAGCTGATTTTTTTTTTTTTTTTTTGAGAGTTCTGTGTACAAGGAGTGTGTGGGAAAGGACATTCATTAAGAGCTTTTCAGTACTTACAGGCCAAGGCAAAGAACTACAGTTTGCAAGAGAGTTGCTTTTATAACTGGCGAGTACAGACTGTTAAAGTTTACCAGCAGATGCCTTGAAGATGAAAACACTCCCCATTTCCCCAACAAGCCAGGCAGCACCCAAATCAGCTCCCTGGTTTTCTAAAGGTGGGCAATTTTACAAAAAAAATTCTTTCCCCTTTGGTCTCCATTTCCAGAGATCAAAGCAGCTCTGGGGAGCTGAGAAGAGCCACTACAAGGTGTGCCACTGAAGGAGACCTTCCGATGAGCAAGCCTCCACAACCCCAGGCTGGGCCTGAGTTGACAAAGAGATTAAATCTGCTTTTAAATCATTACGGAGAGAAACCACGTCTTTAACTGGACTTAAGATTGCACAGCACAGCTAAGATTGCACAGGTAGATGGAAAACCATCCACCTGTTGGCATGGAAAAGCTGCTTCCTGGGACGGCAGTCATCCCCCCACCTAGTGCCAAGCGCCTCGGAAGAGTTCTGGGGAATGCTTACAGCAGCGTGCAATGTTGCTATTACTCCACTGACCCAGTTCTTACTCTTGATTTTTCTATTCTATCCTAATAAGGGTGGATTTCATGTACATTAATCTGAGGATAGCAGAGGTGAGGGTATTTGCTCTAAGGAAAGCATAAGGAAAATAACATTACCAGCCTAGACTATGTACGACTTTAACTGCTCAGGTATTAAACTCATTTTTCACCATCGAGACTGTCATCTAACAGCGTGAGAAACATAAGCAGGAGAAAATACTCTCAAGTGAAGGAACTGATGGTCAAAGACTGAAAGTTTGGTAAAATGCTTTTCCACTTCACATCCTAGCAGCTGTCAGCACCAGGATGGAAAAATGCAGATCAGTAATTGCAAAGGACACTTCTTTCTTACGCTGTCTCTGTCTGTAAGGAAGGAGGATGGCAAGTTAATTAATTATCTCCAGCATCAGTTTACTTGAAGATCTTTTTTTTCCAGCAGTGCATCAAAGGAGACTGATAGAAGCCTTGATTAGAGCGATAATGAAGGAAATCTCTAATAGATTATATAATTTCTTGTCCTTCTGCAGCCATTCTCAAACTGGCTGCTTTTGCAGTGCTGGGATTCCCATCTGGAAAATATCATAAGCATGTAAATCCATCTCAAATGCAAAATTTATGGAAAAATTCAAACAATTGCATGTTTACCATATTTCTGCCAAAGGTCTAGAAAAAAGATACCAGACCATCTGACCTGCTGCAGAGCAGAGACTTTCCGTGTGTGCAGTTAGGGTCTCTCACTCCATGGAGATGATCCATATCTTGGAGTCTCAGCAGACACAGATTGAGAAAACTCAGGGAGTACCAGGCAGGAGGAGAGCAGAGAGGCAGGAGGAGAACACCGACCACCGCAGGGTGAGACGGGCAGTCTGATGTCTCCTTGGTTGTCTGCCCCAGGAATATCTGACTAACAACACCCATTCGCAGGGGCCATAGATGAGGCACCGTATCCATTTTTTCCCTCTCTAATCTTACAGCACAGCATCTCCCACATCCTTCAGACAACAAGGACCACTCGGAGGGCAAAGTCAGTTCCTATAACCAGGAACAAAGCCCTGGCACTGCAGCCCCAGCTCTCCTGTCCCTGTCAGAGCAGAGCCCCACAGTTTTCCTCCACATTTAAAGCCGCTTGGGGATCTTAATGCCATTTCCCTCTTACCCAGACCGTGCACGTGCTGCCAAACCTAACAGTGAGGAGAAATGAAGTGTCAGGTTCTGATACACCAACACACCGTGCTGATTTCTATCTCACACAGATAAACCCCAAGCCATTCCTGAGAAGACCCAGTGGCACTTTTAAGTAATCTATTTCTTTTAAGATGAGACTCAAGATTCTCCCCTCCTGGGATTTGGTGCTTAATGAACTATTGGTGGCACTGACTCTGGGATGCTTGGGCACACTGGCACCAGCATCTGGAGCAAGAGCTTGGAAAAACCACCCTGCTAATGGAGTTGTTAGTATCATAAAAGAAGCACAGAAGGAGACCATCCCACCTTGCCCATTGGGGCCACTCTGCTCTTGTCCCAGTGAAAGGTGGCACAGGGAGAAGCCCCAAGCCCATCCTGGGTCCCTGCTGTCCCCCACAGACACCAAGGACAAAGCAGATGCAAGGGCGCAGAAGCAGAGGCAGAGGGGAACAGGAAGTGTTTTATGGGGTTAAACGTCCCAGCCTGAGTAAAGCAATTTCCTTCGGTCTCCTGTCATTTCCTTGTGGAGGCTTATCATCTCCAGCTGGGACAATATAAAGGCCCATTTAATCGAGATCCATTTAACACTGAATCACGCTAACAAGATTACTTAGCCAGGGCTAATTCTGCATTTGCTGAAGTGCAGTATCCAGGGTGAGTAATCTCTGTGTGCTGGTGGCAGGTTCAGAGACAGGTTAGCCACTGGCTTAGCATCACAGACAAAACATGGAAAGTGCATGGAAGAGCACGACGAGGAAATTGCAGCCAGTTCAGCCTATGGGGCTGTTTCCTTTCCCCTTCTGGGTGTTATGTGAGATCAGTGCAGAGGGTTTCCTCATTACCCTATAGGATCCTAAAAGGGGAATTATTTTCTTTGTCCTCACAAGCAGCTGAGCAGGCAATACAGCAAAATCCTCTTCAGTCATTATCTGTTAAGTGCATGGCATCCTTTTGTGAGTTAAATGACACAGTATTTCTTGCATGGGACTGAATTCAAAAGGTTTTGCCTTCCATCAGGAGATAACTCAAGATTTGAGTGCTAATTGAATACATTTATATGCACACAAGTGATAGGCATTCATACAATTTCTTAAAGTAGATTCTCACCATTCAGCCATTTAAAAATACAGCACTAAGGGCTCCATTATTTATGATTATTAAATCACAAATCTGAGTAGCAAAATACTTCACTCAGGGAAAGTGTGGAGAGGCTGTTTCAGAGGAAAATCTTCCCCAAACTCACTGAGCACTGTTCCACCGCACGATGATACTGATCACTAACGTTGTTTTATACCTGCAGCTCTCAAAGTGACCTAACCAGGTAGATGGATTACTCCTAACCACCCCTTCCAATGTTCTCAAACCCTCCAAGCAAGCTGAGGTTGAGGTGTTCTGGGGAAATATTCACTTCTTTGTATGTGCAGTGTAGGATTTGGGATGTCCACGCTCATTGTGCTCCTTGCTTCCTGAGTACAGGTTTCCGAGCGACTGGAAGAGCTATGCTGCCGTCATTCGGGAGGGGCTCATCTCATCTGGTGTCAGAGGTCCCCAGGGAAGTGGCTGTACTTGTGTTGGTCTCTTAAATACGTAAATGGGGAGAAATAGGAGTGATTTGTCTGACCTATTTTAGGCAACCACCTTGAGGTGAGTGCAATTGCCTGTTCAAGCTGCCCATTTCTCTCCATCAGTGATAGGGGAGGTCAGAGTGACCGGTGAGGATACTGAGGCCATCTCGCAGGTCAGGTGGGATGGGTCCTATCCAGCATAACTCAACCTTTCAAAAGGAGAGTCACTATTTTTTCTGCCATGGCATTTATTTTAACCATTTGGGGAATTGGGCAGGTTTTTTTTTCTGTCCAGTGTCTTTTGGTCTTTCTCACCATTTTGGCAGACTTTCAGAGCAGGGCTCATGGTTTCGTTTTGCAGTCCAGCCCAGAGCCTCTTGGGATGATCCAAAGCTCACCCAGGCAGAGATTCATCTCAAGGCAGGGTCAAGCCCATCTCCACAGGCTGGCTGCAAACTCATCGGGAGGTGTTAAGATCTCCCTCCAAATAAAGAACACGAGATACACCAGGGCAAAAGGACAACATCAGACAGCATGAGAAAGGGCCAGATGGCCTCCAGAGGTCCTTTCCAACCTCGTCTTGTTCATGGCTCTGTAAGAAAGGAGAAGCTTTCCAGGATGTCTTTACACCCAGTGTGGAGATGCCCGTAGTGGTGCTCAGGGTGCCAGTGGGAGCAGGAGCAAGCAGCCAGCCCTTCATATCTGAGAGCAGGAAGCCCTGGGGAATATGTAAGATATATTTCAAATAAAACAAACATGGGTTCTTGTAGGGCATGACAGGGGCTGAGTGAAAGCCTTCAGTTTAATAACTTGCGTTCCGATTTCTAAGCCCACTTGAAGCTAGCCTACATTCCATTCTCAAGGAGTGACTTAGATGCTCAGAAAAATTAACTCTGCTCAGATGCAGGCTTTCAGGCCTAGATATGCAGAAGCATACAAGGATGTAATGCTACTACATGTGCCCAACATATCCCAATTCCAGGATGATATTAACTGCTTACATCAGAGCTGGAACCAAGCTCCATGTGATTCTGGCCAAGAGCTGAGGTCACTTGCAAAAGAAGGATTTCTGATGAGATATTTTTACTTATTCCTTGCAGTCAGGCAAACACACCCCTTCCCTCCCCCTGTTACACTCAGGTATTGAGACTGTGCCCATAGTGTCTGTGCGCTGCGAAAGAACCTTGCTGCTCAACTTTATGCAAGAATTCGTATATTTGATGCCCAGCACCCTGTTAAAGGGTTGCCTAGAAAACAGCCAGCAGATTTTGAAGTTTATAAGAGAAGTAGGCAGGTACACACATGAAAACACGACTGTCTAAGTCTTTTTTCCTGGAGGAACAAGGTGAACCTCTGATCCGTCAAAACACTCAGAACATTTTCCAGCTCATGACTTCACCCACAGCATGAAAATCTTTTGACTGTGAAGGAGGAATCAAAATCTGTCTAAAAACATGATCAAGCATGCTGGGAATTCAAGGGCTCCATTAAGCAAGCGCTCAAGGGGTCTCCAACTATCCAAACCCATCCCACCTGTACTCCTTCAAAGAGCAGTCAACCCACCTAGGGGTCCGTGTGCATTCAGAAAGCCCTGGGCCTTGGACACTAGGGGAGGAGCTGCGAGTCCTGCGCTGAGTTTCTGACTCAGGCAATGACAGTGCAAAATCTCAACAGCCTCCTTTTCCTCCTGTCTGCTGTGCAGAGGGAACATTTTGGCAAAAGGCTTTTAGGTCTGCTGGACTACGAAGCCCAAAATCTCAGATGCAGGAGCTGGCTGACTCACTGCTGCTGCAACTGAGGCAGCTCAGCTCTTTCTGATCTGGTGGGATGCATGATGCAGCCGCTATAGGGATGCAAGGTACGGTGTAGCCCATGTACGGGCTCCCCTGGGTGCCATAGGTGCCCACCATGCTGATGGATGTGCGGCATGTGGGGCCGCACAGAGCCCCACTGAGCACTTATCGGGGTGTCCAACGCCCGCACCAGTGAGCAGAGCAGGTGGAGAACTGCTCGATCACTTGCCACCTTGTGTGGACATAACACCATCATCTCCAATTGGTGCGGCATAAGGGCCTGAATGCCACCAAGCCCGGCCCGTGGTGACGGCCGTGCCACGGCCATCCCGCCCAGCTGTGCTCAGAGTGAGGACAAAGGCACGGCGCCTCGCCCCCAGCAATGTGACCAGCAGGCTCCACGGGAATCGTTATTAACTTGGCTTTAATTACAAGCTTATTTCTTCCTGCGTAGCCAGCAATTTCAAGCTCTGTGGAAACTGTAAGGAAACAAGAGCATGCCATTTCCAGAGTGAAAGAAGCATAAACAAATAGACAAAACTCAGAGTTTCCAAAGAGAGTGGTGCTTTTAAATGCCCCTAAATAAAATCTGAGAAATTCTTCAAGCTTATCAGAAACATTCTCTTTTACTTTCTTTACATATCTCTTTACTTTCCAACTAAACATTCCATTTTTAAGGCTAATCCACTTTTCCCAAGTCACAGGGAAGACCTAGCAGGTCTTTATAATAGGAACTGGCTGCACCTAAAATATGCAGAGGCTCCCCCCTCTCTGTAATAAGCTGGTGCTGGAAGGTGTTCAGTGGTTCAGGCGCTGCTGAAACTGTACTTAGCAGCTGATGGATTGCAGCGGGAACTGGGGGAGCATGAAGGCTTGTTAGCAGCAAGGTTCTCCCAGCTGAGGCTCAGACATGCACTGATTGGCAATTCAGACCTCAGAGCCCGTCCCGGCGGAGCCTCCATATGCTTCTTCCCCTGGAGGAGCGATGAATGTCAATTCACCCCTTGGGGTGCGTCGTGTGAAAACCCTCCCGAGGGTGAAACAGGAGCTGACAGCATCCAGCCACAGGTGCCCGGTCAAACTTTCAAGCCTTGGACAGTTTTACTGAGAGCCAGGAGGAACGAAGCTGTGTCTGCTGCATTTTCATGCACAGCGCGGGTGCGTGCACTCCTTTTTCAAAATGAGCTGTATGGAAAGGTAAGGGTAACACAGGCTCACCTGCCATAAAATCAGGAAATGAGTAACCCAACAGCATGCTCAATATTCCCCAGCTCATGGCACTCCCCTAAAGCCACGCCCAGCACTGTCGCAGGGGACCAAGATCTCCCTCTGGCCCCACCGCCCTGCATCCTCCTTCCCCACAGCCGGGTCTGAAGCCCGTCACAGCGTTCTGCCAGCTGCTCCTGACAAGCCTGCCAGACCGTAATTAAGCTTCAAGACACCTCCATGAAGTTGACTAATATAATTAAGTGAGTCTTCCAGATGAATAAGCTGAGGAGAGGTGAGATCAAACAGCAGAATGATGGAGGCAAAGGAGTTTGCAGGGCTCAGAGACCCCATCTCTGTTGTGTTACAAAACACACTGCCTTCTACCCATCCATCTGCAGTGTACTATGGCCCTGTTTTCTCCTGCAAAGGCTGAGTAGGACCCTTCTTTTGAGAAGAAAATGCAACTTTTGTCAAGGGGCCATCAGGGTACAGCTGCCATCTTTAGCAGTGCTACCTAGGGATGTTTCTTTCAAGTATCAGGAACAGTTGTGAGGGTGCAGCAGTGTATTTCATGATAAATTAAGGTGAGAAGAAGCTGTAATCCAGTGGCTTCCTTCAAACAAGCTTTTTGAATTGATTGTAATTGTATAGATATATTGAAAGCATTCTCTGAGCACCTCCTAAGGACAATATCCTATGAGATTTTTCTAATTCCAAGGTAAACTGGAAGAAGGATTAAAAGGAAAAGCAGTCTAGGATCCGAGCCTTGCTAAGACCTGAAGCATGACTTGTCTTATAACTTCAGAAGGGTCATCATGAAGACGAATGTCTACCTAAGTCTTCCTATGACTGGGACCTCGCTTGGGATGATTTCCTGGAAGCTGATGCTTAGAATGAAATTGTAAAGCATTAGGGTTCAACAGGAACAAAATGCAAGATTACCCAGCTTGGAGTTGTGGTGGATCTGCACTGTCTCACCCCACTCTCCCCGAAAGGAGCCCTTCCCAGGCAGCTCAGCACCTTCTCAGTGCTTAGAGAGCTCTTCCAAAGGGCTCACTTCCTTTACTGCCTGTATCAAAATGAGATTGTGCTGCCACGCCAAGAGCATCACAGCCACCCCTGTCTTAGGAAGCTCAGCTCCAAGAGGCACAGGTTCCAGCATCACCTTCAGCTCCAACATCCAGCAGCAGAAGCACTCAAGAAGTCCCTCATGCATCACTTGTCGATTTGCCCTCGACGTGTGCAGGGCTTTGCAAGGCTCCTGCCACAGGCCTTACGGCTGCCAGGGAGCAGCAGGGCCACTTGTCCCCGCTCCTCTTCCCACCTAGGAGATGGTGACAGCATCACCTGGCACCTCGCTAAGCCTGCTGCAGGGGACAGCACCGCGCGGCTGTGGGAAACTTCTGGTGACACCACTTCTCCTTACAGCTGCTGCTTCCCAAGGGCTGGGACTCTGTGTTATAAGAAGCGAGAAAGTGATGGCAGCTCTTGGGACTTGAGCCACGCTGAGTTTTGTTGTTTTGCCTCATCTGTTTCTTTATACTTCTCCATGTCCCAAGTGACTCTGACACAGGAATTCCTGCTTTTCATTTTCCTGCTGTACAAGATGTCAGCAGATAACTATCCATGCTTCATTGGTGCTGTTCCATAATTGAAAGAGCCAGCCATACACCAGACAAACCCCATCAATAAGTACTCTGTTACTGGGGCATAATTTTCCACCACCCCTCGGCTGAGACTTAGCAGGCAGCCGGGTTATATTGCTGAACCCACACTTCGCTGCAAACTGGTTAAGATAATGTCTACTAAACTATAGTCTATTGTCACAAATTAGTTTCTCAGACAACTGGTGTCGAGCAGAAATGTACTTAATATGCAAAGCTGTCTGTTTAGATCTATCTGTCTTCCAGTAAAGCTACCTCAGGGAAAAGAGAACTAAATGTAGTCCAAAATAACTGCACAGGTTTCTTTCGAAGCCAACATACACACATCGACACTTTTCTCCAGAAGAGAATTTTTCCTGTGTCACCAGCGTTGCTTTTTTGCTTGACTTCTCCTCCTTTTTGGCATGTAACAGAGAACTTAACAGCTTCTGCAGCATTCTCGCTGTGTGAGGGCAGTGTGAAACTTGCCTGGCCTCTCTTAGATTTAATTCTCCGAGATTTCCCATAGCATGCTAAGAATCAGTTTCTCGGTCCATTTCAACAAAATCCTATCAAGTCTCAAGAGTTTCCCCTTTCAGTAAACACCGGGGGTTTGAGTTTTAATTACTTTCTGCAGAATCCCCTTATCAGCAGCAGCTTTGGCAGGTGCAGGCTATCTGTTATCTGGAACCAGAACTGAGATCTCCAACCATTTCCACACCTTTAAACCCTTACTTGCAGCTTGTCTCATACCCATTACACATCATGCCTAGCACCACTGCCAGAGTATGCGCTCAGACACCTGGACAGGCAACTCTTCCCCTGCGTAACTTAGCATCCAAGACTCCCACTCTCACTCTCTTCCCTTCTTGCTTGCAGAAGCAAACTATTGGTAATACGGTCATACTGCCCACCTGCATACCAGACGTACCCCAAACGTGTTTCTTTTTGCACAGAATCACATTTTTGTTCAGTTTTAGCCCCTCAGGTTTGGGGGTCTGCAAATGTCCTTGAAATCTAATGCTTCAGGGAACCTACAAGAGCTGGGATCAACCATGCACTAGTCTAGGAACCTCTAACCTAGAGGGAACAGATTTCACCCCAAATCCTCTGAAATCTCAGCCCACTGCACGATGTCTATCCAATTTATTGCAGAACCTCGTTACAGAGCTACTTCATTGACTCTGAATTTCCATCCACACAGCCCCTAAGGATATGTGTTGCACATCTCACTGAGAAACTGTGTTTGGGTTCCCACCTCCCTGGTCCTCCTCCCTCCTTCTTGCACAGCTGGTGCCTTGGCTGAGATCTCCGCCTCCACAGCTCACTAGGGGGAAGAGCTGTAGCCAGAAACACCGGTATTCTGATCTGCTGTTTTCAAAGGCTCAGAGAGCTCCACTCCTGACCATGTCAATACCTAAAGTCAGACCACAGTCCATGGTTGCTGCCTTTCTGTGTGGCAGAACACTGCCTTCCCCGGAGGTCATGCACTGCATTTTTGTCACATTGATAGCTCTGACCAGCTTCAATTCACCTTCACGCCCGGAACCAGGTAGCCAAACTCCACACCACTGAGAACAAACGCAGCCTCAGAGCAAAAGGAGACATAAAACCACATTAAACCTCATGGTTCAACACAAACAGAATGCAAGAAGGACCTCCCAGAGCCCCGCGCCTGAATCCAATAACCATCCATAACCACCCCTAAGGATAGTTTCTAAAGAGAGTAGAGCAATAAACAGCACTTCCCCTCTTCATTACATAACTCCAGCAATAACTATGATGAATGACAATGAACAGCGAGGTTTCATTGCTGGGTTTCCAGGCTGTGGTGTCCAACAATGGAAGCATAATAAAGACAGATGGCCCTGGATTAACTCTTCTTGCAATGCAGCCAGTGCTGGTCGCTCATCCCAAACCAAGCACAGGCACAGCCTCGCAACAGCCCCGGCAAATCCAGAGATTTGGTTCAGACCAGAGAGCAGAGCTGAGCAATATACACTGATTCTGGGTTTTGTTTTGAAGCTCAGCTTTTAAATCTGCAGAAAACTCAGAAGAAAGAGGATTTTCCACAGAATATTTCTGCTCTTTTTCAACCAATACTATAAATTGCTTGACTTCCTTTTAATTTGAAAACCACAGAGAGAAAAAAAGCCTGAAACTGTTGCTGCTTTCATGCAAAAGAGATAGCTTTTTTAAAGGTATTATTACATCTTCCCCTCTAGTTTTGCCCGGTTAGCAAAAAATACTGAAGATTATTTTGCATTCTGTTTTGCTAGACTTAATGTGGTGCTAGCAGGTGCACATCTGCCATCACTTTAACCTTACCAGGAAGTTTTGGGTCACTTCAAACAACAGAGAAGAAATAGGGCCTGGGAGGACCAGGGAGGGAGAAGAGCTGGGTTGTGCCCGCAGCTCTGCTACTGCTTTGCTGCATGCAAGTGTAGGAAATTACTCTAAGCTTCAGCATTAAATGGGTGCATGCACTGCCAAAATTAACAGGGGAGGGGTCTTAGCACAAGTATTTGAGTTTGTAAAGCATTTGGAGAGCTTCAGGTGGAAGGTGATAAACGAAGTGAGAATTATTATTACTTTTGTGTAAGTGAAACTGCCAAGCAAAGCTCCTTCCATCAGTCACCACAAATTCAGGTCTTCTGTTTGTAAGTCCATTGTAACTGAGCCTAATTTCTGCAGGCGTGTTTGCTATTCAAGAGCATTTGCCGGTTTGAATAATTTTCAGACTGAGTTTTTGGGCAACATGCTCGGTTTGCCTGTCCATTATCTGTTATTCCGGATGTGTGACGGGCTGCAGGAGGCAGCACGCTGCTGCTTCCGTGCGCTGACTGGCAGAAAGTTTACGGGATGAAGAGTAATGAATAACCAATAATGAATACTCTTGTTTTCATGAATAAACAGATGAGCATGCGAAAAGCAGCGGCTCTCCCCATTTCTTGCCAGCAGATTCCATTTATCAGCAATGTTCTCTAACAGGAAAAAGCATGCAGAAGCCTGATCTCCTCCAGTATCTTGTCATTCACAAGCTTCAGCTTCCCTGTCTTACTAAAGTGACCTCCACACCTGCCTGAAATACAGAATTTGCCACTTTGTGGCTGAGCTGTTGTCTTTACAAAGAGGAGAGAAAAATAATAATGATAAAGAATGTCCTTGTTTCTACAATGTATGCTGACAGTGCTTTGGTGCTCTTGGTGTCTCCTGGGCATTGGCGATTCCTCCCTGCAGGACAAAGTTTCTTCTGCTCTCATGGATTCTTCTCTCCAGTACCTCGTCTTGTTGGATTAGTTCAGCCTACGGGACTTCTGCAAACCCTTGTGCCTTGCCCCATCTCTGCTCTGGAGCAAGCACCAAGCTCCGATGTCAGCAAACACCAGGAATGTCCCCCAAAGCCCCCTCCCTGTTGGACGGTGGAGAGCACAGACTTACACTGAACTCCTTCCTGGTTTTACTGATTGTGGGACTCCCAGTTGCATGTAATTATTTTGGTATGCTGGTGTTAATGACATGCCCAGCTCACTTAGCCTGTTCATCAGTGTTGCTGGTCATTTGCTGTTTTGTTGTTTCTCACCTCCCAAAAGGCCACTACATCATCAGCAAAACCAAGCACAATTCATTCATTATTTATCAGGGTGAGTCTACTGCTCACGTGTCCCTGATTCCAAGGCCAAGCTCCATCCTACTTCTCAAACCTCCACTCACCTCCAGCCCATGCTCATGGTGTGAAGCACCTACTGCATAAAGCAGTTATTAAACAGAAATCACAGACTGTAGAAACGAAGTTTGTTGTGTTGCAGCCAGGGATTTTGCAGCATTTTACACATCCTGCGTTTCTCAACCTCAGCCCTCTGGTCCTTCTCCTTTGCCTTCTATTAACCTAGCAACTGTTTATAAGTAAATCTCTGCCCTGGAAGACCTGCCTTTTGCTATTTGGCCTGAAGGGAGGCCTGCTCCAACCCTCCATCAGCAAAGGCAGCCTGTATCTGCTATTTCCTCAGCCTAACCAGTCACTGAGCGCTCAACAGTGTTTCCTGCACGCAGCCCTTATTGCCTTATTAACTGTCTTCCTCTGGAGCAACATCACAGGAAAATGTTCCTGGGGGGAAAACACTCTGATGCTTTGGAACGTGTTGTGCAAACCAGAGATCAGCACACCCTGCTCTGGAGCACCAGCACCTGCCTGTTGCAAGTGTCCCCATCTGTCCTGCCCCTGCGTGAGGCACCCGCTGCCTTCCAGGCCCTGCAGGATGTTGGGGACGGGTGATGTATGGTGTTAGCAAAGCCCCACTGCTTTCAAATCTCAGCTCCTGAGAGCAGCCATGACTGAGCCATGGGAAGAGCCAAGGTCACCCCAGCTCCACTCAGCCCCCCCGGGCTCAGCTGAGGGCATTTCTGCCACCCGTGGCTCACAAGGTGAGGCAGGGGAGTGCCTGCCCCGTGCTGCACCAGGGGGAAGAGGGGCAGGGAGCGAGCCACCTCTATTTGTCCTGTTATCAGGACGGAAAAAAAACACCAATTACCCTCTTCCCAACCACCGGCTTCTGCCAACAAAGGATGAGAAGCACATTTATTTCTCTTAAGTGAGATCTTTTTGTGACACATAAGGACTCTTGTATACATGACAATTACTTGTAAAAAATGTCTCTCTGTCTACAGCACATCTGTAAATGGATTTAAGCCCATATAAAGGATGTAAAAATGGCTATAACCGCCCCAGTGCAGCTCCCTGGAAGCTCTCAGTGGTGTTTTTTTCACATATATAAAAGCCAATGCAGAAAAGGGCCTGTCAGCAAAGAAAGGAAGGCTCGCCTTCCCTTACCTAACTAGGGAAACTTAATTTTATTTATTTTTATTGACAATTTCAACAACTATTTCTCAATCATAAAGGTAAAAAGCCCAGGCTCAGCCAGTCAGCCCATCATTTCTATTTAGTTTTTTATTTGTGCTGGGAACTCTTCGGAGACACAATCTCTTGTTTGCAGAGACACCCTAGTGGCAACACGACATGACTCAAGCCACGCAGCCAGGCAGCCCAGGCATCTCCTCCAGCTCCACTTTATGGGTGTCACTGCAACCCCCCATGGCAACCGACCCCTGGCTTTGACATTCAGGGAGGGTGAGCAAAGCTTCATTTAAAAAGAAACAATGGTGAGTAATTACTGATGCTTGCATCTTATTATTATTTGTTACTGTTTATTTTATCCTGGGGTTCTGCCTTGCTGACCTTGGTGACAGCACTACAAGGCACAGCAGGATGTGCCTGCCCAAATCACTGACACCACTCGTCCTCCACATGCCCAGGTGTTCCTAAGGGCCAGGTTTGTACGGGTCACAGGAGTCAACGGATGCATGGAGGAAAGGGAAGAACACACGGGGATTTGCCAGCAAGCAGTGTGGCTCCCAAATCCCAGCGCAGTCGTGGGGAGCTGAGCACCAATGTGCAGAGCTGCTGGGAGATCCTAGCTCTGGGTGCCCCATGGGCAGAGCAACGCTGTTTCCTGCACCGAACTGAGGGGGTCAAATCCTCTGACTCGATGCGTTACAGAGAGGCAATGACCATCTAGAATTACAAAAAAAAAAAAACTGGGAAGTGGAGGCTTGCAGAGCTGCATTGCTTAGGGGCAA